>HG995364.1:898805-1498805 GCA_905333045.1 Lysandra bellargus | reverse complement strand
AATGATCTTTTGACATTAAGTAAACTGTTGACTTTGAAATTTCGACTATTATTCTAAAGGTATGATGCCTTGGTTTTCGAAGTTCAGAGATTGTTATAATTTTATAAAACGAATGCACAATATAAGCATTATAAAAAGTATATCATTAAAAGAAGATCGCCATTTTATAAAAATTGTTAAAAGCAATAAGTTGGTGTGTTAAGCATTTACGTTGAGTGTCTTGTTTTTATATCTTTAACGTTTTAACCATACACGACAAGATGTTATGCACATTGGTAGCCGATAAATTTAAGGAATTTATTTATAGTCGAGGTTACAAGTGATAGATATTTAAGTTTAACCGGAGACGTACTACAGCTCTAGGAAATGCAGTGAACTAGAGCTAGACCTGCCGCACAATCATCTACCCCCTAAGATAGCCTGCTTACCATGTCACGGTCTGCGCAGGTGCTATTGACCTACTGCTATATCGCAAGTGGGCGTGCCACGTGCCCGGTCGTTCGATCTAGACCGTTTATGGCCGGTACCAAGGTCCACCTACAAGAGGCGCTAGAGTACTCCCTCGAGAAGATGCACAGCCTCTTAACGTCACTTCGGTAACCTGTTTCGGCGTGCAGGAAGTGCTCTTAGGACTTATACAGGCCCATCTAGGCCGAATATGACACCACTCTTGGTTAATATCGCAGTGAAGGATTTATTTTTTTCCATATTGTATTCAATTAATTACCGGCCATGTGCATTCCAGGTATGTCTCGACCCCCGGTTTCACATGGTTTTTCCATGGACAGTCTTCCTAGCTATCGCTTCAAGTTCTTCGTATCACCTACGTAAAACCACCAGTGGTGGAATGATTTAGATCTATTAGGCACACGTATCTCAAGCCGGCCTGGCCTATACTGACGATTACGATCCACACGCTTATATTGATTATGTCCTTTCAACGTAGGCCAAGCTTATGTTATTTTTATAATTATTGTATTTTAAATAATAAATAGCCCCTGCGTGACTCGAACCCACACCTTCGATGTATGAACACGCTGTGCTACCACTACACCACGGTGGCTTTTACCAACATAATACATTGGTTTTACCTTCAATTTTAATCTACATCACTAAGTGTTTAAGCATGTTAATAGAAATAAGACTTATTATCTAATAATTAATCCATAAAAATAACTTCTTTCCCGTGATCTAGATTAATTTTTAAATTTGTAAGTTTACCAAAAGTTGTTAAGTTATAAAACGTCATTATTCAGAGCACAATGCTTATAAACAAAAACTTCGGGGTTGTTTTTTTCTAAGTTTATCACTTCAAACAGTAATTTAAAACATATCATGAGTTTGTCTATTGTTAAAAGGATATAGTTAATGCAAGCTGTTGGGTTGAAATCGGCTGTAAAGGCCAGGCCGTTATTGGCTACTTGTTACAAGTATATATGAACATTTTCACACTGGTGGTGTTATGTAGGTGATACAAAGAGCTCGCAACGATGGAGAAAAAAAAAACGATAATGGAAGTACTACACTAATTCGGGGTCGAGACAAACATGGAATGCAATCGTATAAAATTATATTTTAGTAAACCCATGAAATCACCCGGAACAATCATTGCGAAATTGTGACGAGAGTGGAGACATACTCGGCTTATGTGGGCCTCAGTAAGTCTCTAAGGGCTGCCTATGCACACTGAAAATTTTACCCTAGTGTCTTGTGGGGTCGGGTATTTCTCGAAAGGGTAGCCTAGCATGTACTTGTAGGTGGTGTTTGTAGTGTCTAATTACAGATCAGAACGGTACGACCGTTTACGTGACACGCCTAGATAAACATAGCAGTAGGTCCCTAAAACCTACGTTGACCGTTACACGCTAGGCAGGTTTTCGTTGGAGTATCCTATTTTTTGGGAGGTTTAGCTCTTGTATGCTGCATATACCACAGCTGTGGTTAGTAACCATAAGAAACTTAAATATACAATTTTTTGAAAGCAGGAATAAATTATTATTTTTAACCAAAACAGTAAGAGCACGCTATGTTAGCGTTTAAATTAAATGATATAAATTGAATTTTTATTCGTACTTATTGATTATTCAATAGAAGGTTGTTGAAGAGTTCGGACCCATTGTTTGTGACTATGCCAAAAAAGGCTTGTTGCTTTGAATAAATATTTCCAATATGCTCGTAGCAAATGAATTCTAGGTATTCTATTATCGAAATCATATCTAAATTTGTATATGTTCTTTTGTATGTAAAATAAATTATGAGTAGAAAAACTTTGTTGTCTTTTAAGTTATTTGACAACAACATACCTTCAGACTTTTTAATACGTCGTATAATCTCATTAATATAATAATTTTCAAGTATAATGTCGGCCAATGTTATGTTATCATCCATTTGTAGTAAAATCAGCTCGCTTTCTTTAATAATGCTATAGTCTTTCAATGTTTTTAAGAATATTTCGACAATAAGACCATCTTCACATCGTAGAATAGACTTATAAACGCGATCTAGTGTTTTACTTTTCGTCAAAATCAAGATTATCACAAATCTATAGACTGGACCCAAAAGGGGAAATGAAAGAAAACATTCTTGTATCTCATCATATGACGTATCTTTTGGCAATTTATCCTGCTTAAAGTAATGTGAGTCTAGAAGTCTCACATCGTCATATTTAGAATTGAGCTTATTTTCAACTATACTCCCTGATAAATCAGAGGTGTTTAAAAGTAAATTTCCACACAAAGAATAAAAAACTGCTTCATTAAAATTTCGAATGATACAAGGGAAAATATGTCTTACGACAAAATCACGTGTAACATGATAGTAGATCATGGTCAATTCGTATGAACCTACGTAACTTGTTATTTCATTGTATAGCTCGTCTGATAAATCCCCTAATTCGAAACTCATAAAATATTGTGTTTTATCTAAGATTGTCTTTAGAAAATATTTTTCCTTACCCATTTGTAGTAAGGGGTGCACGTATTCTATATTCAATTCGTAAGGAAAACAATAATTCTGTGCGTGTACGAACTCGCTTATTGGGTAGCCTAATATTTTATAACTATTCGACTTTTTTATGCTATTCCGTATTTTATCGACAAGATCTTTGTGATACGTAACGGATTTTAAGTCTTTAGAATGTTCGAACCCTTCTACTTTAACAAATAAATAGCAATAGTCACGAAGGTATTCCTTTTCATTTCGTAGATGAGTCATTATAGTTTCATGAATTTCAATAAGATCCGAGGTACTCTTCAATGTATGTCTGAAATGCATATATCTTTCATCAAGATCTTGATTGGTTTTTTCAAATTTATAAAAGTTTATCGAATCATCGTTTAAAACTAGTATTGCCATTTGATAGTATTGTGGTATTTGGCTCTTAATGTATTCACCTTTATCAAATTTCGATTTAACTATAGCCATTGCGTCTCGCTCTAATAAACTGCATTTAATTGAAATTAACAGTCCAAACTTTGATAGCATTTTTCAATCAGGGATGATAAAATTAAATTTAACTTTTAAGTTTACAAAGATCATTTTAAGCATCAGGCTGATCAAAAGGAGAAATAAAAATGTAATCAATCAATTAAGTTAAAGCTTGACGTCCTGTCATATGTGACGAATATTTCTGTTTAAATTGTTTTATTTCGTTTTTTAATATTAATTCCTCTTTCAATTACACTTTATTACGATAATGCCTTCAAAAGGCTTATTTTTTGGTCGCTAGATTAATACGAAAACTGTTTACCAGATTATATTTTGATGTTTCGTGACAGCACTTAGCCATCTTTAATATTAATACGTTGTAAAGGAAGATTTTTTTGTGCTTAATTTTATTCAATTAACAGATCATACTATTACATATTGCTTTTTATATATTGATTCAGACCCCTTTTTGTAGCTGTCATTTCAATCTTGCTACATCGTTAAACATTTTGTGGACATTTAAATGGCCACTTGTAAAAGATGCGAGTTTTGGATAGATGGAATGTTTTAAATTGGGTGATCTGATTTTTTATTTGCTGTTACAGGTCATCTAAAGCACGACCAAGATATTTCTTTTCAGACATTATAGAAATAAGTATAGAGTAAATTGTACAGTGATTTGATGCTTAGAGTTTTTTTTATTTTCGGAACCACAAAAATATTCTTCAATTGGTTATTTTTAATGAAGTTGGGTGCTTTGCTTTACTTCAATTTAAATCAAAACAGAAATCGCACCGAGAAGCCTTTCGTGCTTAAATGTTAAAAGAACGAAAATTCGATATCATTTAAAGTTGTGTTAGTGAATTACTTTGAGTGTTCGTTAGCTTCCCATTATACGCCCGCTTTGAAATTTTTAAATCCCCCCCCCCCCCCTTAGATGGCAAGAAACTCAACAAAAAAAATTGTGGAAGAAGAATTATTCTATAAAATGGACGAAATTCAAATATTCTATACAAATATTCTATACAATGGACTTCTATACAAATATTCTATACAATGGACGAGAATCAAAGCATTAAAATTACTGAAGAGTTTCTTAACAGTATATTATCAACATTAGACAATCAATTGCTTTTTTTAGCAAAATGTAGACTCATAAAAAATAGCGTAAAGTGCGAAAAGTGTGATGAACACACTCCAATGTCACTAGTAAGGAGAAAATCTTCTCTTGATGGATATATATGGACCTTCAAAAAGATATGTAACGCTTCAAAGACTATCAGAATCGAGCCTGTCTTCAATATATGCAGATTGAGCATGAGAAAAATCTTATATATTATGTATAAGTATATCAAAAGAGTTTCATATTCTTATATATCATATGAATTACAAGTGTGTAAATAAAAAGCAACATTATATGTCGAGTTAGTAAGGGACGCTATTTTCGAACTCCTTATCTCATTAAATGAGAAGATAGGTGGTTTGGACGGTGATGGTCTACCTAAGATAGTCGAAGTTGATGAAAGTCTATTTTTTAAAGTCAAATATAATAGGTGTAGACGTGAAAATGGCCAATGGTACATTGGAGGCATTGAAAGAGGCACAAAAAAGGCGTTATTGTGCCCGTAGCTACCAGAGATACAGCTACAATCGTTTATATTATAACGACAAATATTTTACCGAACATCATTATTATAACAGATCAGTGGCGCGCATACCCTAGTGCAGTCAATCAAGTGAGTAATTATACTCATAGAACCGTAAATCATACATATAATTTTGTTAATCATCTAGACTCTACAATTTACACTCAAAATATAGAAGGTTTTTGGTCATTATCGAAACAATTTCTACGTCAAAAAAGAGGCATACATTCTGACCAACATTTTGACTATCTCATTCAATTTATTTGGGAGTATAAAATTGAAAAAAATGTCCGATTTAATATGTTGTTGCTGCTCTTACAGTTGAAAGAATAAATACTTCATTTTACTTTTTTTTTTATTTTACCCCTTTAAAAATTTCAAAGCGGGCGTCTAATGGGAAGGTACCAAAAAATTAATAGCAGGTGTATTTTTCCAAAACTTTTGCAAAAACTCTATTTTTAATGCCCGTAACTCGAATTTATCACATAAAGATGCATCATTTCGTTTTTAGTAATTATTAAGCTTTAAAATTAGATAAACATTCGAGGTCTCAGCATACAAATATTGACATTTGATTTAGTTGTTCCTCAAGACCCAAGTCTCTTTTAATCACCCCGTTAAGGACATTTATAGAGGATTCTACGTAAACTATACCATCGTATTATAAGGCTTTGTCTAACCTCATGGGACAAGTGAAGAACATATGAGGCTTACTTAAAAGATGTGGGCCCCCACACCAAACAGAGGGCATGAAGGAAATGTGTGTCCAACAACGAGTAGAAGATCTCATATATTATAATACATAAAGGTAAACACCCGCATCCTGTTGCGAATGCAGAAACTCTCAGTCCCGGTTGCTCGTCTTAGGATTCCACATGTCCCGTAGTTTAAGGTAAAACACCTTCGGTCAACTGAGGAGAGTGTGGGTTAAACTCCCGACCAGGACCCATTCACTGGGGCAGTGAATGGTATCAAAGGGAAAATCTGGACACGGATAAGCGTACTTAGAGTCTTTCTTTCAGACTTCGTACACATGACGAACCACCGGGCGAAGAAAGTTCAACCATGAAGTTGATAGTGTGAGTATTGCGGATAGGATAGGGATGCAATAAGCTGTGAAAGTCGGGGACTCCTTCCCCGGGGTTGGTCCCCACGCCCGTTAAGATTGGCCACTGTGGGTCCTTAAGACTGAGATTGAGGATTCTATAAAGCCTTTGTGATATTCAATCAACTACATTTCGTAATTTATGAGATGTTAAAGTAGAAATACAAGTGTGATTATCGTAGAGGGCAATTATAAGAAATACAGCTAAATCGTGACACACTACTAAGTCTAAACCTCTAAAGCCTCAGTTCAAATACAACAGTGTTGCTGCCAATCGAAGATAAGAAAGATTAGACAAGCACCAGTTTAACAAAATAGGGATTAGCTTAAAATATCATTGGGCCATACAAAATTAACCCATATTCTATAAAATAATGTTAATAAGGATCAATTTAGCCTTTTGTATCCTAGATTTGTTCAAAGACTGTGACTCTTCTTGGAGACCCAATCTCAGTTCTCTTTAATCATCAACCATTATTAGTTTGATATTGTCTTTAATATTATCCTTTTGTAAACCGATTTAAAAGCACTTTCGTCTTACAATAGTCTTACAATCCCAGCAAGTCCCCTGTAAAACATCAACTTAAAATCGCGTTAAACAAACTCTCATGCACCACGAGACTCCCTACTAGTCCCAAATAATATCCTTCCATAGATACACTCTAATCATTTTGATAGACTAGAAGTAGCCCTTTAAATAGCCAACAAGCTCAAGCCCCAATGAAAATTCAACCATCTATATTTGTCATTAGCCTTCTAGTCTGTAATTGTGCCTATTCTAATTTACCCGGTGGCCCCTACCCTTTCTACGGGGACGATAATTCAAATTACCCCAGACTAGTACGCCAAGACGAACCCCCACAGGGAGGGTCGAGTCCGAAGAGGTTCAGGCCCTTAGAAGAAGATAATGAAACCGTTGCTGTTCTATAACCTAAGGTAGATTGATCAATATTAATTCAATATGTGCATTATTTATACAAAAACTGTAGAGTTGTGCAGAAGATTATTGTCACGGAGTCACTCTTTTAACAATCGACGCAAAACAATCCATACACCATGACAAAAAAATCAACTTACAATGTCCGTACTAATTGGTAAAAACTACAAGCCTCTAGCAATAAAGCTGCACATAAACTGTTATGCGTAATGTTGTTTGAAAGCTTTGAGCGTCTCCTATTGACATGTTTGATGTTTGTCTTCTGCTATAACTTCCATTAAATTATAAATCACATTTCATTGAGACGTCTACTTTTAGTGCTATTAATTGTATTTAGTTTACCTAGTACTTCGTTTGCAAGGTCGAAATTTTTATCCTTATCTATTACTTAATAACATGGTAATATCTTGATATTAAAGTATTTTCGTGTATCTAATTAGAAAGCAGATTTTTTCTCTCAAGTGTCAGAATTGTCCGTGATTACAACACATCATAAAGTCAAGCACAAGTAAGTCAAGCCAAGCTGTAGGAACTAATCTATTTTGTAATAGACTTGTCAAGTATTAGAAAAAATTGGTTTATCTTCTATTAGAATTCTAATTAAAGTCCAATTTAGTAGGTCCTTTTAAGTTACAAATAATTTAATGTCGACCTAAATTAAAAACAAAAAATATATAAGGACAATATATTTCTAATATTTCTTGAATTGGATATTGTAAAATGTATATTTATTTATGGAGGTTGAACTCTAAAGAAGCATATTATTCAAATATGACAAAAATCCGTGTAAATTGTCATCTTAATTAAAAGAGGAGAGATCTCTGATGTCATTTAACAGTGTTAATTTACAACTATAATATAATCCTACGTTTAATACCCCCCCCCCCCCCCCCCATGACATTTTTAATTTTTATTCTTATTGAAGTGTGTTTATCTGATCTAAACATAGACATATTCCAGGGGTATACGTTTCTTTTAAGAGTACCAATAAATAGAACAGAAAAATTAATGAACATAAAAGGTCCGATAATTGTCGATAACTATAGGATCCAATGGATCCATTTAGAAGATTTGGCTAGTAAAAAAGAGTTAATATATGGCTTGATGGGGCTTAAAAGCCGAAAATTTTGGGAAGAATATGGTTATTTAGTTGTCGAAATTCATATGACACACTCGTTTGACTATTATCTGCATGAACGAACAGCATTTCGTATAGTTCTAGAACTCAATGGCCACATAACGCTACGTACAAGAATTATGAACTCAAAATTATTTGTCTTCAAACGTAGACGTATTATAACTATATTAGAGGGTTGTTATTTGGAACGCAAAGCACGAGAAGAAGAGCAAAAATCATTGATTTCGACTATTTGTGATTATTATCTTCCGCATATTCACCGAACTGAGGCTAATTTTGAAAAACTAGAAATCAAGTACGAAGATTTATACAGTAAGGCAACATCATATATGGAGAAGCATTATTTATACCTGGCAAGACGAATAGTCAAAGATTTTCTAGAGGGACAGCCAAGCAAGTGGTCCGCAATGTATACTTCCCACACATTAAAGGGGTACTACTCTCCTGAATATACACATGAAGGCCGTGTTGTAGAATTTAAAACTGCTCTTGAAGAGATTACAGATAGAAGAAACTTTGTGATAAATGCAATTTTTGAGATATTTAATAAGGTTTATGATTTAGGTGAAGGCATTATTCAGATTGAGAAATACGATATTTCGTGCGCTAGACGCATGATGAAAACAAAAAACATCGTCGAATGTGTTATAAGTTCCGACAAAATGGTGTTTTTTACTTTGAAAGAATATGGTAATGTGCGGTATTATATCAACCATTACAATTTCTATGATAAAAATATGAAAAAGGTAAAAGAGGACATAGACAAGCGGAAGAAGCTTATACGCATAACCTATGATGAGATGATAACTCATAATGTCAAATACTTCGTTATTACCTTTAAAGGGGGTAAGCAGATAAAAACTGATCTTTATGATCAATTTCCTTCCCTATTTATGCATGGCTAGCCATGAGCAGAGAGTAAGAAAAATAAAATTTTGTCTAAGTTTTAGGTAAAAGTATTAACATTTACAGTTTCTAATGGAGTAAAAGTGTCAATAATGTATTTGCATACTCTGTAACTTATGTCGTTGTTGTGTAGGAGTTATCTTTTCCATAAAAGAATACTTTTTTGGTATCCTGAAACAAAATCAATATCTGCAATTCAAGTTTATTATTTTTGTAGAAGAAAAAAAAAAACGTCTTATTGTTAGTTTTACCAAATAATCAATTTTAAATGTATCTTACCATCATTCCTTTTGTAACTTAGTTCGCAGTTCATGCTTCTTAAAAGAGCTAGACACCTTTTTATTCCGCTAGCAACAAATATTAAATATATTATTAGATAAATTATAAGTCTTCTTAATGCACTGACGAAATAAAAGGGATTGCCGATAGTGTAGTAACTATGCGATCTGATACACTTTCGGAATAAATTAATCATTCTGAACGTTGATATTGCAGTTTAGAAAAATATTTTAGAGCAAGTTAGTAAAAATGTATAAAAAATTGTTATACTCTCATAGTTCAGTGGTAAGAGTATGGTGTTCATAAACGATAGCAGCTGGTATCTATTTCTGCTGTGAAATTACCTAAAAATAATAAAAAAAATTTATAACACTTGGCATCAATTGACCGAATATCATCAAAGTAGCGTGTGGGTTGTTATCGGCTTAATTAGTCAAACTAATTTCCGTTTCCTGCTCCTATTGGAACTGGATTTTTCAATTACAGGTGATTTTACGTAGCGGATTCGAAGAATTTGGGGCGATAGCCAGGAAGACTGTCCATGAAAAAACCATGTGAAAACGGGGGTCGCGGCAGGCCTGGAATGCATACGGCCGGAAATATAAATAAAATACAAACATGAAAATATTTGGAGCCGTAACTGAGATATTAAGCCGAGAGTTTGAAAACCCTACCTAGATGGGCCTGCGTAAGTCTGTAAGAACACACTATGCACACCGAAACAGTTTGCCGAAGAGAAGGCAGGATTGCGAGCAATTTCTCGCCGGGGTACTTATAACGCCTACTTTGTGTAAAGATATGTTCCGGCTAAAAACGGTCCAGACCGAAAGTCAGAGACGCCTACTTGCAACATAGCAATAAGTCTGTAGGCCTTTAATAGACCGTGACGTGGTCATCAAGCTATTGTGGGGTATCTGACTGTGCCGAGATCTAGCTTTAGCATACTGCATCTCCTAAAGCTGTATTAGGTTACCATTACAACTTTAATATTTAGCACTGTTGGGTGATGACTTTGAGCGTCTACGTTTGACATGTTTGACGTGTCACCCTTGCTATAAATTTTAAATAATAATAAACCCATGTTTTAGTTCCATCCTCAATTTGTACACCAACAAGCACCTTGAGCATCGACTATACTTTAAGTGGTTATTTATTGTTGCGATTAGTTTTAATTTAAAGCGGCTACAATACTATATTAAATCTTAAATACAGATTACTCCGCGAAGAAAAAATCAGATTACTGCAGGACAATAACATAGAATCTATAGATAATAGATGTTAGTACAGCACATTAGGTAAATTCTTATATTCATTTATTTACTTTTAAGCCAGGATTTTTTCAATAAAAATTGATCGTTGTGATTTTATTTTAATCAATTAAAAAATGTCCCTATATGAAATTTATTTTTATACTGACAAAATTACTATTTATTATCACAGCTGACATAGCTATCTCTCCCGGATTTGAGTTTACGATCCAGATACAACAAAAGGAACTAGAAAGACTCCACATAGTTCCATCAGCTGCACATTTACAAAATTGTGTGTTTGAATGTGCCTTACTCGATGCAGGAACTGATTACTGGATTCATAAATATGAGTTTGTATACCATGAATATAAGATGTTTGTGGACCCTCATGGCATATTGTCGATTCGAATCCATTTAAATGAACAGTTTTATTCGCTTTTGTTAAGAAAATGTTTTTTTCGAATCACTGTTATATTTGATAACCATATAAGCTTAGGAACAAATTTTATATGCTGTAAAACTATTTTTGAACACGATGGAATGATTTTTGACATAGTAAACGGCTATTTAGTTCAACCTCGGGCTTACGATGATGTTTTATTTTCCATTACAAGCGAGTTACTGGATTTATATTACGATGGAAATCAGCTTGTTCGTATATCCCATAAGACTATCAAATTATTTGTAGAGGTGGCTTTTACTACTTTAACTGATATTAGATTTTTGTGTTCCAAAATAGCCGCACAGATTGTTCTAAGTTCAATTTGTCAAATCAATAAGGCCTATATTTTTAATTACATCATTTGTAGCATACGTAGTCTGTATGAGTATATAAATATGACACCGTACGACCAAGTATATAATCTACAAAATATTCAACACTTAAGCAGAAAGCATGACTTTTTTGTTGACACATTGTTCAGTCTATTTGAGCGCATTAATGATTTAATGGAACAATCTGGAATTAGTCGTCATACACTTAGACGTTTGGGTCGTTTAGTTAAAATAAAACACCATAACTGTTTATATTTCGGCTCGAAAAAGACAATTTATATAACAATCGCTAATTATGAATCAATTAAAGAAAACATCGCAAGCTTTTGGTATGTAGATGTTTTTAATCGAATAGTTTTAGAGGTAACTGAAGAGGGACTTTCACGTTCAGTTTCTATTGAGCTGAGATATATAATCCAGCACAACATTCAGTTTTTTATGATCAATTTAAAAAATGGATTAACTATAAAAGTCGAGATTTTAGGCTACGCACTTGCGGGAGATAGACAATTAATAAGAGGCTAAAATTAAAGGGTTTAGATTCGTTGAGTTTATAATAGCGCGTGTTTTTATACAAAAAAAAATAATTTTATAACTTTTTGCAACAAATACTATATAAGTTTACATATTAATCGCTGTTTAAAGGAGATTCCACACTACTAACCACTTAATACTAGTAAACAAACATCACATTTGATAAAAGTAAATCTTAAATTGCCAATTAAATCATACAAATGCCTTTAAACAACCATAGATACAATAATATTACTATTCAAATTACACAAATACAGCTCATTGTTTATGGGCCTCTTCATATGACAGATAAAATTAGATTCCAATCATATTGATTTGTCTTTATTTAGACATGCTTTTCCGACGGGTGCGAACTTGGAGTCCCTTTCGTTATCTAAATTACGTCAATTAAGCTTTCTGTTAAAACACAAAACGAATATAGAGCCATCCTTCAAAAGATTTGTTGCATCAAAAAGCCTTAATGTCTTTATTTAAAAAATTAGGAAACTACACGACTAAGAAGAATCCAAAATAATAGGCAGCTTTGTACTATCGGATTATGTGCCTCTAAATGAAATCGGCTCGCTTAATCTATGACGATAAAACCCTCTGTGGCCGAGTGGTGTGACTCGTGAGGGATAACTTACGAGACGTGGGTCGAATACACCAACAGGGGGCTCTTCATGTGAATTGAGGGATTTAAGGAAATGGGCCCAACCTAGTGTAAAAGATCTGAGTATGTTAATATACATAAGGGTTAACTCCTGCATGTCTTAGCGCACGCAGAGACTCTCAATCCCAATTGCTTGCCTCTGGATCTCACATGACCCGTAGTTTAATGGTAAAACACCTTCGGTCAATTAAGGAGAGTGTGAGTTACATTTCCAACCAGGACACATTCACTAGGGGAGTGAATGATATTAAAAGGGAAAATCTGGACATGTATGAGCATCTTTAGTACCTTCCTTGCAGATTCCGTACACATGCCAAAACTCAAGGGGGTGCGGGTGCAACTATGAAGTTGATAGTGTAAGGGTGTGAGTAAAGCGGATATGATAGGGGTGAGATAAGCTGTAAAAGTCGGTGCCCTCTTCCCCGGGTTTAAACTCCACGCCTGTTAAGATCGGCCACTGTGGGTCCGTGAGACTGAGATAGAGGATTAGGCTGCGAATAGTGGGGGAGTTCGCATGGAACCAAAGCCCAATGGGTATGGTAGCACAAGAGGCCATATAAAGAGGGAGTTTTAGTGTGTAAGAGTCTCACAGTATCCGGTGCAAAAACGGCCACAGTCGTGCTACCATGGTCTCTATGCAAGATTTATTACACCGCAAGCTACCCAAAAAAATACTGATGTGCAAGAAGTTAAAGTATCATTTGCTTCGTTATTTAAGATTATTTATAATAGGTTTGAATAAACTCAATACTACTAATATGTAATCAAAATTGGATTAATATATAAAAGAACCACTTTAAAGGCAGTGACTAATGTTTTTCTTACTCTTATTCGGTTAACCTAAGGCTTTAATTTTAACTTTTATGTTAATAAATAGGTTTTATCAATTGACCACGCAGTTTAGACTAGTACTAATATAAATCTCGTCGATATGGCTTGGATTTACTTAAAGAGAATGAAATACGCCATCTGAAAACAAGGCTGCAACTTGGTCTTTGGCAACTTAGCAATATATTGTATAGCCGTATAAAGTTTTAATTAAGTTAAAAAAAATAAATCTATAAATAATTCAACGTGATCTATAAAATAAACTGATACTACTGTTATAAATGCTGCTTTGAAGTATAAGCTTACATGGTTTTACATGCAAATGGAATAAAGTTTTAAGACCTAATTTTACTATTAATCATTTAAATTGGGTCTTAAAGATATATAATAACCAAAAGTATATACTTAAGTATTTTATGAAAACTTTCATATCGTTTATGATTCTTATCGTAGTTTCTTTTGAATTAATTTAACCAATTATTACGTTTTCCATCTCAAATTAGATAAATTAAAACAACAATGACGCCTATACAAATGCTTGCAGCAAAGATAATATTATTAGTTCAGGCTTACCTATTTCACATCATTATTATATCTTAAAAGCAATGATTTGTACTGATTTCTAAACTTGATAGATACAAAAATAGTGCCAAATATATACAAAACATTTTTTTTTAAATTCAAAAAAGTTGTTTAACTGTTCATTATGTATGATCATAAATTTTGGAAATGGATTGATTTACATATAACACTATCTTTGATCCAAGTTTTAAGACAGATTTTCATTAGAATATCATTTATAATTATTTAGTTCGCGATTTAGTTTTATTTTTTAAATAATTTGATTTAAAATCATAAAAAATTTTGGCCCAATAATGAAATTGATATTGCCTAAAATTCTTTGCTTATTTATTTCTAGGTCTTTTACAAGTGTCAAATACGGACTAGAGTGCACGTTTTCGATACTACAAGATGATGTTATGGCGTTAAACGATGATAAGGGCGATTTGGAGTTAGATAGAATAGAACTCGAATACGAACCATTAACCTATTGTGATCTCCCAATTTTAGAGGTATATAAACCCATATATTATATCAAGGAGCACCAAGAATCAGATAATCAGCCTATTTTATCCTTTCGAATTTGTGTATCATTTGAGATAATAAAGGAAATGACCAAACTAAGTTTTATAAGACTTAGATTGTGCAATAAAAATGGTGCATCAATTGCATCGCCTTATATATGTAGTAGAACATTGTGTCTTGCAGATAACTTGAATTTATATTTTACTAATGGATTTAGTCCATCTGAACATGAATTCAATAATACATTTTATTCATTAAGTTTAGTGATGTTAAGGTATTATCAAGAGGCAGTTAGTTCTAACAAAGATGCCTTGCTCAACAAAACCTTCCTTGATAGATTTTCAATCAATCATAAGAACAGTGAAAGCGTATTAACATATCTTATACCTAAAATCATTTCTGATATAATGAATGGGAGATCAGAACAATCTATACAGGAATCAATTTTCTTCGCATTGAGAAGCGAATGTAAATCCAAACTTAATCGTGGAATAGATTCTTTGAACCATTCTGATGTGCCTGTCACTAAAAGAGAAAGAAAATTTATGTTTACTAAGCTCTGGAAAATATTTTATAATTTGGGGGTTTTGTAGGCATAATAGAATCAAACCAATGCAACTAGATGCTCTAAAGAGATTTAGAAATACAAACAATGTTTCCAATATTCAAATGAAGTTTAAAAAGGTGCTTGTTTTAAAGATAGATAGGTTTGATGAATTAGTAAAAAAGAATGCGACAGTATACTTCACCCATATCATACAAAATAAGCTACTTGATTTGCTCAATGTCAAATTCGACAGTAATTTTACCATTCCAGTGCATGATATACTGACGAATGGAGTTGCAAGTTTGGTTATTGCAGAAGGTGAGTCGAATAAATTGCAGATTGAATTGTTTAGAAACGCTCAGCAAGTATTGCAAAGTTTTGTCATTTGATATTAAACAAATTTAACATATTTTGATTGTTTTTGACCATGAAAATTTCTTTACTATAGTATAAAATGAAACATATATTTGTAAGTATGTTATCCAAAGACTGATAATTTCTAAAGTCTCATTAAACAGAAAAAGGTTTTTATACACGAAAGGTGTCGGGCTCGATTCCCTTGGTGCTTAGTATCGTCTAATAACGATCTAGACCAAAAGACCGGAAACGTAGCATGCCTAATTGTGACATAGCAGTAGGTCCGTAGCACCTGCGTAGACCGTGACATGGTAATCAGACTATCGTAGGGGGTAGCGGATTGTGCGGCAGGTCTTGCTCTAGTATACTGCATTTCCAGAGCTGTAGTAAGTCTCATTCTAAACGTTAACATCTATCACCTTTTGGTCTAGACCATAAAATTCTTTACATTATCATGTCACTACTATCAAGTACATTTATAACATGAATTTTCTAAACTCATTCAACTAACAATATACAACGCGACCTCCCAAGTTTAAATATTTTGAAGACTGTTGTATCATCTCTAACTTTACTAATTTACTATAATCATGATCAAGCAAACAATAACAACATACATAATAAAGCTTCGAATATAATACTTTCATTTATTATTTATAAATCATTTATTTTAAAAGTCTCTTCTATTAGTTTTATAAGTCTCTCTGTGAACCTTTTGGGATTTGTACTGGATTTATGGGAACACAAACAACAAGAATTCCATGCACATTCCGTTTTTTTAAAGCAATTATACACTGTCAGTATATCCACAATTCCAATGACATATTCTCCCGGACTAAGACTGCATTCCATTTTACATCTAATACCATCATTGTCTAACAAACTATACATCTTAAAGTTTGCATCCTTTTCGGTCCCTTTGTAGTAAATCATTAGCGAATAGTCCATTAGATCATGATTACTTAAGAATTCAAAATCTCTTTTCAACTGATTGAAATCATTTAGAGTAATAACGGGATTTAAGTTGTCTCGATACCATTCTAAATCCTTTTTTATATAGTCATTAGTCTCCCTTTGCAGTCCCCTTCCTTTAAGGTCATAAATTCTATCAATTCTCGTGTCACCCAAGAAGTTCTTCATAACAAGAACGTTATTGCTATGCGTGCATTTCTGGGGAATGCAACCCATTGAACAAAAGGAGACACTTTGAATGTCGTAACATCCTACCATTCGCATCAAAAAAGAGGTTGGATTGTCCTTTAAGTAAATTAAATAATGTTTTAGGAATGCAATCAATGTTTCTTTTTCCCCAACGCGTATAGTTTTTATTATCCACTTAAAATCACCTGAGAAGAAAAATAAAGAGCCCGAATTAGAATAAATCTTACTATTGTAAATGTATTCGGCACTAAGATTAAGACCTTCAATTCCTTCTAAGGACCTAAGCTCCTTAAATAGAATAGGCTCATATTCAACAATCCTCCCCTCCGGGGTAATGTACTTGTTAAATTCCTTACTTTGTGCCCGGACTAGGCAGGACTTTCTCTCCAAAGCGTTCAACATTTTCAAGACCAGCTTGATTTTTTTGTGAATCATTTTTTGTTTATTAGGAAATAAATAAAATAAATTTATTGGATACTTTCAATCTCCGACCTCTTAATAATACTGATAGTGGGTTTAGGCTTAATAACAGGCATAATCTTTTTAGTAAATTGTGCTACTCCACTATCCAAAGCTTCCTTAGCAGTCTTGTAAATAGTAAGACGACTCACATAAGTTTTAAGTCTTTGTACGTTAAGATCAAAAGTCTCTTGGTTCATGTTCCTTCTTCTGTTGTCCACGGCTATTCCGATAGTCCTGGCGTAGTTATAGTCTAAGTCCGCAGCCGCACATTCTTCTGGTGTGAAGCCCCTGCCTAGTCTTTGTTTAGTGTTGTACCTAACAGTGGGGCATCTTACTATAGGTCTTAGTTTTTCAGTAGGTCTAGGATAAACTTGTTTGGCTTTAATAATACGATTCTTTAATCTCCTTTCGGCCCTACTAACCTGGTTGTGCCATTCTTTGACTCTCTTCATAGTGTTTCTATGATTTTGTGGGACGGCGTTGTTGTTTCGCATTGGAGGGGGGAAATTGAAAAAATTTAAAATTGATGGGGGGGGGGGGGGGGTAAAGTGTGTGTGGTTGGTAGTAGATGGAAGGAAAGTGGGTGGAAGGAAAGTAGGTGAGTAAATGGACGGTTATAAATATGCAAAGGCACCGTCTAAGCACTATCCATTTTTTTTCACTCTTACCCTATACTCATCCCACAACCCTTACCCTATACTTCCCCCCCCCCCCCCTAATATACCTACAATACAATGCCTTCAGTCCCCACCCTCAGTCCCCACCTTAACCCCCCCCCCCCCCCACAAACAACCCCTTAAAATTTTTATTTTTCGTCCCCCCAATGGCTCAAGTACCGAAAACAGTCTGTACGCAAGGAAAGAGAAAGGGCACAATTGTGACCTGTGTGTGCAAGGAGAGTGATAAGTTTAGTCTAACTATCGATCGAGTACCCTACAAGATCCATTCTGACAAGCTTCTTGTCGCTAAGATTAAGGAGATTGCTTGTGTTGTTGACGAGAAGAATGTCGAAGGCCTGGCCTTCGAAATCACTACGAAGGTAGAGAAAGGCGATGTCTCTCTGGCCTACGCCGTAAGAATGGCCTTTGCCAGGGCAATTGTAGCCTACTACAAAACGTATCACGATGAATGGAAGAAGCAGGAAATTAAAAAGGTGCTTAGTGGCTTTGATAGATACTGTTTGGTGGCAGATGTTAGAAGAAGCGAGCCTAAGAAGTACGGAGGCCCAGGAGCAAGAGCCAGGTACCAGAAGTCTTACCGTTAAATAAAGATTTATTAATAAAGTTTATTGTACTTTAAATTTTCAAGGCCTGCGGGGCCATGCAAAACAAAACGTCTATCGGAATTATCGGAGATGAAGACACACTCAATGGGTTTATGATAGCCGGAGTCCCACACGGGGACAACCTTGTACAGGTAAGCAATAGCACCGATGAAGACGATCTTAAGAGCCATTTTCTACGCTTAACAAACTCTAAAGACTTAAGCATGGTCTTGATAAACGACTTTGTATACCAAAAAATAAAAGAAGAAGTTGACGTTGTCATGGCCAAAGGCGCTGCCCCCTTTGTGTTTGTAATACCCTCTAGAAACAAATAAACAGTTTATGCTTTAAGTTTTTTATTCTTCAAAGTTTAATCTCCTTTTGCACTCTCCTACCAACCAATCCATTCCCTTTTCTAAATTGGTCCCCGTAAGGCCATTGCACTTTAAGTGGTTGACGCGGGCGTCCGCTGGGCCAACGCGAGGCTCGTCGTAGACTAAATCGACTTTGTTTCCCAAAAGGAGGATGGGAATGTCCGTAGTATTAATAAACTCTTGTAAGTAGCTATTAGAAAGGATGGTTTGGTCTTTTGAACTGCTTAAATCGTAAACAAAAATAAGACCGTCGGCTTTATCAAAATATGAATCCCAATAGTCTCTAAAGAGGGACTGTCCGCCTAAGTCTACGACTTGTATTGTTGTGCCTTTGTATGACATTAAGGATGTTTGATAGCCAAAGGTAGATGAAATGGAATCTACGGGCTTGTTAAAGATCTTGTGGATTATTGTGGTCTTCCCTGCGTTGTCTAAGCCAACTACTACAATTTTAAGCTGCTGTGTTTGTTTTTTGATTTCTTTTATAATTTTAGCGAATGTCATTGGCCAATGGGATGTAAATTTATGCGTTTTATGCGGGTGGGCCTTTGGGAGGCTCGGTTAAATGTAGTTTATGTTTATGCATCAAAATGTATTTTTATGCATCCGTAAACAAGCTAATTCTTATTTTATTCCCTCCTGTTTTTATGCATTTATGCTTAAATACCCAAACTCATGCATAAAAAATTATACGAACTAAAAAGTAAATTAGAAGAAAACAATAAAACAGACTGTACACTGGTCCTACCCGTAGAACTAAGAGACGGGGAAACAGTCAACCTACTTAAGGACATTTACAAGGATGTCTTAAGGGAAGTAGGTGGCAATAACTCCCTTATTCCCTTTCTTAGCGCCTTTACAAGTCTCCCAGTAGAAGAAGATCTCGATAAAATAGAAAGTTTATTAAAGGACTACAAGCCAATCGAAGGGGACTTTTTCGATACTAAAAGGTCTTCTAAGAATGAAGACTTGGGGGATGATAGTACGTTTAGAACCGCAAGCCTCAAAAAAACTACAAAGGAAAACACAAAGGAAGGAAAAGAAACTGTCGATGCCAATTGTAACGTAGAAAATTATATTTTAGAAAGAATAAAAAACGAAATACTTGAGAATGTACAAAACTTAAGCTGGGACGACATTGTGGGACTGGACAATGTCAAAAGGATTATAAATGAGATTGTCCTATGGCCAATGCTAAGGCCTGATTTATTCACGGGCCTTAGGGGACCCCCTAAGGGGCTTCTACTCTTTGGGCCTCCGGGGACGGGAGAGACTATGATAGGAAAGTGCATAGCCAGCCAGTGTAAGGCTACCTTCTTTTCTATTAGAGCTAGTTCGTTGACTAGTAAATGGGTAGGGGAGGGAGAAAAGATGGTAAGAGCCTTGTTCTACCTGGCCAGGTCTATGCAGCCTTCTGTTGTCTTTATAGACGAAATTGATTCGCTGCTTTCACAAAGGACAGAAAATGAAAATGAAGGCAGTCGGAGAATAAAAACAGAGTTTTTAGTTCAATTTGATGGGACTTCTACTTCTAATGATGATAAGATTTTGATAATCGGGGCTACTAATAGGCCCCAGGAGATAGACGAGGCTGCTAGAAGAAGGCTGGTCAAGAGGATTTATGTTACACTGCCATGCGAGGACTCGAGAAGGAAGATGATTTCTAATTTGTTAAAAGATTATAAAAATGATCTATCAGAGAATGATTTAGTAGAAGTGGGGAGGATAACAGAAGGCTATTCGGGCTCGGATATGTTTAATTTGTGTAGGGAAGCTTCTTTAGAACCTTTAAGGGAAATAGAAAATATTTCTAACTTTAAGCCTGAAGACACGAGGCCCATTCAACTAAAAGATTTTATTTCTTCATTAAAACAAATAAAAAAGAGTGTGTCACCAAATGAACTAGTACAGTACAAAGATTGGAATGAGATTTATGGGTCTATTTAAGTTACAAGGGGGTTATTAAAATAAATGCTGCCCCCCTTCTTTAATGCTTCCTATTGAACTTGACTGGATTTCAGGAAATATAAAAAAGTTTTATAAAAAGAAGGTTGTGATAATAGCGGGGGCGGGTATTTCAGTCCCTAGTGGTATTCCGGACTTTAGATCCAAGGATGGTATATTTAGGGACATTAAAAGTAAATATAAAATAAACGGACCGGATCTATTTAGTTACAAGTTTGGGGTGGATAAAGAAACAAGGCCTATTTACTTGGAATACATTAGTAGACTTAAGAAACTGGTCGAGGGAAGCGAACCTAATTTTACACACTTATTTTTCAAATACTTTGTGGGTAGGTCAAAGAAGCTTAGGGTTTATACCCAAAACATTGATGGCTTAGAAGTCAAGGGGGGCCTTGGCTATTCAGAAGATGTTACAACTAATTTAGTTTATCTTCACGGGGATTTAAAGTACTTAAAATGCATGAACTGTGGGGGAAAGGAAGAATTTAAGGAATCTTATAGAAGGGAATTTGAAAATAAGAGGGAGATTAAGTGTAAATTGTGTTGTAAGAATAAAAGAAAGGTTTAATCTTCTGTACTTCATACAAACATAATCCATTACTACCAAGACCATCCTTACTCTGAATTAATTTCTAATTGTATTCAAAATGATACGGGCTGTAACCTTCTGCTTGTTGTGGGTACGCGTTTAGAAGTATTTGGTGTGAAGAATATGCTTAAGTACTTTAAAAAGAGCAGTAAAAGACTCACAACTATTTTTATAAATCCAGAACAGCCTAAAAAGAGCTTAGAAAAGTATTTTGATTTTCATTACCAAGGGAAGAGCAACGACTTCTTCCTGTCCCTTAAGACTAAATTAGAAGAACATAAACTATTTAGAAGGATTAGAAGGATGTCTATTTGTACGGAAGATGAAGACACAAAAGAAAGCCCTAAACGCAAAGACAAACCACAAGCTAAGACAGAGGCACTTCAAAGACTTTCTTTAACCCAGGCAGACATTCAAACTTCTTTCTTGTCCGTAAAGAATTCCGTTTATTCACCCCGCCCCAAGAAATTAAAAAATAAGAAAGTTTAAGCATTGCGTAAGTACTAAAATTAAGTAATGAGAAATTCTATGTGGCCTTTAGTAACAACAATCGCAATCAAAAGGACAGTCTGGTGTATCCCCTCCCTTGCCAATATTAAGTTCTTCTAGTGTATAAATGGGTAGTCCATCTATGTACTTTCTACTATCCTTATTTGTCACGTACTTGGGATCCCTTGAATCTTTTTGTTCCACTTTTTCTTCTTTTTTTGTTTCATTAAGTTCATTGAAAATTTCTTCTATGTCCATTGGGGTTACTTAAAAACATCCCAAATATCCGAGTCAGACAAATT
This sequence comes from Lysandra bellargus, assembly GCA_905333045.1. Taxonomy (NCBI): domain Eukaryota; kingdom Metazoa; phylum Arthropoda; class Insecta; order Lepidoptera; family Lycaenidae; genus Lysandra; species Lysandra bellargus. The sequence continues at coordinate 1,476,734 of HG995364.1, read as the reverse complement.
CCTTTTTCTTTTGGTTTTGTATTTCGCTTTCAATCTTTTGTTCTTATTTTTAAGCCTTTTGATTGTCGTCTTAAAACTAAAATAAACACTTTCTAGTCTATTGTGTTCATCTGCTAGCTTAAGACCGTGTACGTCTATTTTAACAAGCATGGATTTTAAAATGGTTTGATAACCCTTTTCTAATGCTCTAAACTTAAGAACATTATCGTTGGTTGCTTTCTTTATGCTACAATCTTGCAGACCTTGCAGTGTATCGATTAGAGAGAGACTGTCTTCAATAGCTTTAAGTCCTAACTCTAAACCCTCTCTAAAGCAATAAATCAACTTAATATGAGACTGTCTTTCCTTAAGCCCATATAGCTTCTGGATTTCTCTGTTATAAGTAATCAATTTGTCTTGAGATAGTATGTTGGCAGTGAAAAATTCGACAGTCTGCTTTAATTCTACCTCTAAAGTGTTTAAAAGGTTATTAAGCTTTAGATTCTCCCCGCTCAACCTTCCATTTTCATAATTTATGGTACTTGTATTTGAATTAAGTGTGGTTAACATGCTATTAATATCCATTTTGTAACTAGAAAAAACATCCTCTAAAGAGCCGAGTTGGTGTTTAAGGAGGGTATTGTTTGCTTCGGCCTCGTGGTACTTCTTTGATATACTTGACAATTCTTCCTTAAGTCCAATCAGTTCTTCCTCATCCCTACTAGTTTTTGCCTTTAAATTAACAAAGTCTTTTTTTATTAAAGCAGCTTTAGTTTCTTCTTTATGCAAAATTTCGCATAAAAGTTTGCATAAAGAGAGGCTATTCTCGGCTTTAGGATTATTAGGATTATCTTTTGTGTCGATTTCGTCTATAATCGTTTTAACTTCAGATTCTTCTACTGAATCTTTAAAGTCGTTAGTATTTTTGACTTCTATAAGTTCGGACGCCTTTATGTACTTTGGGGACAAAGTATTACGGTCATTGGGATAAGAATGTTTTAGGTTATTAGATTCTGGTTGGTTTTCTATCTCTTTAGGGATAACAAGATCATTTGATGAGTCCTCATCAAGTACCTTACTTAATTGATCGCAAACACTTCCTTCTTCTTCTACTTCCGATTGTTTTTTGAAGATTTTAATTGGTTTTGCTTTAATAGGCGTTGAAAACAAGAAGCAATTTTTCTTTTCTTCCATGCATAAATAAAGTGTTTCTTTTTATATTTTAATTGCATAAAAGTAAAACAAAGTAAAGGAAGATATAAAGAAGATACTAAAAAAGTAAATGTAATATTGTTTATGAATGTCTAAAGACAAGTTAAAATCTTTAATGCCACAACCTTTGATCTATACCTTTAATATTACAGATACTAAACAAAAATAGTCTCATTTATAAAAAATATTTAATACTCTATAATGATTGTTTAACTTCTAACTCTATCTTAATATTCATTGCCATTAACTCACTACAAAGGAATTTAAAAACAAAAGGAAGTTCAACGGTGGTGAAGATCTTCCCGCCACAGTGACAGCTATTCCTAGAACTAAATAAAATACTTTTACAAGAACAACAATAAGTGAAAACATGATGATCACTGCACTTCAAAAGTCTATCGTTGAGAAGGAAGGACGTACCATGTGCAATAAGGGCATCCCTTTCCATCTCTCCAAAACGAACACCTCCTGCCTTCTTCCTCCCTCCAACTGGCTGTCTTGTAGTGGCAATCACAGCACCCGAAGTTCTAACTTGGAATTTGTCATTTACCTAAGTGCCTAAGTCTTTGATAGAAAACAACGCCTATAAAGATGTCCGTTTGAAATTCATTGCCTGTAACACCACTATACATAGGCTCATTGCCGTAATAGTTGAATCCGTGACTTTTCGAATCTTCACCTATTGAAGCCTTCTTCTTTTCAAAGCCATTTTCGGTATTATCATCAATGTAAGAATTCTTTTCAAAAGCAGTCGCATCTTGATACTCCCCCGTACAAGCACCAGCCTTGCCTGCCATGCTTTCAATCAACATACCTATCGTCATACGACTTGGAAAGGCGTGAGGGTTAATTATAATATCTGGAACAATGCCACCCTCCGTAAAAGGCATGTCAATAGTAGGCCAATGCATAGAACAAACTCCCTTTTGTCCATGGCGGGAACAAAATTTATCTCCTATGTTAGGATTTCGAATAATCCTAAATTTGATATTAGCGGCTACAGAAAACTCAGTCGTAAAGATATCAACAGCATCAACAACATAACCTTCATAATTAGAACTATAAACTGTAAATTCTTTCCCTGATAGATCGGTATAAGTATAGAGAACATCTTGTTTTTTTAGTTTATGTCCAACATTGGGGAGGTAACTAAAGAAAGCATCTCTAGGCAACTCAATCTTATCCGTTTTATAGACATACCCACTAAAGAGTCCCCTTTCCATAGACCCTTCGTTAATAACCATCGCATCTTCCATATCATAAGCTGTATAAGACAAAACCGCAACAATACAATTAATGCCCAAAGGATAATCAGCTAATACATTGTAATTTCTAGTTTTAACTATGGGCTGTTGTGTGTAGTTAATCATGTATAGTTTTGTATCTGATCTAGTTGAGATATTGTGGGCGGGTATTCCCATACTTTGCTTTGCCATTTGACATTGATACATACTACGAGGACTTTGGTTATATTCAGAAAACGGTGTTAAGCTGGCAACCAAGCTCAGTAAGTTTTGATTATCAACCTCTTCATATTCAAAAGATTGGTAGCTATCTAGGCGTTCACGGTCTACAAGAAATTTCTGTCCGTCTTTAAGCCTAATACCTAAAAATACCTGTTCCATAATCCCCACCCATTCAACAACACCAGAAGAAATGTGCCTAATAGGTCTTGTAAAACGACCGATGCCATTGAAAATCCAAACACTTTTAAAATGCTTTTCTTGATTATTGAAAACAACTTCAATTCTGCAATTAGTACTTCTACGATATTCTCTAAGTTTGTCAATTAGAAATGTGGGGGATGTAGTAAATCCGATTAACTTACCATCATAAAAGACGGGCGTGTCTTTAAATACCCCTCTAAAAGGAAAGACAACGCCATTACTGTAAAAGATAGACAATTCGATAGGTCTTGATTCGGATACTAAGTCTGCACCCGTAGTCAAATGATTTAGCAATCCACAAGGAGTACCATCAGGTGTGTGAATAGGACATAAAAACCCCCAACTTTCGGGTCTTAGTTTACGAACAGTAGTTGTCCTTATCTCCTGGAAAAATGTACCTCTATTAACACTTCTAAAATGGGCAATGTAACGATAAAAATTGATTCTTTCTGCTAAAAGAACGAAACCAGCACTTTGTAGAAGATCAGACGAATTATTATGCGTTACATTACCCGAGCTAAGGAATGTGTGGAACCCCCGTGAAAATGTTCTGAAGTCTGCTGTTTTATAAGTGTAAAGTAGTTTTTCCTTTCTTGTAGTATAATCTAAATCATTTTCGGTTATTGACTGGTCAAGTTTTCTTTTCTTTGCAACTTCTAGTGAGATGTGTTTTTTATATTGCGCCTTAAAGTTCTTTTTAAAATCTTCTAGTCTATCTTTAAAGACATTAGCAAACAGTTGAGTCTCAGTTAACAGTTCGTGGGAAGATGGTGAGTCAGGATCGTCTTCAATTATTTCATTTCTAATAAAGGCGTAGAGTTTTTGGAGACTTACTAAGAGATAATTGTATTTTTCCTGGTATTCTGTTAAATGTGGTAAGACAACATTGTCTAAAATTATGGCAGCAGCCTCTAAATTTGTATTAGCTCCTACAAGATATTTAAATCTGGCTCCTAAATACTCAAGACATTCCTTCTTAGAAAATATATTAAGCTCTCCTACTTTAGAGAGAGCTGGTAGAAGATAGGGATCATTACAAAGAGAAGTGTAAATTTCATTATCCGAAGTATTTATAAGCGCCTTAAGAATAACTATTAAAGGAACATGATATTCATTTTTTCTATAATAGAACTTAAAATAGACATTACCGTCATTAGAATAGAGAAGTAGGTTCATATGACCCAATTCATCGTCTCCCACACTCCTTATGCTTATGATTTTATCGGCGTAGATTTTATTATGTTGATTACGAATTAATGCAAATGGATAATTTCTTTTTTGCATAATATGAAATCGAACAAACTTGTCAAGACCATTGATAATAAAAAATCCTCCGGCTTCGTTATCATCCTCTCCGTGTTTAGCCAAGTCTTTAACAATTTTCAAATTGCAAAAATCGGACATCACCATAATTGGAAACCCACCACAGTCTTTGAGTTCGGATTTGATTAGATCATCTCCATCATAAAGACTGTATTTCAAGAAGATGCGTCCCTTGTAAGAATCACTAGCCAGTCTACATTCTTTTGGATATAACTTCCTCTCTTTATTATCAAGCTTATCTATGTTAAAAGGTGCTTCAACTTGAAAATCGGTAACCTCCAATCTAAACTCATCTATGTTAAGTGGGCGTGTTTTGTCAATTATTCTTTTGAATATATTTCTTTTAAAAAGAGCTTCATAGGCTTCAATGTGCGGTTTAACGAGATCTTTTAATTCCATTAGGGGTAAAATTTTTATTCTTCTAACAGCAATATTAGATGGGATTGGCAACTGAATCGTGAGTTTATGAACAGACTTTAGTGTCTTAATTGTCAGTTAACATCTTAAGATTTCACAAACTTTCTTGCAAAGAAATTTTCCCCCTAATGAACAATTTACTAATTGTTGAATTTGAAAATCAAGAAGGAAAGTTGGTTTCAGAAAAGATGCAAGTGCCATCAATGATAAGTTGTGAACAGCTAAAATCTTTGATCGACACAAAACTTTCTCTTTACGTAAACGGTGTGCCTATTCTTGATACATTAGAAAAGACTCTAGAAGGACAGTGTATCAATCCTGGAGAAGATATAATTAAGATAAGAATGACAAAAGAAGAGCCCGCAACCCAAGCAGCAACTTTTTGTTCCTCTTCTTATTCGGGACACGAGGGTCCAGTTCTTTGTGTTCGGTATGTCGGAAATACTCTTGTAACGGGTGGCTCTGATTGTACAGTGCGATTTTGGGACATTCGGACGAAGACACAGAAAATGATTCAGAAAAAGCATATGCATTGGGTTCAGTGCGTTGAAATTTCTCCCTGTGAAAGTTTTGTGGTCTCGGGTGCCGTTGATGGAAGCGTTAAATTATTTTCAAATGCTGGGGAATTCTTAAGGGCATTTGTTGGTCATAAAGATGCTGTAACATCAATAAAGATTATAAAGGATAGAATTATAACCGGATCACGGGATAAAAGCGTCAAAATATTCAGTTTAGATGGTGTTTGTTTATTTTCATACACGCATAGCAAGGCTGTAACGTGTCTTGCGTTGGGCGATGGCTTTATAGCTTCTGGTTCTCGGGATGGTAAAATTAAAGTTTATGTAGAAGCTCAAAACAAGTTAATGGAACTCAATGGACATTTTTCGGGGGTAAATTGCCTTTCTGTTATGGGAGTTTATATGGCATCTGGAGATGATGATGGTTCTATCGTTGTTTGGAAGGATTTTGTTGTGTATAAAAGACTTAAACATGAAAGGGAAGTTCTCTCTATTTCTTTTTCTCCGAATCTTCTATACTTGGCTTCTGCTTCTTTTGATAAAACAGTTAGAATTTGGTCTGTTGAGACAGGTAAAATGATTTCGAAGTATTTTCACGTCGATTTCGTGTACAAAGTCATGTTCTTGAATGATCTTGTTATTTCATGTTCAAAGGATAAAACTGTAAAGCTTTATAAAGTATCTAAAAAGAAAATTATAAGCGACCTCATATGTGACGATGAAGTCTACTGTTTTGACTATGCAAATGATCAGTTGGTCTGTGGCAGCAAGAGCAATAGAGTCTATTTTTTTAAATAAAGAATTTCACATCTTAAATATTTTGATTTCTACACAAAAAGAAATCTAAGACCCTTCTAATTATGTTTCTGCCGTCTTCACGCATAAAACGTTCGTATTTTCTGACGCTCTTCTCATCATAATTGTGGTAATTTATGTAAGCCTCGCTTAAAGGTGTAGGCTTTTTATGCTTAGTTTGTATAAGTATAGGTTTGTATGGTTTGTATATTACCTGACAATTTTTAAGACTCATCACATCTTTAACTTGTCTATTAAAGGGATATAATCGTTCCTCTCGACTAAGTTTGTTGTTGTGAATGGTGCCACCATAAGTATCTTTTAGATGTTTAATTTGTTTTTGGTACCACAAGTAGTCAATAAACGAGTGGTGATGCCAAAAAACAGGGTCGTTAGTACTAAACATCTTACCCATGTCACCTCCTAAATTCATATGTACAATTGCGTGAGGCACCAATTCCATAATGTCTCTAAACTTTTCATAGTCCATTTTTGTATTCATCAACCTATCCAAGTTTCTTTTATTGTAAAAAGGTTCAATGTCATGCACTATTCGTTCCAAACAATGCTGCGTTGGGAAATCAACTAGGTAGCATTTATTTATTCCCCAATGATCTTCATCAAATATCTTAGATTTCGCAGGATCATTTGCATCAATCGTCCAGTCCCAATACGGAATTCCTAATGTTTTATCCTTTGTAAGCATTTGCATAATCGACTCTACGTGAAGTAAAAGCATTCGATGCCAAGGTAGGAATCTTCCATTTCTATGTGCATAAGCATCTACTTCTTGATGTAACTTGGAAATGTCTTTTAAGTAGCCCTTTTCTTTAAACAGATTAAAGGCCTGTTTGTACTTTTGCCATTCCTCTTTTGTAAGATCTCTGAACTCCTTCCGAATTGTTTTTTCGACAACCTCCTTTGCGATAATTGGAATTACAAGGTACAAAATATTCATGCAAGATGTAAATCGTGGGAATTTAAGCTTTTTTGCATAAATTTTATGCACATAAACACAATTTATTACAATTTATGCATTTTATTTTAGACCCCCAATGAAACTTATTCAAAAGATAGATCCACAGATTGACTATCATGGACAGGAACTTTCGAAAAAGCTTTTCTATCTTATTATTTATCTAGGTTATGCAATCTCCTTAGGAATTGGGATCTTTTATTCCGATTTAAAATATACACTTTTTGCTGGGGTACTCACAGTCCTTATGTCCATCATTGTTGTTGTCCCATCCTGGGGAATCTACAGGAAGAACCCGTTGAAATTTGTTAAAGTAAAAAAGGAATAAACGTTTTTTGTATTGCTTTGGTGTTCTGTTCTTGCAAAAGCTTGTATCCTCTAAATGTTAAACTTGTTTTTAATTTATTAAACTCCATAAAAGGACATAATTTGCATAGATATGAAGAAAAATGGACTTCGCGTAGGCAACACTTTTACGATTGAGAAGTATCTGTCACCATTTGTACTCAACTCCGATGAATTATTTGATGTTGACGGGCTGTATCAAACTTGCATGTCAAATACACTCTACCCTGAAAATGCACCGCCTCTCTCGAACGAGACGATAACAAAAGTAAAAAGAACAAAAGATATTTACAAACCGCAACTAATAAGAGGATACGGACAGGATAGGGAAGGACATTGTGCAGAGTGTGACCAATGGTTTAGGTTGAAAACTAGTAGCTACTGGTACCACATGAACTACAAGCACGGAATAAACTCACAAGGCCTACGCTATCCAGAGCCTGAAGTTAGAATCAACAATTGTAAAGTTGAAGGCTTTTGCCAGGCCTGTAGAAAATGGATCGTCTTAGGAAACAAAAGTAATAAAAAGTCAATAAAGTTTGGATGGTACAAACACTGTCAAAAGAATCACGTGGGCAATGGCACGTTATAAATTAAATTATTTGTACATTAAATGGCCTTATTCGTTAACTTTCCTGTCTCCATCAAATCTATCCTTAAATTTTTATTTTTTTTGTCCTCAATGTCTCAAATAAATTTAGATCTAACGAATTATTTGACGAGAGTGCAAAAAATAAAGAAGGCCTGTGGACTGCCATTGATGCTGATTTTAGGAAGTTCGGAAGCTCTTGAAGAAATCACTTTTACATCTTCCCTTTTCACATACCTCTTTGGCTATGAATTCTCCAATACAATAATCATTTTAGATGCAAAAACAAAGATTTTTAGTGGTAAAAAGAAGTTAGAAATACTTTCTACTGTCCCAGAGAGCGAGTCTTATGTTATTAACAAGGATTTAAGTAATTTGGAGGAGGTTGCAAATATAATTTCACACTATCCAAAAATGGCCATAGTAGGAGATAAAGAAGCAGGTGGTGAATTGTACGAGCGTGTAGTTAAGAATTTAAATGTTGTTGATGTAACTGATAAACTTTTAGAGGCTTTTATTTGTAAAGATGAAGATGAAATTGATAACTGTAGGAAGGCCGGTGTTGTTGTGTCGCATATCATAAAAAATGGAACAGAATTATTAAAAGACGGGTTGTTAGATGCAAGTGCCATCGAGGAAATGCTAAACAAAGACATCGGGGATTTAGATAATGATAGCATTGAGTTTAGCTATCGTCCAGAAATAACCAAGTACAGTTTTAGATTAGGAATTCGATATAATAGCTATTGTGCGGAAGGTAGTCGAACAGTCTTTACGGACATGAATATTCTTTACAATGCTCAAAAATACATGCTGGGCCTTATAAAGCCGGGCTCTAGTTCTAAAATGGTGTATAATAAATGTGAAGAATATTTTAAAAGCAATGATCTATCCATTGACAGAAGGTTTTTGTATACAATAGGTCTTTTAAAAAACGAAAGAAGCTTCGAAGATGATTTTACCTTAACAAATGGCGTTGTGTTTGCAATCTCATTGAGAAATACAATTGATGGGGAAGTGTCAGATAACACAATGATCTTGTCCAACACGTTTGTGTTACGAGAAAAGCCTGTTTATCTCACACCAGAAGATAAATCCGAAGACTTTTTGGATAATAGACCGCGTTTTTGAGACAAAAGAAAGGAACACGAGCTGGATATCAGAAGGAAGGAACACCAAAAAGAGCTATTAGACCAGCTTATCGCCCAACAACTCGCTTATTATAAGAATAAAAGTAATACTGCAATTAATGAAAAGGAAAATAAGGAGTGTATAACCTATCAAAAGGAAAGCATGGTGCCTAGAAAGGGGTGTGTTGTTGTGGATTACAATGCCAATAGTGTTGTTGTTCCTATTTCGGAGTATTCGGTTCCTTTTCATATTTCTAATATAAAAACGGTGGTTGTTGCCAATGACAATGTGTTAAAAATCAACTTTAATGTAGAAAAGAAGGCGACAAGACCCTCGATAACAGAAAATGATCTTAAGATACCCGCAGACAAATTATCCCTAATCAAAACCATTAATATTACAACCAGTGATGCCCGATCTCTGTACGATCAAATACAGGACCTAAAGGTTAAGTACAGCGCTTTGTCCGATAAAGACTTTGTTAAACAAGACAAGCTTGTAGAAAAAATTAAAAAGATCGGCCTTGAAGGTGTTTTTGTCCGAACTGATATTAAGACAGCTGTCCGTAAGAAGAAAGCAAGTAATTTAGAACTTCATGAAAATGGGTTTAGATTTGTAGAAGATGGCCTTGATATCCTCTTTTCTAATATAAGAGGGGTCTATTTTGTTAGGGGGGATGTTCAAAGCAAGACTATCCTCCACTTTAATCTCGTGTCGCCAATTCTTTTCAATGGCAAAAAGACCAAAAACGTTCAATTTTACGCGGAAGCCGGGACTAACTTAACGTACAACACCCAAAAAAGAAGCGATGAACAAATGGAATATATTCTTGAGAAAGAGGAGGAAGACAGGCAAAGACGACTTAATCGAGATTTTGAAGGTTTTATTTCAAAGATTGAAAGCGAAACACCTTTAAAAGTTCAAATTCCTAAAAATGACTTTTACGGGGTGCACGCAAGGGAGGCCGTCACCTTCCAACAAACGCATGAAAGCATTGTTAGCTTGCATGAACAGCCCTTTTTTGTCCTCGCATTGGAAGATGTGGAGATTGTCAATTTTGAGAGGGTCGTTTACAACGTAAAGACGGCCGATGTAGTTTTTATTTTGAAAGATAAAACTCAACCGCCTTCTAAAATCTTAAGTATTGAAACATCTTACATGAATAAGTTAAAGGACTACCTTGACTCCAACAATATTGTTTACATGGAAACTGTTTTTAATATCCAATGGAAGGCTGTGCTCAATGAAATTCTACAAGATCCTATTTCCTTTTACGAGAGTGGCGGTTGGATGGAATTGATGGTGGATGAAAATCTAGAAGAGGAAAATAAAACAGACGAAGAGTCAGATATTGAAGAATCCTCTGATGGTAGTGTCGAGACATCGGATGAAGAATCTACCAGTGACACAACATTTGATGAGTCTGACGATGTTGTCTCGGAAGATACTACAACAACTTCAGAGGAATCGTCCGAAGAGGACAGTTCATCGGAACACGAAAAGAGAAGGAAAAGGTAATTAAAAGGATGTTGAAGTTAAATTTGTTTCCTCTTGTAATACAACTGTAAATTTTATTATAATTGTTCATCATGCTTTGCCTTTTCTAGCTCAATATTGTTTTTTGTGACGACTTGTAAGGCGATAGATCCAGCTAAAATCCAGGCCAGAGTATAAATCCAAATACAAAATATACACCACCACGTACCTAGAATAGCAGAGTCTGTCATGGCTATAACCTCTTCTCCTGTAATTGTATCCCCACTATTGGTTGTAAATTCGGTGCCATTTAATTGATTTTGTAAAAGTGCAGTGTACGCGTAATAGGCTGGCGACACATAAATTAACCATCTAAGCCAAGAAGGAATCGTGCTTGTACTGCCAAAAGCCCCACTATACACGGTAAAAAGTAATATAAAAGTAGATCCAAATATTTGTGCTATATTAGCAGCAGGCGACACTGTGCTTATCGTTAGTCCGAATGCTATCGAAAACAAAATGAGAGAAGCAATAATCAATAGACAAATAAAAAATCTACCTACGTTAGAATTTAGGCCTATCATCCAATAAAGAATAGGGACATAAGTCATCTCGTAAGCGTAGTTGATTGGGATCTCGGCCACAAACTTGGCTAGAAACGCAGTGTACCCATTGTACATTCCCGATCGCCTCTCTCTTACAATAGCTTTTTTCTCCATTGGAAATACATTAAAAATCGGAGAGCAGATACCAAACAGGTTGTTTAGTACGAGAAATATATATGAACCTTTTCTACTAAAGATATCAGCCTCTGTGTAGCCCATTCTTAAGTAGGCCAACCCGAAAATTAATAAAAACACAATCTTTTGAAAGATTTTAACAACTAAATAGGTCTTTTTCCGTAAATAATCAGTCAAATTTCTATAAAGTAAGTCATAAAAAGCCACTTGGTAGCCTTTAAACTTAATCTTATCAATCGGATTGTCGACTACTGTCGTGTAAGTATGGTTTCGTCTCTTCCACCCCGACATTATCTCGTTTATTATACGACTGCTAGCCTGAACACTTTCGGATGTTCGCGTGTCCATTGATATAGTATCAAGAAAGAAATCGGTTGGATTCGTTTTGGGTGGTAGGGTGTAGCCAAGGCCTTTGAAGAAATCGATGCAATCGTCACAGACTCCATCAAAAACGATTCCTCCTTGTGATAACAGTATAATCTTATCAAACCGTTCAATCATTTTATACGATGGCTGGTGGATTGTGACAATAATCGTTTTCCCCATTTCTGCAAGTCTTTTCAAGAGATCTAAGATATTAATAGCATTAAATGAGTCTAAACCACTAGTGGGTTCGTCTAGAAAGAGAATTGGTGGGTTACCAAGTAACTCTACACCTATACTCAGCCTCTTTCTTTCACCGCCGCTAAGATTAACAACAAAATTGTCTTTAACATTGAGCAATCCCAATGTATTCATGAGATCTAAAATGGCGTCATCTCCCGTGTCTAGTTTAACTGAGTCAGCTAACTTCATCGTTTCAAAAGCAGTTTGATATTCAAAAGTATAAAATTCTTGCTCTACGTAGCCCATTGTCTTTGGCCACGTTTTATTGTCCCTCTTCCTGCCATTAACAAGGATCTCTCCATATAGCTTGACATTTCGAGGAAGTCGGCCAGCAAGTGCATTTAAAAGTGTTGTCTTTCCAGCACCACTTGGGCCCATTAAAGCAGTCATGGTACGAGGCCCAACAGAACCATTTATGTTGTCTAATAGTTTTCTATGGTTATCTGCAGATTCTAACACTAAGTTCTTCCATAATAGCTGGCTTTGATTTGTTTTGAAATCCATTGGGGTGGCCGCTAAACGCTGTACTAAATCCGAATGATCATCACAAAATCAAACAGTGCTAACAAAAAGACTAAGCGACCTTGCATGAGATGAAAATCGATATCAAAAGTAGTAACTCTTTAATTTTTCAAAATTTTTGGACATAAGATTTAAAAGTAATTTTCTATCATTAGAAAGTCCTGTGTCTAACTTTAACCCTCATAAACCCCAGATGAATGTTTTCCGATACTGCAATAATTTTTGAAAAGTTTGTCGTCAAAACACGCAACGATTTGCACACACTGTCCCATTTTAGTAAGGTTATTACGGGTATATATTAACAGCCTTTTTTACTATATGAAGATTAGAATCGGCTGTAAACTGATATCATTATCCCAGATCTTCAAATAATAATTGTGTTGTCAGAAGTTCGTTTATCGTTTTCTAAAAATATATTATGAATCTTTTAAGAAGCAGCATCGGTGAGAGCACTCGGATTTACTCATTCTGCTTTTTCTATTTTGTTACATAAGAACACTAGCGCATTGTACTTCAAAAGAAATAAAGAAAACTATTAAACCTTTTAAATTCAAGGTAATGCATAATATAAACATTTACCTTAAATCGTAACATCTAAGAATAGACACAAGCTTCCTACACTTTTACACTCTTAATGAGGCTTACAAAAGCCATGCTAGAAAGTAAAAGGCATTATCATGACTGTAATTTGTGCATACGCGTGTAAACTACTAATGGACTCACGATATTTGTATAGGCCAATCTCCTACATTATACTAACACACGAATAAACTTAATTACTAAACTCCCATAACTAACCACAAAGCTTTATTTTTGTTTAAACTAATTACGGACTCACGATATTTGTACAGGCCAATCTCCTACAATATACTAACACACGAATAAATTTAATTACTAAACTCCCATAACTAACCACAAAGTTTTATTTTTTTTATTGTTGGGGAAGATTCAACAGTGACCGATCTATACTGACGGTTTTAATTGAAGTCCCCCTTAATAGACATTCTTTATACACGACACTAGTCTCTTCGTCTTCTACAGTAAGATTTATAAAATGTAAATTCATGTATAGATCACATTTCTTCAAGAATCCCCGGGCTTTTTTATTGTTTTTTAGTTCCAATGTAATATATTTATTTTTACTCAGTCTTACTAGTGTGAGAGGGTACATGGGACAGTAAAAAAAGATACAATAAAAGGCTTAAGACATGATAAGCAAATCTATTTACTAAAATACATTAGAATCTAAAAAAAAAAAACATATTTAAAGATTACTCTATAGACAGACTTTCCACAAAGGACCCCTTACGTACATTATACTATAATGGCTCACCTCCCCTTCGATTAGATAGTCCACGTTTAATAACATCAAATTCAAATAACAGTCTACCGAAATACTTTCACCAACCAAAGTAGAACCATCGCTCTGTTTGACTCTGATTCTTTTATTTATAAAACTTGACAGACAGTTGTTTGTTTCTTCCATGGGGATAATAAAAGATAAAAAAGTTTTTAGAGCCAAACTGTATAGTCCATTAAATCTAAGTTTATTATAAAATATCCACGTCAAATCTAATTGCAGCATTGGCTGTGTTCAATTCTAAGTCCTCTTGTCCATCAAAATCATCATCTCCTACCATTCTTTCGGACTCCCAGTTGTCTACAACAGTTTTAAGTTTCTTCAAAGTTGTTTTGTCTTCCCTGCACACAAAGTAGAGGTACTTTACGGGTAGTCCGTACCTGTAAATACTATCTATAAATAATTTAAGAAGTTTTGTATGGACTAATAGAGAATAGGCATCTTCTTGATTCGAGGAAATAAATAATTGAAGATTGTTTTTGTTTTCTATAAACTCATTGATCTTCTCTACGTTTGTCTTGTCCCCGTCTTTGGGTTTTAATTCCTTAATAATAAAATTATTAGCCAGCATTATCTTCTTTACCTCTTTCTCTAAGTTCTTAACAACTAAAGCTTTGTATAAGACGTGTTTCTCGTCACTTGTAATAGTTTCTATTGCCTCTGAACTAACACAAGTCGTGCTTTCTACTAATGTATTAAACTTGTCTGTTTCCTCTTTGTCTACTAATATATAAATCTCCTCTAAGAATTCGTATTCCTTAACCTCCTCAATTAAAACAGAAATGTCCATTTCAAAAAGCGACCCTTTTGTCCTCCTTTGTGCCTCTTCAAAGTCTCTTGACATCTTTTGATGTGCTGCTTCCTTTAGTAGGTAATTGGACTTCATCTTTTCAATGTCTTCGGATATTAATATTAGACTCTCATCGATTAAAGTACAATTATACTTTTCATTATTCCAACCCAAGGCCTTTGTACGGAATACTATGAAGACCTCTTAACCGAATAAACCGCTTGCACAAATCCGTTATACAGTTGTCCATAATTTCCAATTTCTCTTCATATCTAATAATATTCTCTAAAGATACGCCCAAAAACACGGGCATTTCGATTCTTAAGGCGTCTAGTTCGTATTCAGTCTTGATGTTTTCAAGTTCCTTGTCGAGTACAATATCTTTTTCGTATGGTAAACTCACAAAAATCAACATTTGGGGTGGCCACGAAGATTTTGCTTGAATGTTTTTTAAAAACCGTTGACAACAAATAAAAGTTTGTTTGATCTCGGGGACTTCTAAAATGTCAGGTACAAAAGCGTCCGATTGGTTCAATTTGTAGCATATAAGAAATACTGTGTCGAATTTATGTTGGTTTCACAAGGAACAAATTAAATTATATTTATGACACATTTACAAACTGATTTATTTTATTTATAAGAAAAAAAAAATAAACATAAACATGCTGCACCTACAAAAGAATGAAATCGTAAATGACATAAAAAAACTAATTAAAGAGTGTGCTAATCACCAAGACATAGTTGAACTATACAAAGAAGCGCTTTTAAGTTTGGATAAACACGCAGAAGAACCTTTCAAAGATTATATTAAGGAAAACTATGTAATAGTTCATAGCTTTATCTACACTTTGGAAAAGAAAAAGAACTGTGACAACGTTGTTATCGATTATATTTACACTTTTCTGGCCAACTCTATCCTTACAGAAGCCTCACTTATAGATATTTCCCGTATTTTAAAGACAAAAAGCACTTGGAGTGAACATGAAAAAATGAAAATTCTTCAGATGTCTTTCTATTTAGTAAGACAAGAAGGCTTTTCTCCTCTCTCTCTGTTTAATTATCTTTGTAATCTTATAAACGACCCGAATAAACGAATATCGAGCACAGCGAGACCAATAACAATTCAAATAGTTGACTATATCTTCACACAATTAGATTCTAATGAACCAAATCAAACACTACAAGATGTGTCTTTACTGTTAGACGACGATAGTAAAGTTGTTGATATTGATGTTTTTATAGAATCTAGTAAGTCGAATGTAAATCCTGTGACCGAACTATCCTCTTATATATCACCCGACGTCCATAACGATGCTCTGAATCTCTTTCAGTTGCATTTTTAATTTATCGGAATATTTAAGAAAGAATGATGAATCGGCCTTTGAAAGATTTAGCATGCAATTTTTAGAATTATTTAAAAACATCAAATGTGGCGATTAAGAGGGTCGTGATGTTCTACTTGGCAATATTATAGAATTTAGCCTTCGTTCAAAAAATTTAGAAATGTTCGAGACGATTGTGCACCTGTCAAAGAGCAGGCAAATGGAGAAATTTTTACTCGCTGAATGCTTTAAGAATCGTAATTTAATGGAAAACAATTGGGAAGTTGTCTTTGACAACATTTCAAAAGATATTGAGGATCTTGATTTTAACTCTTTTAATGGTGAAGATGCCTACCACCTCTGCAAGGCCTTAACTTCTAATCCTACGCGATGGCCTCTTAATGACACTCTAGCGTTGTATTCTCTAGTTCTAGACGGTTTTTTGGAACCTTTGAAAAACCAAAATAACATAAAAATTATTGATTTGTTTGCCAAGGCGGATATAAACCTATTAGAAACCACAGAATCTAAAGAAGACAATCTCTTAATACTTTCCAAATACTGTAAAATGGTTTTGGATTTTACATGCAGAATAGAAAAACCCAACGAAGAAACGCAAAGACACATTATTGAACTTTTGAGAAATGTTTTATCTCTTAACGTGACACTATTCGGCCCTCTAGTCCTTCAATCTTTGCACTCTCTTATGAGGATCTACATACCTACAATATGGGAAGATATTTTTTTAATTATAGAAATGTGCACGATCTCCCATCTTCATGGCGATTTATTTCGCGTGTTAGATTATATGATCGAAAAGTATTTGGATCACATTGCATCGGAACAGTTTCTAATTCTCTTTTCATGTTTCGAGGACATAGCAAGTGGAGAGGATGAAATACTAAGTAATAGAGCAATTATAGCTTTTAATGAAATAGGAGAAGTTATAATAAGTTCAAGGATAGTCAATAATTCAAAAGAGGATCTTTGGAAAACTTATCTAACAACACTTTACCAATTTACAAATGATGCAAGATACAAAATCAGAGACAAATGTGTTCGTATCCTTTTACAGTTTATTCTTTCGGACCACGCGCTTTCCAATGAAAATGAATCACAATTTCTTGTAAAAGAGATTTTAATACCACTAATTGAAGATAAAACTAAATCTATTGGGTCAATTGTCAATGATACTAAGGCAGTTAGTAGTCTTGCAGTTCTTTTAGAAGAACTAAACAAGAGTGACTGTCTTAGATTTACCAATATCGATTATCTTAAGGCACTTCTCCGCCTCACTGAACGTGTGTTATCCAAGGCAGGCGATTCTCAAGTTTTAATGGACTTAAGCCTGGCTTTGTTAAAAGAAGGTTCGAATACGCCTAACATTTCCATTCAAGTTTACCAACAAGACTATTTCCATCTTTATAGCCAGAAAGTCAACAAGATTAATTTTAAGAATACGCCTGGAAATGACGATGAAATTGACAAACATTTGTTTGAGTTTTACAAAAACATGTTCCTGGGCTTTGAATGTTACCCATCTTACGTTTTCAATCACCTTTTAGATGGTTTAAGGGGGTTTAACGGACAATTCTTATCTTCTAATATCAATATTTTTGATAAGATCTTGAGTTCCTCTAACGATGTGCTAGTAGGCAAGGCAGTTACAACCCTTTGTGCCATAGACATACCGGACGACATCGTGTTAAATTATCTGGCCAAATTTATAACCAAATACTTAACTCTGGCCACGCTAATTTTGCCTAATTGTACGAATAAATTGCGAACAACGACAAACGTAGAGATTATTTGCAGTTATTTGATTAAAATTAAGGAGATCGGTGAGCAATACGATTGTCTATGGGAGCGCAGTGTCTTCTATTTGACAGAGGCAAGTAAATTTGTAAAATGTCCCGCTGTTTATGATGTATATGTTGAGGTAAGTAGATCGCTATTTGACGAGCAGCTTAAGAAAATCAATGATAACCCCGAGGAAGATTTAGTTCCCGTCACCTTCCAAATTTACAGCAACTCACAATTTTCTAACTATCTAGAACACGACCCAATCGCATGCGAAGCCAAATTCAATTCTACAAGTCCTTTTACAGTTGATAAAACTATCGAGTTTAGAAAAAAAGAGCGGCTTCTGTTGAACTATTTAGTTGTCTATTACAGAACCATTTGTACGGTCATAAAAGATGGTAAGCTTGAGGAAGACCGCATTCTTAAGGGATTTAAACTCCTGTTGGACCTTACGGTTATCAAAAGCAACAGGCCTTTCACCTTCTACAACCTTTCCTTTAAAAGTTATCACTTTTTATTTGAGAGCATCTCGTTAGTTTACGACGAACTACAAAAGATTCTCAAAAAAGTCTTAAAGAACTACAACGAAGAAGCCAAACTAAACAATTTGATGTTTTCATCGATTAAGCAAAGGGAGATTTACCTTGTCTTTGAGCTGCTCATTGAAAAGAAAGACAAAAAATTGATAGAAAGCTTGAAGAAGGAGATTTTAAACTGTCTCAAGAACAAAGATTTTACTATAGTTGAGTATGTTAGGAAGAATTTAATGATACTATACGAGGAGTAAGGGTCCCTTTAATTAATATTTTTTTTCAGTTATCAAATTAAAAGTTTAACGTTCAAATTTATTTTCAAGATGGTTTGTCAATTCACTTCACCACCTAAGTTAACTTCTTTTATGCACAATTATCAATTTGTTTGCATTTGATTTATGCAATTTTATTTTTTTCTAGAAAAAAAAAAATTCTAGAAATTTCTAAACTATAAATTCAAAAATTTTATTAAGGGCATGACTTCCGCAAAGAAAACATCTAATGCAATTGGAATTGATTTAGGAACAACTTATTCATGTGTAGGATGCTACATCAATGGAAAGGTAGAGATTGTGACCAACCCTGATGGTGAGAGAACCACCCCCTCTGTAGTAGCCTTTGGTGACCAAAAGAACGTAGTTGTAGGAACAGCAGCTAAGAACATGTTTAGCACCGACCCAAGTTCAGTCGTTTTCGACGCCAAGAGAATGTTGGGAAGAAGCTTTGACGATGAGAATATCCAGAAGTGTATTAGCAAATGGCCTTTCACAATAGTAAGATACGATTTCCGAACAAAGAAAGAAGAAGCCGCACCAATAGCTGGAGCTGATAAGGTAACAGACAATATCGCTATTAAGATAGTTAAAGATGGTCAAACCCACTATTACGCACCCATTGAAATTAGTGCCCGTGTCTTGACTTACATGAAGAAGGCAGCCGAGGCCCGTCTCGGTACTACCGTAGAAGCAGCTTGTGTGACCGTCCCCGCCTACTTTGAAGAGCCCCAAAAGGAAAGGACAAAAGAAGCCGCCATTATCGCTGGGTTTAAGTCAGAAAACATTAGGCTACTCGCTGAGCCCACCGCTGCAGCTTTAGCTTACGGACACATCCAGACAGAAGGCATCAATGCCGTTGATAAGAAGGAAGATGTCTTAGTCTTTAATTTGGGTGGTGGTACGTTTGATGTCTCCGTCTTGGACTTTGAATTTTCTAAGGATGGCGGGTCTGTCGGTATCGCCAAGGCATCGATGGTAACACTTTCTTGGGAGGTGTCGACTTTGACAATCTCCTAATCAACTTTGTCATTCAAGAGTTCATTAAGAAGAATCCTGGTGTGACAGAGTCTCAACTTACCGAAAGCTCCCTTCTACGTCTCAGGGCTGAGGTTGTCCGTGTGAAGGCCTTACCAACTCTACTTTTACTAATTCCATAGTACTTATAACCTTTATGGGATCCACGCAATTTCGCGTCACCTTTACAATAAGTAGAGGCGGTCGCAGATTTTTTGATATTCATATCGAGGCCAACAGTTCCGAAGAAAGCTTTATTTCGTCAACCATGCTTTTTAGCACCTCATCCGGTTTTGCAAAAAGCTTATGATCGTCGATGAAGAGTAGATGGTCACACGTATAGTGCACCTCTTTTACTTCACCTTCACCTTTTCGGTATAAGCCATTTAGTCGCTTGCTGAGGGTGTCTATGCACAATAGAAGGGCAATGGGGGAAGGCTAGCGCCTTATTAAATTTTAACCTGGATTCTTTTATTGAGAATAACCTCATTCATAAACCTTATTTCCAGACTGTACCTTAATATAGTCTTAATTAAGAATTTAAAAATCCACTGAGGCATTCCCAATCGATAAATGCATTCCATTAAGTATTTATGGGTTATCGAGTCAAACGCCTTCTTGACATCAATCCATGCTGTGTTAAGCTTGTAGTCACTAGCTTTATTCATCATGATGTTTGTCAGCGCTTGCTCCTTTGCACCTAAGACTTTCCTTACTGTTCCCATTTGGTTTTTAGAGACTAGTTATCTCTGCTTTACCGTGAGCCTCATGATCGAAGATTCACACTTAGTAGTCGCCTTGTACAAATTAGACATGCAAGTGATTATAATAAAGTCCTCACTGGATTGTGGTATTCTTTTTTAATCAAGTAAAAAATTCTTAAAATAATTAATCTCCCGGGTCAAATTATTAGACAGATGTTTTTAGCATGTTTTACGTAGGGCCTTGAATAGACCTTATCCTCCTAATAAAGAATTAAAAATTCCTATAAACCCCGCAACATTCAACGCGGCAACCATTTGACTAGTCTAAGAATTCTGCATCTGTTGTTAAGGCCTCATCTTGGCGGTCGCCGGCTGAATGGTTAAGAAGGTATTTGGCATAAGCTTTTTTTTTCTCTTTGCGATTATCGCTATTCTCCTGAATTTTTGACCATGTGGGTACGAAATCCTCGGGGGAATATTGTAGTTCAACTTCATTCTTCGAATAATCCTTGTTAAAAACTTCCCCGAGGCTGCTCGAATTTTGTGTTCTCTCGTCTGAAAATCTTCCTCGTCTCAAACTTATTGATTTTATCGGTGTAAATAGCAGATCTGCCACTCAAGTGATGGATGATCTTAATAAGATCGTCAGGTTTTGCGAGCCGATTCCCTAATCATTCATTATTCTTCTCGCATCTTGTAAATTCTCATTTTTTAAGGAAGTCGTCATATTTACATCTGCAAACAGGGTCTTATTTCGCTTTAAGCACCTAAATCTTTTTATGATACTTAAGAGACTTTCACTTTCGGCTTGAATTTTTGTTGTAAGACTCTGGGAGAGCAGCTAAATATATTTATGGTATTTTTTTGATTCCGTTATTTTTTAACCAGATTGGATTCCACAAAGTCCCTTGCTACATCATGCAGCACGGTTGAAATTTAAGTTTCGAAGTTAAGCGAGGTTGATTTTTTGGGTAGGGAAATAGGTTCAATTCCAATATCTCCTGCCATATAAAATCACAGCCGCCATAATATTAGAATCTAAATGACGACAAAATAAGATGATTATGAATGTTAGTATACACGACATACAAAGATTAACATAGATTTAAGATCGTTTTAGCTACGTGCTGCCACAGTGTGGTCTTAAAGCATAGTATTGACCAGAAAAAAAAAGGTTATAATTTGCTGTTATGGCTTTTGTTACTTGAACAAGGTAAATTAGATTTAAGCGTAGCCTGGCTTAAATTAAAGCAAAAATATTCTACGCATAAAACAAGTCCGTCGATAGTTCACTACACTCATCAATAAACGTAGGTCCTTAATAACTTTATCATCATTTACTTCAAAACTATTATAACCAATTGCTAATGATAACAAGAAGCAATGGTTGTTTGTGCCAATTATCTGTCAAAAAGATGGTAAGATAATATTTTGCTGCCTTAAATAAAATATATAGGTATTTGAAAAATCGTCTTTAATAGGATTAATTAAACGTTAGTTCATTTGATTAAGAATATTTTTTTTTAACATGAATTTATATAAGTACCCTTCAATGTATTTGACCGATCCACCATTCTATTTCCATAACGTTTTTATAGCGTGCATCCAACAATTTTCATCCTCTGTTTGTGGTGAAAGGAATATCAGGTGAGGCGAAATTGAGCGAATGATTAATTTGCAAATTAGTAAATGCAGTAATGCGCTTATAGTCCTATATGCAGCCCAACAATCACTTAGTATTGTTGTCCCGGGCAGACGATTGGCCCTTATAATTGTAAGAAACGTATCCGCGCTTCTATCTGAAACTGACAGGTCGCGCACTTTCTTGCGCTTCGTTTAAACATGCCAAAAACCCATTGGGCATAGTTGTACCGTCCCTTGTTATATTTTCTTTTTTAAAAAGGGATTAGTCTATTCCAAAAATCAAACTTACAACTATTTGATCAATACCTCCGAAAACCTCGTTTGTGTTAATAAAAATACCCTGTATATTCTCCCTCAATCCGCGACTCCTGTGATATAATCTTTTTTTACTTACGGAAACATCGTGTGAAATGTCTATTTAAAGGTTGTTTCGCCACCACTCAAACAATTTGAAATATTTATGCAGAGAGAGTTTAACCAATTCAAAAATTGAACCGGTACAAATACTTAACTCTTTGTGGTATGATCGCTTGCCCTTCTAAGTGAATTAATCGACAGATTTGGATTTTGAGGTAACCTGCATTTGTGAATG
Source organism: Lysandra bellargus (assembly GCA_905333045.1). Taxonomy (NCBI): domain Eukaryota; kingdom Metazoa; phylum Arthropoda; class Insecta; order Lepidoptera; family Lycaenidae; genus Lysandra; species Lysandra bellargus. Next base: position 1,454,401 of record HG995364.1, on the reverse strand, counting down.
ACAAATATCACAGATAACAGAGTTTCGTATAAGGCCAAGAGTCGCAAAAAACTCGATCTCGCCTAAACCACATAAGTCTATCCCACGACTTACAGAAGCATCATCAATCTTCATGTCAAGTTTTTCGTCGCATGTATATATGGTATCGGTTATCTCAATTCGCATTTGTTTTTTTGACCATAGGATCTAGAGTTTTCTTTCTTTTATAAAAAAGTTTTTCCTTTTTTTATGGCGGCTGATATTGGGATTTTACATATGCCCGTATTATTCTTGTTGTTTTCTGCTTATCTTTTCTGTAAGAAAATAATAAAAGATTTAATGAGCTAGTCTATACAGCATTTATAGATTACCGGCCAAGTCTGTGGGCTCAGTAGAGACGGTAGATAATTTTTCTACACCCTTAGGCTGTGTGCCTAAAAGGTCTTCAGGGGCAATCATGTTCCCCCGGGATACAGGCTCATGAGTACATTGCTTCCCACTCCTTCTGCACTAGAATCAACTAGCTTCTCCACGGCTCTCTCAATCTCCTCCTCTCCAGCATCATCCTGGTCAAGTCCTCGCCTTCGATCCAAGGAGATACTCTCCAAGGTTTTCTTCAGCACTACAGACTGGATGTATGCTTCCAAGGATGGTTGGATATCCAGCTCTTGGATGTACTTCTTATGGAAGTTCGTCACTACACCGTCCCATGTCATTACATAGGGTATTATTTTTGTCTTAGCTTTGTGGATTACACCAAGCTCATTAGCCAAGAGGTCGTACTTTCTTAATTTTTCATTCTCAACTATTGTGAGAATGTCTTGGTTGGTTATTCCAACCTCGACAATTAATATTTCCTTTCTCTTTTTGTCTAAGACAAGAATATCAGGCTTATTATGACTGACCTTGATATCCGTAGATATCCTAGTATCTACTCGTATCTCGGCATTGTCATTGGACATTACCTCCTGTACAGAGTAAGACCTAATTTTATTGGTCTTTTTGAAGTCATATTTTTTACATAGTAAGAGATTTAGGCACCTAACTACCTCGTTGTGGCTTCTAATATAATCAAAACCCAACATTCGATCACACTTGGTAGCTAGATGATCTACAGTCTTCCTATGCGATCTGCAGTGAGGACATTGTCCTTCCTGTCCGCAGAATATATTTCTATCCTGCAGGAAGCAATATGTTGCTTCAGATCGAGCCTGGTTATTCCCCTTAACCAGCCATGTAGAAGATCCCTTTATGCTTACTAGCTCATGGTCCTTTGATTCAAACGATTTTAAATAGTTGTGAAGATTCTTTATTTCGTTGTAAAGCGATAAACTTTGAGCTTCGCATAGCACTTTTGGGGTGACTAACGCTTCTAGATGGTACTTTGTTCTGAGGTACCCTACTATCTGTGAAAGATGCGACTTGGAGTCTTCTTCCACTTTTAGTATTGCTGCACGTCTAAGTGAGCTATTTCTAGACTCATTCAGTGAGTTATACATGTTAAGCAACATGTTTTCACTCCTGTGCTCAACACACGCAAGGCCTCTTCCCATTTCACTCCTAGGGAGGTATAGTCTCTCCTTACAGGCTGGCTGTAAGTGGATATGGTGCTTTATTAGCACCTGGCGAATGTCAAAATCGAGACTTCTGTAGTCTTCTGGCTCGAGTTTCAGAAGACCAACGTGGTAATTAATGACTGAGATCGCATGCTCATTGATGGCACGAAACATGTTCACACCATTCAACTTCGTCATACCAAGTCGCTCGACACGACTCAGTATCTCAGTCTTTACCTTTTCGAAAGTCTCTCTTTTGATTACACTAGAAGAGTCTTCCGTTATTCCCAGGTACTTATATCCCTGTGACCCTTCTAGTACGACGGCATCGTTTTCTACTCCCGTACAATTAGTGGCAGATTTCTCTCGGTTAACCTCAAGACTTACTGCCTAAAGAACTTTTTAGTTCCCTCACTTAAGGCCTTGAGGTTTTCCTCGCTATCTGCCAGGAGTTTCAGGTCATCAATAAAGAGAAGATGGTTCGTGACAAACGACTGGCTGTCAGTTTGTACCCCTACCTTTGGATACAGTGAGTTAAGTTTCCTACTCAAAGGATCCATACATATGACGAACAAGAGAGGGGATAAGGAATCACCTTGTAATATACCACTCTGTATTTTCTTCTCCAGGATCATTTCTGACCTTGTTCTAATCTCAATGTGCCACTTTTTGATGGTGGCATTTAGACATGTTCCTATCCATTGATGGTGGTTTAACCTTTCAATACATGTGGTTACCTAAGCATGGTCTACTGAGTCGTAGGCCTTCTTTACATCTATCCACATGGTCTTGAGGAGGTTTTTATGCTCCTTATTGATCGCTATGTTTAACATAGCCTGTTCCTTAGCTCCTTGAACTAATCGAACTGTTCCAAGTTGGTTCTCGGCTAGAAGACCTCTACTCTCAACAATCAGTTGTAGGACTCTCGTCGTACACTTCGTTGTGAGTTTATAGAGGTTCGACATGCAAGTGATAGGTCTGAAGTCACTACCACGTGTCGGCGTACCCTTTGGGATTAGGTACGTTAACCCCTTATAGAACCAACTCTCGGGAGCCTTCCCATTTAAACATATTTCCCTTATACATTCATAAAGGAAAGGGTGTAAAGCAGTACACTTCTTGATGAAGAAGTTGTAGATGCCATCATACCCGGCTGCCTTCCAGTTTGGTAGATATTTTACAATATCCTGGAACTCAGCATATGCAGGGAAGGTGATCTGCTCATCAGTACCAGGTATGAAATTAAGGAGGTACTCATCAAAGGAGTTGTCTCCTTTGGGTTTTTCCTCCTTAATCCACATTGAAGACCAGAATGATTTTATGTCCTCTTTCGGGACCTTATGTTCATTCTTCTGGGCACCTCCGAATTCTCTATAAAAGGAGTTTCTATAGAGCTCAAAGCTTTGATTGTGCTGTCTGTACTCCCTTCGCTTTTGGCTAACCTCAAGCTTTTTGGAATACACAGCAATTTTTTCACTGAAGATAGCGATAGCTTCAGAAATATCATGGTGCAAGCAAACCTTTAGGTTAAGCTCTCTCATAATTTTCTTGGCCTCACTTTTCTCATCTTCAGTGAGTTTACCAAACTCCCGTACCTTACTCAGAAGCTCCGTCTTCGTCTTAAAAGTGTCTATCTTTTTCAAGATACTTTCTTTCCAGACTGAAGGCTTTGCTTCTTTTCTGGTGATCTCCTGGTAGCAGATCTGTGTCGCCTGCAATATTCGCGCTATATCCGACATATTGCAGGGTGGGTGTTCACCAACAAAGGTTTCTACCGACTTGATTACGGAATCAAGTCTGAGTGCATCGACCTTCAAGGAAGAAATCTTCCTTGTCCTCTCCACTTTTTCCACTCCTTGTTTTTTTAATAAGAAAAATTTTTCTTTAAAAATTTTCAGAGCTTCCATGTGGACCTTTGCTTCGTGAAGAGTTTTCTCTTCAAACAAAGTTAGGACGGTCTTCCTCCTCTTGGTAGCGTCCAGTTTGAACTCTCGATTCGAGCACTGCCTCCCACTACTGGTTGTAAGGGCTTTTTGTGATCTCCTCTTGAATTCCTGGAGGCCAATGTTGGAGACGAACTTGGTAGAGAAGACATCCGTTGCTTTGTTCCAACCACCTCTTGGCATCCTACCAAATCTCGTAAGAACTGATAGAAGCGCTTGTTGAGGCCACTCCCTCTCACTAGACTCGACACTCTCGAGGAGTGCAGCCAGAGATTCGGAGATGGAGAGAGGGGATCCACTAGTGTCTTCCCTCTCCTGGTCATCAGTCCTGCTGGTTTTGTCTTCCTGGATAGCTACGACAGTTTGTTTTTTTAAAAAAATTTTCATTTTCTGTCTGCTCGTTTTTCTTTACCCCCATCTTTTTATTTTGCATGAGTTCTTTATTATTTAAATTTTTATTATGAATCTCTAGAATTGATAATTCGTGATTTCTAGAAGGAATGTGGTAATACCACATCCTAGCCCTCTTCCACCTACTATAAATTCTTAGCGTACACCCACTCATCTTCGTTTTCTAACTGAATACATGGTCCTTTTTTCCGACATGTTTAATAATTTGTTGATCCTGATATATTTTTTTTTACTTTGACGCATTTGGGTTTCGTTGTACTACTATATCCCCTGCTTTGAACCTTCTAGTTGATCCAGTTTTACACTCATGCTGAATTGTAGTTTTTCTGTATGTATTTAGTGGGTCATAAAAGTCATATCCAGTTAGTACGGCGCTAGGAGGATGTTTGGTTCCATGATTGTAATTCATATTCAAGACCTCTTCAATATGATTCACTACCTCCTCTAGTTCTTTTCCTTTGTTGATTGATAACAGGAATGTAATTGTCTGGTTTATTCTTTCTGATATACCGTTGGCACTTGGAGTGTATTTAGGAAACAGCGTGTGTTTAAATGAATCATTTCTAGAAACCTTTTCATCATGTTACTAGTGTTTTGAGTCCCGTAGTCTGAAATTATATAGCTGGATTTCTGTTTCTTATTATCCATCTTTTTAGTTGTTTCACTACAGTTTTGGCAGTAATTTTGATCTCAAAATGCAGCATAGTGAAACGTGAGTAAATATCTGTAATAGACAGTATATATCCTGTCTCCTCCACAGAGTCAGCTTTAAATTCTCTTAGCGGAAACGGTTCATAAACGTATGTTAATATTCACTCAAATAAATTTTCAGCGTTCATTTTTTCTATATTCAGTCCCTTTTGATGCTGTATCTTGTACTTTCACATGTTTTACAGCTTTTCACTACTCATCTGAGTCGATCAATTATGTTAGGAATAAATAGGTATTGTTTAATATTGTGTTCGTTCTATAAAAAACAACTACCTTCACGTGGTATAGAATGAATAATACATTTGTATGTATTATCCAAAGGTTATAAAGCTCTAATAGCTTAGTGGTCAGAGCATGGTGTTTATACACGAAAGGTGTGGGTTCGATTCCCGCTGGTGCTTTATTACTCGAAAGACAGTAATTAAAACTTATCTTGAGCTTGGCTATTGTTGAAAGAATTTAATCAATGTAAGCGTGTGGGTCGTAATCGGCTGTATTGGCCAGGCCGGCTTGAGCTACTTGTTCCTAGTAGATCTGAAACTTTCCACCACTGGTGGTTTTATGTAGGTGATACGAAGAACTTGTAGTGATAGCCAGGAAGACTGTCCATGGAGAAACCATGTGAAACCGGGGGTCGAGACAAACCTGGAATGCATACGGCCGGAATTATAATTGAATACGAACTTGGAAAAAACTGGAACCGTCACTGCGATATTAAGCCGAGAGTGGAGACATACTCGGCCTAGGTGGACCTGCGTAAGTCGCTAAGAGCACTCCATGCACGTCGAAGCAGGTTACCTAAGTGACGTTAAGAGGCCGTGCATCTTCTCGAGGGAGTACCCTAGCGCCTACTTGTAGGTGGAGCTTAGTATCGGCTAAAAACGGTCTAGATCGAACGACCGGGCACGTGGCACGCCTACTTGCAACATAGCAGTGGGTCCGTAGCACCTGCGTAGAACGTGACATGGTAAGCAGGCTATCGTAGGGGGTAGCTGATTGTGCGGCAGGTCTAGCTCTAGTATACTGCATTTCCTAGAGCTGTAGTAAGTCTCCATTTAAACTTAATCATCTATCACCTTGAAATCTCGACTATAAATAAATACGTTTAATATTGTTGTAGATGCAACATATTCCTCTGTGCCCACAATTTGAATATATGAAGCTCAGTAGACGGTTCGCTTCGATTGGATCTATCAAGATTCTGCCTTGATTGTCTCTCTTTTGGCGTAGTTCCTCCTTACCCTGAACTGTACAAACAGACATCAAATTCGAATATTTTTCTCTCAAACTCACTACCTCTGGTTTACATGTGACAAAACATCTTGATAAAGCGTCTGCTATCACGTTTGTTTTCCCTGCAACATTTACTAGCTCATAATTGTATTCATTTCTCTGAAATCGATAACTAATCGCAGATCTTTGTATTTCTTTTCTATCACAAATGAAGGACTAGAATGAGATGACGTACTGGGTTCAATAATCCCCTCTTCTAATAGTCTTTGCACTTCCCGTTTTGCTGCGTCGAATTATTCAATCGGAACATTGTATCCATGGCTCTGCTCTGTCTTTAAGTTTTTATCTACTACAAAACTTACTGGGGGCACCTTTATGGCTTTAAAAGTTGTCATTATTTTTCTCGTAAAGTGTAAGCTGTTTAATTAATTCTTCATTGTCTTTTACTAAAATAGGTAAGCATAATTTTTCTTTAAACTCATTGTCAATGGTTTCCGTTGGAGATAAGCTGTTTTTTTTTTTAAAGTAAATCTTATTTTTTCTGCCGAGACTTAACCATCTTTCGGCAAAGTTGGGCACTCCTTCGTTATCATGAAAAAAAAAACTTCTTCCCAGCAGGAAATTGACTGGTATATTTCTTCAAACATATAATTCTACGTTGTATTCGTAGCCATTTAAAACTATTCGTGTTTTAACTAGTTTGTTTGAAATCTCTTCTTCACCATTTCCGAAAACTGTTCTTACTGACCTGGCTTCTTCTACTTTAAGGTTAAAACATTGTCAAGACTTCTTCACTTACATAACTCCTTGTAGACAGAGTCTATAACAAACTGGCCATCTTTACCATCGATTTTCCCATGTAGGCAAACATTGTCTACCCTTTATTCACAAGACTCTCGTATAATTAAATTCTTTTCTCCTTCTTTATGAACTTTCTCCTTGTATGTCCTTTCATTGTTACTCGTGTTCCGGAAACAATCTTTTGTGTTATGGGTCTTTATCGATGGATCGAACACCATTTACCATTGGAAATCTGGCATGTGGCCTCTGAAAACCTATTTGTTAGTTTTAATTCGTTGGGTTCAGAGTTTCTAATCTCTACTTTTGTCATCATTTCATCTTCAACGTTATTTAAATGTTCCAGTATATTCTTCATTCCTGAAGTTTGGAGCCTCTGGCGATAGACTTCCATGTGTGTAAATTCACCCAAACCACTAAAGAAAATTTCTTTATTCTTTCTTTCCATTTCTTTCTTAAGCCTTGCATTTGGCTGAAATCCTAGTTATTCTTAGAATTTCTTCTGCGTATCCGCTGAATAATGGAAAATCACTTTGTTTTTAGAGCGTGCAACATAGTTGTCAACACTTCAATCTTCTTCTTTAGATGCGCTAGTTCAAGAAGATTTTCTCCTAGCCCAGAATAACTTTTACTTGGATGAGATTTTTTATACGATTCGTCTTAAATGACACTGTGATAAATCATTCCCATTTGTTCATTGTTCGACCCATTGGCCTCATCTAGGACTTCAAACTCCTCTAATAAATCAAAGGTGTGTTCTTCGTGTTTCGCCTGAATCTTTTGTATTCTCACTGGCACCTTTATATCCGTTTCTGGAATTTGCTTATCGAAAGATGCATATTTCTTCTCTGGTAAATTAGTTTTGTTCAACTCCGTACTATTTGTTCTTGAGCTCAAGTTGACGTACAATTTGGGATGCGACCTCCTTTGAAATACAGCTCTATTAGGCCTGTATTCTGGCCTGCTTTCCCTTGAACTTTATGAGTTTTGTTAAAATGTTTATTTTACATGGGCTCTTTTTTATTTAATTTTTTTATTTAAAATTTTTCTGTTAGTTTCGAAATATTAATTTAATAAATTTCTAGAAGGAATGTGGTAATTTCACAGGTCTTAATAAGATAAGATTCCTGTCGTACTCCCTAGCAAAGTACGACTCTAAAATCGAATTAAAAAAAAATGTTTATTTTCAATTTTCATGGGTTAAATTTTTTACAAAAATTTAAATAAAAGTTTTTTTTTAAAATTTTCTTTTAGACAAAATTTTCAGAAAAATTAATATTGGTTATGTGGTAGTATACCACATTCTGCCTCTCTTCATTTTAGGTCCTTCACGTGAATCCGACTATCCTCATAATTAACTATCATCCATAGTCCTTTTTAGCCATGATCGTTATTACAAATGGACCAATGTACTGTTCGTCAAATTTACCAGCCTTATAATTTTTAACATCACCGTATCATTTAGCTTAAATTTCGCGCCGGTGCGCCCATTGTCTTTAGACCTTAATTTAAGATCGTTGATAGTTTTTTATTCTCGTACGGATCCAGAAAGCTATATTCATATGCCTTTTCAAATGGCGAAGTACCAATTGTCAGCTTATAATTTAAATTGAGTTTCCTACGTATAATAACAAGGATTTCACTCAGCTTTCTACCTTTCTCTAATTATATTGTCCCTGCAATCATCGGATTTACCCTTTCTGAAATCTCGTTGCTCTGGGGATGATATATTGGTGTGTTAAGCAATTCTACCCCTCTTTCTACCAGGTTTACTCTAAACTTCTGGCTGATGAATTGTGGGCGAAGCCGCTATTATGTTTTTCGGTTTTCCAAACTGGGAAATCCATTGTTTTGTACATTTACGAATATGTTCAACTTTAGTGTCTTTTAAGAAATATATTTCCGCGAATCTTCTAAAAATGTTTGTGATGTTTAATATGTATGCCTTGGCCATTCCCTCCATTTCACTAAAGGTTTCTAAATTGATTGGATTAAAAATATCCAAACTAATCTTGTTGAATGCTTCACTTGATGTAATATTGCTTTTTGGGGTCACAGCATGATATTTCTTAAATCGCTTACACTCCTCACAGCTATGTATTACATTTTTGATTACTAGTTTTAGCTTAAGGCATTTATAATAATCCTTCAGGTTGTTATATGTTACTTTCATTCCCAAATGACCTGTAAATCGGTGAGTAAAACGTACGAAGTCTAACAATTTTTCGTCTCTGATCTTGACTCTTCCTTTCTCGTCCTTGATCCAATTTTGTTCTGTATTTCCTTGCTCGACATATTTCCCAACTTCTTTTAAAATTCCTTTTTCCTAAGTCGTTTTTTATCCTAAAATCTTGATTGACTTGAATCTTATTAGGCTCTATTTTCATACCGTCAAACCTATTATTCTTTTTATACGTGTCTATAGCCTCCTTAACTCTTGACTCTCTACAAACAGCATCTTTTCAAAAAATCTGGCCTCAAAGGGGTCTTTTACTATGTTCTCTTGTTCTTTAAACCGATAAATTTTATCGTTCCATACTAGTCTTTGGTCCCTACAGTTAATTACTATCTTATTTCTTTCCAGAAAATCCAATCCTATTATATTACCGGTAGCAAGCTCATCTTATACATAAAAATCCAAAATCGTAGTATTCCCTCCTTCCAAATCCGTAATGTACCACCTCGTCACCCTATTAGTATCTTTTTGTGATTTGTTTCCAAAAACTGTAGTGAAATTCTATCTTCACGCATAGACAAGTTTAAACTATTAACCATCTCTAAAGACATAAAATTAAATCTTGATCCTGTGTCAATCAGTGCTAATTTCTTGCTTTCATTATCTATCAATACATCTATACTAATACACTTTAGATTAAGTGTGGGCTCTAGCATTACTTAAGAGTTAACCTTTTTAATGTTTTTCATATTTTCTCCAACTGAGGTTTTAGTTGTTTTTTCTTCTTTTCCTCTGGACACTTTTTTAGTTGACTTTTCTTGTAGGTACTTCAAGTAGCTACACTCGGTCGTATTATGGGTGGTGCTTTTGTGATGACTGTACCATTTCTTTGTAACAGCCTTCTCCGACTTTTCACTGCACATATCCCTTCTTTGGGTTTCAAGGATGTTCTCACCAAACTCTAAAAAAACACGTTTTCGCCTTTACTTAATTGGTCATAAACCTCATACACATCTTGCAAGTTCCTATCAATTAAATAGCTTCTGGTGTTCTCACCTAGACCTCTATTAAAAACTTCTTCAAATATGCTGGTATATTCCGCTCGAGAACAAGAAAAGTTCATCGAGTAGTTCTCAAGGGATTCTCTAATTTCATTATAATAGTCCTTGATAAATAGATAGTTGTTCTGTTTTATCCTCGATATCAGGTATAATTTCTCTGCAGCCTCACTTGCACTACATACCTTCTCTAAAATAATCTTCTTATTATGCTCGTGATCTAAGGAAATTTTTTCTGGTCGACCGATTCATCTCTAATCAAGGCCATAAGTAAAATTTTTTTCGTCTCATTGTTCCAGTCATTACGAACAAAAATCTCTTCTAACGTTTTGAACCATTCATTTATGTTCATTGCTTTTAAATTTTTGGTAAGAAGGAAAAAAACCAGAGGGAAAATTTTGATCAATTTTAGAGGGAAAATAGGAGGGAAAACCAACAAAGATTAAAAAGATGAAAAAAATACTTTAAATATACAATCAAATTTATTTATTGGGGTATACTATAGTGTTTTAACATTAATATCGACTCACAGTTGGAGGGAAGACTTAGAATTGAAGGGTCTTGGGGACCAGATTGATTAGCTCTTACATTCTCTTGAGCTGCATCGGAGTATGGAGATTCTCTTCGAGCTTCCATAGATAAGCTCTCCAGTGTCATCTTGAGGTCTCTGGACTGTATATACGCTTCGATGCGTCTGTAGAGTTCTAGTTCCTTCCTGTAGTTTTGGTGATAAGTTGTCACCATCCCGTCCCATGTCATCACGTACGGGACTATTCTTGTCTTAAACCCATGTAGTGTGCCACAATGATTGGCCAGAAGATCGTACTTATGTTTCTTCTCGACCTCAACAGCACGTAGGTGGTCAAAGCTCGTAATGCCTACTTCAACGATTAAAATCTCTTTCTTGAGCTTGTCAAGGACAAAGATGTAGGCTTGATGTACTTGACCTTAATACCCGTTGGTATACGAGTATCTACTCTTATCTCGGCCCGGTTATTCGATACACACTCCTGGAGGGAGTGATTACGAATTTTCTTGGACTTCGATAATCCGTAGTTCAAGCCCAGCTGAAGGTGGATACACCTTAAAGCCTCATTGTACCTCCTCACGAATCATGTGATAACATTCTATCACAGAGAGTAGCCATGTGGTCTACCGACTTGTACTTGTCGTTACAATGAGGGCATTTTACACCTTTCTCAAAAAAGATTCTTCTGTACTGAAGGGCACAAAGAGCGCTTTCTTCTCGAGGGGATATGTTTCCATGTTTAAGCCAGATTAAGGATTCCTTCATTGAAACAAGGGAACGTCTCTTGGCCTATACAGCTTTGCGTGATTAAACTTGTTTTTTTTTATCTCGCTGTACAGGGAAGATTTCTGTGCTTCTTCGAGAGTCATCAGACTGACCTCTTCTTTGAGATTGTACTTACTTTTAACGAAGGCTTTTATTTTAGACAGATGAGTATTCTCATTGTTTTCTGTTTTCAGTATAGCCTTCCTTGTCAAGAAGCTATCTCGGTTAGACTTAAGTTTTGATATAAGTTGGAAGAGCATGCGTTCACTCCTGTGCTCAACACTTGACAGTCCTCTTCCAGTTCATCTCTTGGTAAGTACAACCTCTCTTTACACTCGGGTTGGTGGTGTACGTGATGACGCGTGAGAATACGCCGTATTTTGTCGTTAATGGCTTTGAACTGGTCGGGATCCATTTCAACAATCCCAACATAGTAATTAATTTAAGAGATCGCGAACTTTTTTTTTTGCTAGCCGGAGTGGGGAGAAATCTTCATAGAGATCCAGGTAGCACGACTGTGGCCGTTTCTACACCGGATACTGTGATATTCTTACTCACTAAAACTCCCTCTTCATATGGACTTTAGCGCGACAAGCGCTACCATACCCATTGGGCTTTGGTTCCAGGCGAACTCCCCCACTATTCGAAGCCTAATCCTCTATCTCAATCCAGGACCCACAGTGGCCGATTTTAACGGGCGTGGGGTCCAAACCCGGAGAAGAGGTCACCGACTTTCACAGCTTATTGCACCCCTATCATATCTGCAATACTCACACCCTTATACTATCAACTTCATGGTTGAACTCTCCTCGCCCAGGAGTTTCGGCATGTGTACGGAATCTGAAAGGAAGGTCCTAAGGATGCTCATCCATGTCCGGATTTTCCCCTTTAGTACCATTCACTCCCCTAGTGAATGTGTCCTGGTTGGGAGTTGAACCCACAATCTCCTCCGTTGACCGAAGGTGTTTTACCATTAAACTACGGGACATGTGAAATCCAAAGGAAGCAGCTGAGTTCTGAGTGTCCCTACAGCTGCAAAGGCACGCGGAAGTTAACCCTTATGTATATTAACATATGTGGACCTCTTACACTAGGTTACCCACATTTCCTTCATACCCCCGGATTCACATTAAAAAAAACCCCTGTTGGTGTGTTCGACCCTCGGTTTTTGTAAGTTAGCTTTCAGAAGTCTAACCACTCGGCCACAGGGGGCTTAGATCGCGAACTCATCCACGGCTCTTATCAAATTCTTGGCGTTGAATTTTGTTTTACATAAAGCTTCGACCCTGGCCTCAATAGACCTTACTATTTTTTCAACAGTTTCAGTCATATTCCTACCAACTCTACTTTCGGTGATTCCGAGATACTTATACCCTTCATGGGATCCCAGCAGTCTGGCGTCACCTTCACAAGAGGTTGAGTTAGTAGCTGATTTCTCGATATTCATATCGAGGCCTACAGTTCCGAAGAAAGTTGTTGTCTCGACAGCCATGCTTTTCAGCACCTCATCCGACTTTGCAAACAGCTTAAGATCGTTGATAAAGAATAGATGGTTACACGTATAGTGCACCTCTTCTAACTCAACTTCGACTTTTGGGTATAAGCCATTTAGTCGCTTGCTGAGGGGGTCCATGCACAATACGAAGAGTAAGGGGAAAGGCTGTCGACTTGTAATATTCCCCTTTTGACTGTTTTATAGAGAATAGCCTCATTGTTGGATCTTATTTCCAAATTCCACTTAGAAATAGTCTTAGTTAAGAATTTAGAGATCCACTGAGTCATTCCCAATCGATTAATGCATTCCAGTAAGTACTCATAGGTTACAGAGTCAAACGCCTTCTTGACATCAATCCATGCTGTTTTAAGCTTGTAGTTACTAGCTTTATTCATCATGATGTTTGTCAGCGCTTGCTCCTTTGCACCCAAGACTTTCCTTACTGTTTCCATTTGGTTTACGGAAACCAGTCCTCTCTGCTCTACCATGAGCTGCATGACCGAAGTTACACACTTCGTAGTCAACTTGTACAAATTAGACATGCATGTGATTGGTCTAAAGTCCTTACCAGATTGTGGTGTTCCTTTGGGGATCAGATAAGTAATCCCTTTAAGGAACCAATCTTCTGGGGTCCTATTATTAAGACAGATGTCTCTAATAACGTTGTACAAAGGTCCATGAATGGATCTTATCCTCTTAATGAAGAAGTTTAAGATCCTATCAGGCCCCGCAGCCTTCCGACATGGCAGCCATTTGACTATATCTAAGAATTCTTCCTCTGTTGAGGAGCACACTTCTTCAAGGTCGCCGGCCGAATACTCAAGAAGGTATTCTGCAAAAAGCTTTTCATCCGCTTCAAGATCATCGTTTTTCTCCCACATCTTTGACCATGTGGTTACGATATCCTCGGTAGGGATATTGTGCTTCGGCTTCACTTCTTTGGAGAGTTCTCTATAAATACTTCCTCGGAAGAGCTCGAATTTTGTGTTCTCCCGTCTGAACATCTTCCTTTTCTCCCACTTGTTGATTTTGTCGGTGTATATAGCCGACCTGTCGTTCAAGTGAGAGATGATCTTATTGAGATCGTCGGGCTTGGCGAGTATGAATCTATGAGAACTCATAATCCTCCTCGATTTCTTTAGTTTCTCTCCCTTTAAGAAACTGCTGTCCTCCTTATACCTGCACAAAAGAGTCTTTTTCGCTTCAAGCTTCGAAATCTTTTTATTGATATCCGAAAGCAATTCACTTTTGATCCATTTTTTGTTGTCAGGCTCTGGTAAGACAGCTGAATAGACTGGAGAATTCTAACGATATCCGTCATATTCTTCACAGGGTGGGATTTCACAAAATCCCCTACTACTTCATCCAGCATGCCTAAAATTTTTGGATCGACTTTAAGTGAGCATATTTTCCGGTAGGAGTCACATCAGTGACGTCTCCTTTAGAGACCTCTCTCCAGTGTTGGAGGAACTCTACTGCCGCTCGCCCTTGTAAAGACGTATCCGGGAGCGAGGCTACCTTGAAGATTTCATCGAGCATTTGCGCACGCTTGATTCCGTCTTCTTGTCTAAAGCCTCTGACTCCAACAGGACTTCCTACTAGTGTTCTGAGCACAGATTTTGCACTCTTCTTGAACAAAGTTTCAGAGAGCTTTGTGTGAAACTTATCACACATGAAGGAGGTTGCTTTTGAACATCCGCCTCTTGGCATTTGTTTCTATCTACTCAAGATAGCACTAAAGGCCTCCCTTGGCCAGTCTCGTTGAGAAGCTTACACTTCTCCGAGTACTGCTTCTAGAGAAGCAAGAGCATTGGTAAATTGGCTCTTAGGCCTTCCCATCACCATCTCCTTCATTCTGTAAGTTTGTTTCCTCTGTAGGAGCTGCTGATACAGTTTTATAAAAATTTTGTTCAGCTCCGTGTTTTTCTTTTTTACCTATTTTAAATATACAATAAAACAATTCATTTTTAATCAAACCATTTTTATTAAGATATCAAACAATTTCCACCTACCACATCCTTTATAATTTTTTCTCAATTTAAACTCATCGAGATAACATTGTAAGTACTCTAACTTACTGTAATAATTTCTCCTCTTGAATCATTTAAATTGAGACCATAAGTTTTCAATGTCTTGAGTGTGTACACCACTCACAGGATTAATAAAGTTAATTGTATGGTTCACATACTCGTGTATATATGAAGTATTATTAGTAAAAAAACCCCAAATATGTTGAATATTCATCGGTGTGAATAGTAGTCCCCGGTAAAATGTTATCTTCAATAATGGGCCCTAGTGTTATTTTCTTTCTATTAGGCACCACTTATTAAATCCTTCTTCAACTGGACATCTATAAAACCAAAAACCCAAACCTGGTTTCCATTTCTCCCAGCGTTAGATTTACGCTTCCCAAAACATGATTCGTCCAATTGAACTATTGTTTCAGGGCCACCTATCGGTTTGTTAATTAAACTACACAAGGAGATACGTTTTTGGATGTTAAGTATAATTTTATTGACCGTTTTTGGGTCAATCTCCAACATCTCGCTAATTATTCCATTCTCTATATTTATTAGGAAATAATGATCAATTTAATGAGATTTAAGATATCTATTTTTGTTTCGAGATTGTTTTAAAATAAGTGAATACGTTTTGTTGTATCACACTTATTACAGTTTAAAAGGATAAATGTAACACTCTTAGTTTTTCTTTTGCTAAAGGGCTGTCCACACTTACAAATTTCGTTTTCAAGCACAAATGATGCAAGATCAACGTGTAATATGACATCTTCCAATGATCTAATGTCCCAACATTTAAGTTTATTGAACATCTCTTCAACATTTACCCACAACATATTTTGGGGTCACTTTTCCCTCCTATTTTCCCTCCAAAATTGATCAAAATTTTCCCTCTGGTTTTTTTCCCTTCTTACCAATCTTTTCATTTTTTTCAGCCATTATCTTCAAGCTTTTTCACTAAAAAAATAGTTTTTTGTGTCGTGATTTTCTTTCCCATGTATTGTGCACCAAAAACTGAACACCTTCTTTGTTTTACTCGCTTTAGCACCTCTTCCTTTCTGGAATTTTGAAGAATCGTTTGAATTCTCAACGCGGTTAAGCGCTTTCTCAGCAAACGCCATCCACGATGCCTCTTCGGTTTGATATACGAACGCATTCAAATCCCCCGCTCCGCAGGCATACTGAAACAACAGGGTTTTCAGTTACGGTGGAGTTTTAGAGATTGTCAATCGTATACGTGATTTCAGGGATATGCATTCACGTTCTGAAAAGAGTGTGGCGTTCTTTAAAAGTTGAATATATTATTCATACCGAGTCGTCGTTTTAATTGACAAGAATCTGTCTTGAACCATGTCTGGGTTTGCGGTATTTCCAAACCTTTTTCTAAGTCCAAGAAAAATCCTGTTAATGTTCAACTTCGATAAATCTCTTCCACGAGGGAGATTAGATACGATCGCTTGTCTTCTGTAAGTTTTCGCACTACGAGCCCTAGAAGTGCTTAATTGTCAAGATTAGCCGCTTGTGCTATGAGAGTAACCTCTTTAATCCATGTATCAACCTCTTGACCCTCGGTGCCTCTAAATTCCGATATCGCCTTAGTCGCTGTCGCCATATCGAGACCAAAGTGTTTATTATTCTCTGACCTTTCCATCCTTTACCCGGAATCGGAGTATTTATATTTTTAAAGGGGTGAAACATGATAAAGAAGTATCATTACTGATGCTGGTTACTACGGCTAATACGACACATATGATGCATCAGAATATGGAACTCTTTTAATATACTTATACATGATTTTAAAAATTTTCATATGCTTAATTTTTATAGGATAAAGATAGAATCGATTCTGATTGTCTTTGAAGCGTTATACATTTTGATAAATGTCCGGTTTACGATTGTAATTAGAATTATAAGACATTTATTGATGAGAAACGATCTCTTCGCTATTGCGTTGGCTCTCTTGCAAATTTATTTAAATATATGTTTTGTTAAATTAAAATTCTCCTTGCGAGATGTTAATTAAAAACAGTAATGTTTTGCGCCCAGTGAGCATGGTGTGAACACCAGATTGTCCCACAGTTGGGAAGACACTAGTGATGTAATATTGGGTTTGGAATTAAACAAGTTTATTGTCGGGTTTCACTACTTATGTAAAATCCGAGATGTTGATCTGATCGTATCGGATTTCAGCGTCGAGATAGAATCTTGCAAATGATCTTTGATATTGCAATCGCCACCATCTGCCCAATACTCCACCCGATTTTTAACCTTTTCTAGATGCTTCTGATTTCCTACTGTGATCTTGTCATTATCAAGTAGAACCTTGTACGATTGGAATCCTTTTCCGATATTTTACCCTGTAGTATCCACTTCGGACTCAATTTTTAAGACATCAAGTTTATTTATCTATACCATACTTTATCTCCGATTTCGTGCTCCTGTTCGGCCCTCACCTCTAGGCTGTGGTATGATGCTCTATACTTTTTCACCTGATGATCTAAATACCAAAAAAAAAAATAATCCTTAGCTTCCCGTTGTTTAACAATCCTCTCTTAAACATCCATATGCGTTATACCACACTTCCTTCTATCTCAGCGGGCTCAATCATACTTTCCGAATTCCTAGCTTTCTTTAATTTATCAACAAGAGTTTGATTGAATCTTTCCACTAGCCCAGTTGTTGTTGGGTTATAAAAAGACCCATGCCGCCATAAAACCTTATTCTTTTTAGCATACTCCTGCAATAAGCTATTTTGAACTCTAATCCGTTATCGGATAGTATAACCTTCGGTTTCACCATGCTTCCTGAAAATTAACTTATTAATCAGTGACAATGTAGAACTCATGTCCTTCGTATAGAACGGTGCCACTTTTGCAACCTTCGTGTAATGGTCAATCATCGTGAGAATATATTTAAAGCCCTCTTCACTCTCTTTCATTGGGCCTACGACATCACCTTAACATATTTCTCTCTTTTCGCTAGACGTCGGAGATATACAGTCCACGGGCTCTCTTGGAGACGAGTTTCTCTGACAAATTGTACCCCTTTTGACATAGTCTCCCAAGTCCTTATTCATATGGAGCCATGTAAATCATTACCCAGACAATACTTAATATTATTTAGAGACCTATGCCCTGAAAAATCATGGTAATACATTGTTAACTCTCGTCCTCTCTTCCTAGATATTTGTCTTCCAATACTATCTTCTTTTCTAATAGTTTGTACTCTTTGAAAATCCCGACTTAAATTGTGCGTAAAATTGTCCTTCCCGGTGGTATGTTCTATCGTAAAGCAAATTCTTGCATCAATAAGGACCATTGTGCAAGTTGTTCCTGCATGTTCCTTAACTCAATTAAATACGTCAAGGGGTTATAGTCAATTCTAAGCTTAAACTTAGTTATCATAAGATTTTCTCTAAAATGTAGGACTGATTTAATAACGGCCAGCAATTCCTGCTCCGTTGAGGAATGATTTTCCTCCGCCTGCGATTGAACTGCGCTAAAATACGCTATAATTCTTTCTACACCTTCCTGCTTTTGCAAAATTGTCGCTCACATTCCTACATCTGAAGCGTCTGTAGTCAGTTCAAAAAAAGCCATTCAAATCTGGAATGGTCCGGATAGCAGCCTCTTCATTGGCTTTTTTTAAGATTTTCGATCTGTTCGATATAATTAGGGTTCTTATCATACGTCCGCCAAAACTGACCTCTTCGTCATTTTTCAACCGAATTACTTTTTATAAGCTTTCGATGAACTTATTGCTATCTTTAATATGCTTTGGATAATGCTTTGTTAGCCTCAGAAATAATTAGAGTTTTTTTCTCTGTGAACGGGCACGAAAGATCATGTATCGCTTTGATTTTATCCCGGTCTACGCTTATTACCCCCTTTATTATTGTAAATCCTATATTTTTTTCTTCCTTCCCATAATAAAAGATTTCTTAATATTTAGCTTTAAGACCTACATCGTCCAGTCTTTCCATTATCAATTTTAGATGTCCCGGTGCTCCTCTCTCGTTTTACTACAGACCAGTATATCATCCATATAGACAATGATAAATTAATGTAAAAATGGTCTTAGTACCCCAATTATAATCCTCTGGAATGTAGCCGGGCCATTTACCAATTCGAATGGCATCTTCGTAAATTCAAACAAACCTTCTCGACATGCAAATGCAGTCTTTTCAATGTCTCGTAGGTCCATTGTAATCTGATGATGCCTGGACTCTGCGCACATATTACTAAAACTATTACTTCCACGCAGAGCATCTAGTAGTTCCTCCACTCGTGGCATCGGATATGCGTCTTTTACAGTCACCTCGTTTAGTCTCCTGTAACCAATACAGAATCTACTTTTCCCATCCTTCTTAGGTCCAATGGTCACCAGGCTTCTCAATGGTCTGTTACTCGGCCTAATAATACCTTCTCTTAAGTACTTAGCAATAGACTCAGAGGCTATGGTTTCCTTCTCTGCACCCAACTTGTATAACAAGGCCATCACCTTTTTCTCCGTTTTTGCAATGATTATATGCCTTCCTAGCTTGTTAGCAGACTCAAGTGACTTCCAACTATATCTAAAAAACTCACCGAATTGAAGGATTATCTTGTACTTTTTTAATAACGGGAAACCTATTATACAGTCTACATCTGTATCATCTGTTACAATGAAAGCACCCTCCACAATGCTTCCCTCAATTTCTAATTTGCAAGTGTATTCCCCAATGACGTTAATTTTCTTACCATTAGCCGCTTTTAATTAAACTGGGGTTTATCGAGTCCTTCTTCGTCTACTCTATTTGATCACATAAGATTGACCTCCGCCACCGTATCAACAAGACAACTAATTTACTGACCCACTTCCTTCAGGTATACCCTAATATGCGGCAGTCTTGATGGTCCATACTTTGTGTGGTAAACCGTAAAATAATCAAGATTTTTATTGTCCTCGGAATCTTCTTGCGACTCATCCCTCTTTGGTGATTCTTCCTTAATTAAACTGATGCTTCTCTTCCCCTTTTGAGTATTTTTGTTGTTGAACGTATGAGAACTTCTGTTTGTACTCTTATTAATGGGGTTATAAAAACACCTGATAGCAATGTGACCCGCGCCCCCACATATAAAACACTTAATTGGATTTTCGTGTCTCCTTCCTATGTAAGAAACCTTGTTTACTTCTTGGAACGCTTTGTCGCTCTCTTCTTCCCACTTCATTCTCTCAGAAAGTCTCTCACATGTGCAATACAACTTAGCCCATGTTAATTGCTCTTCGCAATTTAATATTATCAGCTCTGCTACCCTTCGCGGCAAGCCCTTTATAACGAATGCAATGAGAATATCTTCCGGAATGCCTTCTCTTCTGGCTGTTACCAGCATAATATCTAAATAGTATGTTGAAGGAGTTAACAAGCATAAGGGGTTTAATTATATATAATTGTATTTACTTCAACATCCCCCTCTTAAAGAGCCTTATCGGTTAATTGCTTCGACACTCTGGGGCCGAGTGACCAGGTTTGTTGCATTTTTTCTTTCTGTTAGCACTCAAAGTTTTGTCAGCGTTAATTAAAAGTCGGACATGGGACTTAAGACTGTCTATTGTTTGATTTCTGGACAGTTCTAGTATTCTTAGGTCGTTTGTTGGCCAAAGTTTTGTAGAAAGGTATTTTACAATGAGGGTTTCACTACACTCATATTCTAAGAGCTCGTCCCCTACTCCAATTATGAATTCCACTCTGGTTTCTTTCGAATCTTGGGTTCTGGGACAAGTTTCTAGGATTTTGTCTGCGTTAGCATTTTTTGCTGGAGTGAGCTTATGAAAATCTTCCCAGCATCGAATATTGTGTTGAATGATGGCATCACCAAGGGGAGCGTCACAGTTTTTCAGAAAGTGTCTAAATTTTGTCTCCTCACTTAGTTCGCTATCTAGATTTAGCAATGAGATTATTCTTTTAAGATCTTTTTTTTTGAAATTTTTTTTATCGTCCTGGTTCATTCGTTTGAGGGTAAATCGGAAGAAGTAAATTTTTTAGTTGAGCGTGATTGCGTTTGACAATTTTATTTCCTATTTTAACAAGGTATTAATCATTTTCTAGTTGTGTTGAGATGACTCCAGGAATAATAAATCTACTGTTTGCCTTTGAAGAAGATGTATTGGTGTTTATATCTTCTACTAATACGTCTTCTCCTATATTGAATTTTTCTCTATAGAGGCTTTTAAATTCTTTCTGGTAGTTTCCTTCAGAACTCGTGTTTTTCTCCTCATTCTCACTATTTTGTTCCCACATCTCGTTAGGCGTACATTTTAAGCCGCGATGATATCGCTTGTTCATTCATAAACCGAAGTAACTAATTTTTTTCACTTAGCGGGAAAACGCATTCAAAGTTTCGCTTATTTGGATAGTCAACTTCAATTTATCGTCAAAGGAAAACTAAAGGGTTTTAATAAATTCTAGAAGTAGATATAAATAGGGCAGTTAGTAAGCTATAAGAGCAATAGGAATTAGATAGTAGTTAATAAAAAAACAAAACCTTAAAACGACTTATAAAATAAAGTTTATACTTATTTCAGTTTTAAAAGAAATATACCATCAAATAATTTCGATCAACATGGAGGAGTTAAAAATGATACAGTTTACTATGAAATTCAACGTGCCAATAGATGAAATATAAAGGTTTTTATCAGTTTTTGATTTACATTACATATAACTAATAAGAAATACTTACTTATGTTTCTGTTTTAAATTTGATACAGTAAAATTTGTAGTTATTTTTCCTTGAAATAAAACGCCTTATTATGAAGTTTAGTAAGTATATTAGGTAAGTTTTATTTTGTAAAACGTTATAGGAGTTAGTTATAGGAACATAATTATTATTATGCATAGTAATCATTATAATAATAAACAACAAACTAGATTAACTACAGTCTTTAACATTCAAAACAAAACCATGAATTAATTAGTATTGTCATTAAATGAAATATTTTAGAATCACAATAAAGTTAGATTTTTTGTCCAAATAAAATCACAATTAAAAAAATAAATAGGTTTCTTACTATCACCGTTATAAAATAAATTCAACTTAAAAAATGTTAAATGAGATCTATAAAAAAAAATCTAACTTAATTATAGAAATGAATTATAAAACCCTGAGTAATATGATGGAATTAGTGCTTTTGTGATAAGTTCTTTTAAATCTTTTTTCTTATTTTCACTTATTTCTTGTTTACTGGAGTAAGCTGCTTGAAGGGTTATTTCAGTAGTTGGTCTCATTTTTTTTCTTTTATTTCTTACATTAACTTCCTGGTAGTTTTCAACTTTATATGAGTTTTTATAAAAAAAAGTAGTAGGGTCTTCCTTGTTTATTTTTAAAACTTTGATATCATTCCAGTTAACAGTAATTCCCTGGGTATTAGTTGTAAAATTATAACCCCATTCTTCTTGCAGCCTTTTTAAATCAAAAAATGAGCTGAAACTCATTTCATGAACTTTTAATGGGGGTTTTGATTTTTTTGCATTCTTTATTAAAGTGATATATTGGTCAGGTGTATATATAGGACCCGATTTTAAATTTTTCCTTACTTCTCTCTCTATAAGGCTATGAACACTGTCTGCCTCGTTTTGCGTATGGCCCCTTATCAAGAACTTATGCGTTATGCTTTTAATGTTTAAAGTTTGGACAGCATATAAGTATAGGGATGTTATATATTTATTTTTGTTTTGTCCACAACAATTGTCGGAGTAGAATATAACTTCCTTATCATCATCGTCTTCATCGCTTAAACTCTTTAGATATGACCATACACATGAACCTATCTCTGTAGCACCACGTTTAGCATCACGCTCTGACCAAAAATAGCAATGTACGTTCTTGTAGGCTACCTTAGATTCTTTTGGGGTTAACTCGGTTATGGTTAGATTATAGCAATTAAGCTTCGACTTATAATAAAAGGAGGATGTGTCACCTTTTGGGCATTGCAACACCGCCTCTAAGTCATACACAGCTACTCGTAAATTCTTTTTAATCTGTTTGCGATCATTTTCTTTCTCAGCTCTACTCAAATTCTTCTCTTCTATATGTGATTGGTATTTTCCTTCTAAATCTTTCTTTTGATCAGGGTTAGAATTGTGGTATGAGTTGCAGAGATCACATTGATCTTTTTTGGGTTGGAAAAAGGACAAATTAAAATCAGTTGTAAATATATTATAGTATGATTTATAAGTACCTGTCTCTCTGTTATCTTTTTGCTGCTGAACTTTAAAATCGTTGTATAAATCTTTTATAGTTTTGCTACCATCTATGTATTGTCTTGTTGTAGAAGCCCGTTGATAATGTGACTCGATTTTTGGAATTGAATTGATGTGCTCCATAATTGCTGTTTTTAATTCTGGAGCCATTCTTTTGTGGTTACTGTGTTGTCCTCTTCGGTCAGTAAGTGAATCGTTGTTTGTTATTCTATTTTGTACTGTAAATATCATGCGATCGGATATATCTAAAGTGGCCTTATAAAAAGTTTTACAAACTCTAATAATGCTGTCGTGCACCCTAAAATGAAATGCTTTATTGTTGTGTCTTGGTCTTTCTGCATTTGTGTATCTATACTTAGGTTGTACATCAATCATACTTGCTCCTATGTATGCTCTTTGTTCTGCTAAATTTGCCAAACTCCAGAAATTCCGAAAAAGTTCATACCGGTCATTTGTATTTATTTTTGAAGTGCATTTAAGCCTGCATTTTTCGTTACAGGGTTCTTTAAGACACCGAGCTGGAATGATCTTCTTAGTTTTTGACATGGATTGATATGACTTTCCTTTACTACGCATACGTTTAATTTTATTTTGTTTCCACTGGGATGGATTTTTAGTACGTTTTCGCCCTCTTTTAAAAACAGGACTGGGTCTAGAAGTTGAGGAACTTGTGGAAGCAGAGCTTGATGTATTAAAAAAATAGTTTTTCTTTTTTCTAGGCTCAGTATTTACAAAAGTCGGGTCTGTGTCACTTAAGTCAATCTCACTCTCATCAGTGTACATAGGAGGTATATAATAATTTGGTTTATTTAATATCCTGGGGTGATCATTTAATACCTGAAAAAAAAAAGTTCCAATATTATATTTACATAATAATAATATAAGGAAGGACGGCTTATACGATAATTTATAGTGCAATAATAAGTTATAACTTACAATACTTCTATTTTCAAGAGACTGTCCACGTGGAGGAGTATTTTCAATAACACCATCGTCATCAGACTCTGTCTCTTCAATAGTAACATGGTTAGTAGTAAGTGCCTGAATATTAGTTTGTTCCATTGAATCATCTGACTCTGAACTTGATGACGATGAGCTGCTAGAGGAGCCCGAAGATGACGAAGAGGATGAACTACTACTTGATGAAGATTGGCGAGCCCTATCCTCTGCATTTTCTACCGTGGTAGTTAGATTATGAGGCATTTTAATATTGTTTTCAGTGTCAGATGAGGTAATATCACTATCCTCATAAGGTACCAAAGTTTTGTTAGATTGAGAAATTTCACACTGATATTGTGTCGTCTGCAATTAATATAAAAGAAAAATAGGTAAGTATTAATGAGTAGAAAGGTACCTACTACAGTTTATTCAAATCTTAGTAAGTTAGTTAGGTCTACCAAACTTACTAAAATTTATCTTTAATGAAAAATTAATTAGGTATTGTTATTCAAGTAATAATAATCTCTATGACGAACGTTTCACACCACGTCAGTCTAGCCCCGTGATAAGCATCCGAAGAACTTGTGTTACAGGTGCCAGACAACGGGATATTTTGAATACTTTTATACTACTTATACAGAATATATTTAAGATTTTTATTATATTATAAACGCATCCATGACCTAGGAACATTGCAAAATTTTTTGTTCCTTTGGCGGGAATCGAACCCGCGACCTCCGGCTCGAGCACCAACACGCTCAGCCACTAGGCCACAGAGGTCGACAAAATATTATAATGTTTAGGTACTTACTGTTCTACAAGCTTCTTCCTTTATTTTATCAAAGTCATCAGAAGATTCTGTTTCAGTAAGGAAACAATTCTCATTTTGTAGCTAAAAATACATAAGTAGATAAGTAATGTAGATAGGTAATTCATCATAGTAATTCAATCTAGTGTAGGTCGCCACACACGAGACAGGGGGAATAAGGTAGCTGTTTAACTAAAGCACAACTAAAGGCCCGTAACTATATGCCTACAAATTTAGGTAGTTACATCCCATATTACAATATCCTAAGATTCTGTCTTTAAGTCAATATAATAATATAAATAACATTAAAATTATAAATTAGGTAGGTACTTACCTCATGCTTAGAAGGGTTATTGGTACTGTATTCATAATTAGTTACCGCAGAGTTATTAGAATTATCCACAACTAAACCCAATATTTTTCTTGCCCTTGATGACGACGTCATTCTAAATAAGACAAATTAAGTAGGTAAGTACATAATAGGTAAAAAATAGTTTAAAAATTCATTGAAATTATTGTCTTGTTTCAACAAATATACTAATATTAAATTCATATTTTTATTACGAAAGAGAAATAACTCTGACATTAAAAATATATTTTTGGTGTTATTGAAAAGTAAATAGAAGGATTACAAACAATTACTTAGTTTAAAATAAATTGTACTGCAATAATGAAATAATACTTAATCACAATTTTTTTGTTTAAATAATTTATTTTAATACTGCATTAACTAAAATAATATATCTATAGAGTACATTAAAATCTATAAAAAAGTGAATTAAGTTAAAATTATACCTACAAAATAAAAGCACTGATTCCTCATAAAACTAATTAAATCTGAAAAAATCCCTGTTTAAATGAATCAAAGTAAATAAAATAATTACCTGGTAGTAAAAAACTGATCTATTTCGTTTTATTTCACTTTTACAACAATCTTCCTTTGTCTTACCTCGAGCAGAGCCGGCGCATCACTGAGCTCGATCACTTTACCGGAATCAACATGTTCATGCGGGTGAATCAAAAAGAGAACGAGAGTCACCTGTCTCTTTCATTTTCGACGGATGAAGTTGGCTGTTGCACTGATAGTATTGTTCGGACGATGATAATTCACTTTATTACGAAAACTCGGAAAACGAGAATTTTGAGTTATTTCGATTTTTGAATGAACGAGCGATATGTATTATTGAATCGTTGAATGATCAAGCTTAAGTTTTTTTCCAAATCAAAGTTGGGATCAGTAGAGTACTCTTTTCTAATGATTTGCCATAGATTTCGGTTGAAATGCTCTACTCTACCATTACTCTGGTGCTTACCAGGACTTGTTCTATGTATCTCAACTTTGTTAACAGTGCACCAATTTTCAAATTCCTTAGACATAAATTCCTTGCCATTATCGATTATGAGTTGTGAGGGCATTCCCCCATTCTTTTGATATTTCTTTAATCTTACTAAAAACTTCTTTGTTTGATTTACTAAGAAGGTATTTCGCATTAACTTTACGTGTGTAATAGTCGATACATGTTAAAATCGGGATAGATTGTTCGAGGAAGATCAAGTTCAGTCCTATTTTCTCCAATTTGCGGCTTGTGGGTACGAGTATCTCCCCGCCTTGTGTTTTTTGTGCGTTTGATTGGCAAACTGTACATCGCTTCAAGTATTGGATGATGGATTCGTTTAATTTGGGCCAGTAGTATTTTTCTTTGACCGCATAAAGCATAGCGTCTCTGCCACCATGGTTGGTTGTTTCTTCATGCGCACACTCTAATATGTCTTTCCTTTCGGTTACAGGAGGGAAAAGCTTAGTCTCGGTGTCGTTTATTCTGTATTACCAGGTACCTTTAGAATCTATTAGGACGTTTCTTGGGAGTTTTTGGTTTATTGTTTCCTCCGTGTTTTCGTAAATTCTACTTATGGCGTCTGCTTCTATAAGATCTGAACCTTTTTTGCAATAAATTTTAAAGTTGTAACCTTGTAGACGTTCTCTCATTCTTTCTAATTTCAGGTTGCCGAAGATATGCTTTATTTTGGAAGCTGTGAGGGCTGAATGGTCTGTAATGACTCTAAATTTTCTCCCTTTTAAATACAAATTATAGTGTTCTATGGCCCAAGCCATGGCCATGAAATTTTTTCTGTAATTAAATATTTCTTTTCGGCTTCGGAGAGTTTTCTTGATGCCCAATCTATTACTAAAAGTTCACCGTTCTTTTCTTGTTGTAAACATGCACCTATTCCGGTGTTAGATGCATCGGTTGTAAGGATGAATGGGATGAAGAAGTCGGGTATATTTATTGCAATGTCGGAGTTAATTTTATTCTTTATCTCAGAGAATGCTACTTCACATTGTGTTGTCCAGTTTAACTGTTCATTATCGGCGATGCCTTTTATAGCTTCATATAAAGGCTCTGATAAAGTTGCTAGGTGAGGGATGTATTTGCGGTAATAATTTGCAACCCCTATAAATCATTGTAATTCTTTTTTTGACTTAGGTGTTGTAAAATTAAGAATTTTTCTTTGGTGCTCACCAATAGGTTTCTGTGTAGTGCCGTCGACCATATATTCTAAGAATTTTTACCACTTTCTCTTTATATTGCATTTTTGATGCGTTTACTGTAAAATTGTTTTCTGCGAGTTTTTTTTAAGACCCTTTGAGATTTCTATCGTGTTCTAATTCATTTTCACCGAAGACAATGATGTCATCCATGTAAACCATACATTTGTCTTCTAAAAAATTATTTAAAATATTGTCCATAATCATTTGAAAGACTGCTGGTGAGTTCTTAAAGCCTTGTGGCATTCTTGTGTATTGGTAAAGATTGTTTTTGAAGTAGAAAGCGGTTTTGTGCTTATCTTTAGGGTCAATCTTAATTTGGAAGAAACCATCTGACAAGTCTAGCACGGTGAAATATTTCTTACCTTGTGTCGTGTTTATGATATCGTTAATCTTTGGAATTGTATAGTTATTATCTTCTACTATATTGTTTAACCACTGCATATTACATGTAATTCTGTAATTGCCGTTTGGCTTTTACACCGGGCGCATTGGATTGCACCAGGAGGATGTGGACTTTTCAATATATCCCAATTTCAGCAGTTTATCAATTGTTTTCTGTGTACCTTCTAGGTCACATTGGGGAATATTTCTTTTCTTTATATTGACTTTCTTGTCTTTAGCTGTATCTATTGAACACATAATCTTGTCATATCCGGGAGTGGGATCATCGTTGAATACGCTTTTATAAATATTTTTTAGTCGACCAATTTCGTTCTTCTTCTTTTCTATACTTCTGATGAGTGGATTCCCGATTAGTATAGGTGTTTTTGAATTTTCTATTATGTAAAACTTTGACGTTACATTAATATCGTTAATGTTTAGAGTTACATCCACATATTCTGAGAGGGTATATTCATCTTCAAATATGTTTGTTATTTTTATTTCCTCTGTTTTAAGATTGAGAAAACCTTTTTCTTCAACTAGTTTTCTACTCATAATGTTAATATTGCTTCCTGTGTCTAGAATTGCATTTATAGTTTCACCGTTACAACGAATTTCACTTGTTTTGATATTTTCAATGTTTGAATGTAAATTACTGACCGTAAAATTTTTTACTTCTGTCTTCCTACTAGGAGTTAGATTGTTTGTATCCTTTTGAATATTCTGGCTAGCGCGAGGATGTTTTCTTTGCGTCTTAATCTTTTCCTTTTCTCGGTTTTGTTCCAAACGTTGGATGTCTCTAATGCGCTGTGAGAAGTTTTCATATAGGGGTCTTTGAGCAAAGAAGTCGCGATAAACAAGGAAAGCGTCGAGGTGAATAAATGTTTCATAAATTAGTTTCTTGGCAATTTCTTCTTCCAAATCTGTCTCATATGCTGTTCTAATCACCCTTTCCAACCATTTGCTAGCTGGCTCATTTATCTGTTGTCTAGCTTTAAGGATCTCGAATAAACCTTTTTGTTCTGCCAGTTTCTTTAATCTCCCTTTAAATTGTCTCAAAGTCGTATTTTTAAAGCTTTCATAATTTTTTGTGATAATTTTTTCTGTTTTGTTGTCGATGGTTTTGAGAAAAAAGGAAATTTTCGCAGATTCTGTTTTAATGTTTTCTGTTTTGAATAGGAGCTCAATAAACTCCAAGTTTGCTTTGGCTGTAGCACGTCTGTTTGTTAAACCCGCCTCGAAGGTGTTTGCGTCGGGTTCCATGTTGAAGGAGTTAACAAGCATAAGGGGTTTAATTATATATATTTGTATTTACTTCAACATGTTCTATAAAAAAAAAAACAACTACCTTCACATGGTATAGAATGAATGATACATTTGTATGCATTATCCAAAGGTTGTAAAGCTCTAATAGCTCAGTGGTCAGAGCATGGTGTTTATACACGAAAGGTGTGGGTTTGATTCCCGCTGGTGCTTTATTACTCGAAAGACAGTAATTAAAACTTATCTTGAGCTTGGCTATTGTTGAAAGAATTTAATCAATGTAAGCGTGTGGGTCGTAATCGGCTGTATTGGCCAGGCCGGCTTGAGCTACGTGTTCCTAGTAGATCTGAAACTTTCCACCACTGGTGGTTTTACGTAGGTGATACGAAGAACTTGGAGCGATAGCCAGGAAGACTGTCCATGGAAAAACCATGTGAAACCGGGGGTCGAGACAAACCTGGAATGCATACGGCCGGAATTATAATTGAATACGAACTTGGAAAAAACTGGAACCGTCACTGCGATATTAAGCCGAGAGTGGAGACATACTCGGCCTAGGTGGACCTGCGTAAGTCGCTAAGAGCACTCCATGCACGTCGAAGCAGGTTACCTAAGTGACGTTAAGAGGTCGTGCATCTTCTCGAGGGAGTACCCTAGCGCCTACTTGTAGGTGGAGCTTAGTATCGGCTAAAAACGGTCTAGATCGAACGACCGGGCATGTGGCACGCCTACTTGCAATATAGCAGTGGGTCCGTAGCACCTGCGTAGACCGTGACATGGTAAGCAGGCTATCGTAGGGGGTAGCTGATTGTGCGGCAGGTCTAGCTCTAGTTTACTGCATTTCCTAGAGCTGTAGTAAGTCTCCATTTAAACTTAATTATCTATCACCTAATAACCTCGACTATAAATAAATTCTTTTTTTTTTTTTACTTCAACATAGTACATCAACGATCCGCCTGTGTAATTCATCTCGCTAATTTTATCGATGTTCACTTTTAACAGGGTATTTTTGATAAACCTCCTTCTAAACTCCTCAATGAGCTCTGAAAAACTCATGTTTCTCTCCTTGGCCCTGTACCAGGCCTTCGCCTCCTCCTTCAGTGCAGTCCTAAAGACCCACTTACTTTTAAGATCGTCCAGTCCATACAACTGGACTATCTCACAAATGTCATCTAAAAACCTTTGTGGATCATCTCTCACCTCATTTCTAAACTGAATATTAAATTTTTCAGTCTCTGTCGCCAAATTGTTGGAACTAAACATGTTTATTATGGGTATTCCGCTATTTATGTAAATTCTGAGATGCTGATCTGATCGTAACAGATATCAGCATCAAGACAGAATCTTGCAAATGATCTCTGATATCAGCAATCATCGCCATCTGCCCAACACATATGATATATCGGAATATGAAACTCTTTTGATATACTTATACATGATATGAAAGATTTTTCTCATGCTCAATCTGCATATATTGAAGACAGAATCGATTCTTATTGTCTTTGAAGCGTTACATATCTTTGTGCAGGTCCATATATATCCATCAGGAGAAGAATTTTTTCTTACTAGTGACATTGGAGTGTGTTAATCACACTTTTCGCACTTTACGCTATTTTTTATGAGTCTACATTTTGCTAAGAAAAACCAATTGATTGTCTAATGTCGAATAAATACTGTTAAGAAACTCTTTAGTAATTTTAAAGCTTTGAATCTCGTCCATTGTATAGAAGAATTCTTCTTCCACAATTTTTTTTGT
Source organism: Lysandra bellargus (assembly GCA_905333045.1). Classification (NCBI taxonomy): domain Eukaryota; kingdom Metazoa; phylum Arthropoda; class Insecta; order Lepidoptera; family Lycaenidae; genus Lysandra; species Lysandra bellargus. The sequence goes on along the minus strand of HG995364.1, from coordinate 1,423,792 downwards.
TGAGTTTCTTGCCATCTAAGGGTCCCCCCTTTAAAAATTTCAAAGCGGGAGTCTAATTGGAAGGTACCGAAACACCTGATAGCAATGTGTCCCGTACTTTTATATATAAAACACTTAATTGTTTTTTATATCTCGGTCTTCTATGGGATACCTTATTTCTTCTTTAAAAGCTTTGTCGCTCTCTTCTTCCCACTTCATTCTCTTAGAGAGTTTCTCACATGTGCCATATAGCTTGTTCCATGTTGATTGCTTTTCGCAATTTATATTATAGCTTCGGTACCCTTCGCGGTAAGCCCTTTATAGCAAATGCAATAAGAATATCTTTCGTCAGTTCCCAACATAAGATCTAAATAGTACATCAACGATCCGCCCGTGTATCTCATCTCGCTAATTTTTTGAGGAATACGTTTAACAGAGGTTCTTTGATAACCTCCACCCTAAACTCTTCAATGAGCTCTGAAAATACATGTCTCTCTCCTTGACCCTGTACCGGGCCTCTGCCTCCTCCTTCAGTTCGGACCTAAAGACCCACTTCCTATTTATTTTTCTGTCCATAACTGTACTATCGCATAAATGTCATCTAATATAAGTGTTTAACATGATTAAGGTTTACTTTAGTCAAAATATATTGTCTAAGAACCTTTGTGGATCACTCCTCATTTCTAATCTAAAAATTAAAATTTTGAGTCGCTGTTGCCAAATTGTTGGAATTAAACATTTAAATATCGGGATTCCACTATTTATGTAAATCCGAGAAGTTGATCCGATACTATCGGATATTAGCATCAAGATGGAATCTCACAAATGTTCTTTGATATCAGCAATCACCCCGTCTGCCCAACAATTAGGTTATAGGAGCCGCGTAAAAAGCATCAAAAATATGAAATGTAGATTTAATTTATCCCTCAATGTCGACGTTCCAGAAAATATTCTTGAACAAGTTTGGGAGGTGGGGAATGTCCACGTCAGGACAGTACAGCTCGGCATATATCCATCAGTAGAAGAATTTTTCCTTAGTCATGACATTGGATCGTGATCCTCACATTTTTCGCATTTAACGCTATTTAAAATGTGTCCTGATTATGCTAAAACCCCAAGGAGTTTCTAATGTTGAAAATATACTGTAATAAACTCTTCAGTAATTCTAAAGCTTTTCAGCTCATCCAGTATATAACATAATTCTTCTTCATAATTTTTTTTCTTAGATCCTTGCCATCTAAGGGGGCCCCATAAATTATTTCAAAGCGGGCGTATAATGGGAAGGTACCGATTATTATGTCTTCTAAATACGGTATGACGAATTCAGAGCAAGGGTTTATTGGTATTTGATACATGGCTTGGTGAAATGTGGTGGCTGCGTAACATAGCCCAAAGAGCATCCTGATAAATTCGTAAACGATCTTTTCCGTGCAAATGCAGTGTTGCATTCATCTTCTTAATTAACTCGACCGGGGTAATGTTTAGTAGTAGCGCCTAGTGAGGAGAAGATTCGGGCACTGGAAAGTCTACCCTGTATTTTATCAATGCGAAGTAAAAGATTTTTGTCTCTAATAGTTATCTTGTTAAGGACCCTAGAGTCAATTCAAATGCGATATGTTCCGTATGGTTTTGTAACTGGCATAATTTAGCTACAACACGGGCAATTTGTTTCCCTCAATATTCCTAGTTTGAAACCTGGTTAATCTCCTATAAAATTTCTGACTCGTAGTGAATCTGAACGCGGCAATTCCTTTGATAAATGCGATTGGGGTCTCTCGTTTCAATCTAATGCGGAGGGACGCTCCCAATAACCGCAGTACCAAAATTATCCCAAAAGTTTGTGATAAACTTCTAATATAACATTGTTGATTATGTTTACTTACTTTATACTTTGTTTTGATGACTTAACCTCGGTTTTTGTGTCGTTTCGTTCTCTTACAGAGAGCTTTATTTCTTCTGCTGGTGAGTTTGAAAATGCTTCTACACGATGATTATTTAATACCTCGGCGTTATTTTCGTTTTCAAATCCGTTTAAATCTTCTTAGAGATCGTAAACTAGGATTCTATAAAAGTCTCCAATTTATTATACGACATTTCTTTTTTTTGTCTTAATTAGGTAATCAAATACATTGTTTACCCCCGTGAGGCTCTTTTTAATTACATCGACACCAAGTATTGTATAAATTGGACGGCCTTGTCAAGTCAGAGGCGGAAATTTTAATTCTCTGCCGAGTATTATGATTTTGTAGATTTCAATACGCCCTTGATGTTAATATACATACCAAAAGCCGTTCTAATCTTTGTTCTTGTCGGAAAAAACCCGTGTTTCTTACTCACTTTGCCAATATTAATTAGTGAGACGTCCGCCCCGGTATCCATCAGCGCTGGGACGTTATGTTTCCCGCCGCCATTAGTCAGTAAAAAGAATGGGTTACTGCTAAATTTGTTTAGCGCACAATAGCAAATGTTACTTCCTCTACTAAATCCTCTTCTTTGTCCAATTCTTTACCTTAAAATAAGTTAATCTTTTCTCTTTTTATTTCCACTTTGTTCCATTCTTTTAATAGAAACATATTTCCTGTGGTATGATTACCCATTTTATGCAATAGACAGCAAAACTTATTCTCTTTTCGCTTCCAGTCTTGTCGATTTGTTCTTAAAGTTCCATCATCTTCACTTTTTTTTCATCAATATGGTTGGTCACTTTTTCTGAAAACGTCAACCAAGCCGCTTCTTCTGCATGGTAAACAAACGGGTTCCAGTCGGGGACAAAGCATGCATATGTAAACAAAAGGGTTTTCACTTCATCCGTTGTTCTAGCAATGGTCAATCGGATGGGTAATATAAAGGGTAATGCTGTCCCGCTTTGTAAATGTAGAGGTATCCTTTGAGGTTGTATATAGTATTCATACACTCGGGTGGTTTTATCTAATAGAAACTTGTCCAGGATCTCGTGGATGTTCGTTGAGTTGCCAAATCTTGCTTTAAACAATCTATGAGAGAATTAAAACTAACCCTAATACCTCCGTTCGACAACGTTATAAGAGATGTACTGACCCCCCCTGTTAGTATAAAACAATTCCCCCTGTCTAATTTACGGTTATTGTCGAGATTTAAGATTTTATTATTTTGCATGAGGGTTAAAAATTTATATTTTTAAATAGTGGAAGTGTAAGAACCCACGACATCTCCCTCCCCTATTGAAAAATTCCTTTTCATGTGAGATTTATTGACCCTGAGAAGGCTTTTGTCCTTTTTAACCATATATCCATCCGGTAGGATCTTATCAGTAATTTTATATCCGGAGTGCCAATTAGGCTTCAATTTGTTTGATGCATTTTCTCGGTAGATTAAAACGTTGTCTCCTATACGAAAGTCAGAAGGCGCGCTGATCTTCCCCTTTTCAATATATTTCTTATATTTTTGAAAATGTAGGCTCCTCTTGGTATTTAACTATAACCTATTAAACCGATCACAGCTTCTTCCCCATATTTTATCAACTTCTAGTTCAGGGGTTTTAACCCATTTATAAATATATGAAGACATTCCTATAGCTCTATTGTAGGAGATGTTTACTGCAAATGTGGCTTTTTCAACCACGTTCCTCCAAGACAGTTTTCCGCAGTCTGATAGTTTCTTTATTTTGTTCCACAGGGTCTGATTTGCCCTTTCTATTGCTCCAACTGTGTTATGATGTTCCGGGGACGAAAAGCTCCATTCGATGCCATATTTTTCTTGTAAAGCTCTTATGTCTTTATTCTTAAATTCTAGGCCACAATCTGAAAGAAATCGTTTAGGAATTCCGTGTTTTTTATAACAATTTTTTCAATGCCTTCCGCTATCGTTTTTCTTCCTTATCACTAACAATTAATGTTTCTAGCCATTTAGAGTGATGATCGATGGCTGTCAAAATGAAGTAGTTTTTTTCCTTATATGGAATTCGTCCAATCAGATCCACCTCCCACAACTCATTTTCCGCTTCTGTAAGAATAATGCGGTTTTTTGTGTTGGTGATTTTTCTTCCCAATTTGGCACAAATCTTACATTTTAGAACCAACGTCTCTATATCTTTGTATATCCCTTCCCAGTAAAATTTGTTTTTAAGCAAAAACTTCATGTTGTTTGCAGACCCGTGTCCAGATACCATATGATAGTGTTCTAAGATTTTGGTTCTATCATCCAATGTCAGCTCCTTAACGATCGAAGCAACTTTATGTTCCTTCTCAAATATCCTACTGCAACCGTCAGCTACGTTGCCTTCCCCCTTGATATAGACTGGGGTGAATTTATATTCCTGCAATTGCATAGACCACCGAAGTATTCGGCTTGTAGGGTTCTTTGACTCCCAAAGGTAGATGAGTGACTTGTGATCTGTTCTTAGGGTAAATTCTTTCCCTAGTAGATAATGTCTGTAGTTTGCTATTCCTTTTACAACACCTAGTAATTCCTTGTCGGTGACCGAATAATTTTTCTGACAATTTTCAAAACGCTTACTAAATAACGATATGACTTCTTCCTTCCCGTTGTCGCTAGCTTGGGATAGCACTGCACCAATTCCTATATCGGAAGCGTCTGTAGTTAAAATAAATTGCTTCTTAAAGTCCGGCTGCTTCCTTTTAATTTCTCCTGATAATGCTTTCTTAATTGCAATAAAGCTGGTTTGAAGGGATTCTGACCAAGGCACTTGTTTTACACTTGTTTTTGTCTCTCCCTTTAAAAGGTCAAAAAGAGGGGCAGTTAATTTAGCGTAGTGCTCAACGTACTCTCTGCAATAATTTACCAGGCCAAGGAAAGATCTAAGCTCTTTAAGAGTTTTCGGGAAAGGGTAGTTTTGAATCGTTTCGATTTTCGAGGGGTCCGGTTTCAAGTAACCATTAGAGATTATGTTACCCAGTATTTTGATTTCGGATTTGAAAAATGCACATTTCTTTTTATTCAATACCATCCCAGATGCTTCCAGTTTATTCCAGACTATGGAGAGGTGAGACGAATGTTCCTTTTCATTCTTTGAAAAGATTATTATGTCATCTAAGTAAGGTATGACAAATTCAGAGCAAGGGTTCCCAATAATTTGATCCATAGCACGTTGAAATGTAGCGGGTGCATTACATAAACCAAAGGGCATCCTATTAAATTCATATAATCCCCCCTTCCATGCAAATGCTGTTTTGCATTTATCTTCTTCGTTCAATTCGATCTGGTAATATCCAGACGTAGCGTCTAGTGAAGAGAAGACTCGGGCCTCAGATAGTCTATCCAATATTTCGTCAATGCGGGGTAGGGGGCATTTGTCTCTGATAGTTATCTTGTTAAGGGCCCTGAAGTCAATGCACATGCGTAATGTTCCGTCCGGTTTTGTAACAGGTACAATTCTGCTACACCAAGGGCTACTTGATTCCCTTATTATTCCAAGTTTTAGATTCTTGTTAATCTCCTCTGTGATTGCTGTCTCGTAGTGAATCGGGACGCGGTAGTTCTTTTGATAAATAGGGCTGTGGTCTCCCGTTTCAATCTGATGTGGATGGACACCCTTAATAAATCCCGAGCCAATGTTCTCACCAAAAAGTTTGTTGTAGGCTTCTAAAATCGTACTTTTAGCGCTGTTGTTTTGGTTTATATTATGTTTTGGAGACTCTAATTCGGGTTTGCTGTCATCCTGTTCTCTGATGGAGATCTTTATTTCTTCTTCTGGTAAGTTTGAAAATGTATCTATTTGAGGATTCTTTGATACCTCAGTGTTATTTCCGTGTTTTGACCCCCCTTCAGTCTTCTTAGAGATTGTTAATTGAGGGTCTGTAGATGCATCCTGTTTAATATTAGCTATTTCCTGCTTTTTTGTCTTTATTAGGTAGCCTAATATCTTGTTTACTACAGTGGGGTATTCCCTAATTACATCAACACCAAGTATTGTATAATTTGGAAGGCCTTGGCAAACCAGAGGAGAAAATGTAATTTCTTCGCCGAGTATTCTAATTTTATAGTCTTTCAACACGCCCTTGATGTTTAAATAAGTTCCAGAAGCCGCTCTAATCTTTGTTCTTGTTGGATAGATCTCATGTTTCCCACTCACATTGTCAATGTTAATTAGCGAGACGTCCGCCCCGGTATCAATCAGCATGGGAACGTTATGTTTGCCGCCACTATTGGCCAGTACAAAAAATGGGTTACTTCCAACTTTGTTTACCGCACAAGAGTAGATGTTAATTTCTTTACTTAGATCTCCTTCTTGGTCAGATTCTCTCCCCTCAACTACATTAATTTTTTTCTCCTTTTTCCAGCCGCTTTGTTCGAGTTTCTTTATAAGGAAGCAATTTTCCGTGGCATGGTTCCCCTTTTTATGTAGTAGACAATACAATTTACACTCTTTACGCTTCGAGTCATTTCGAAAAGTCTTTTTTAAACCATCCTCCTTAGGAGCTTTTTCTACAATACGATTGGTCACTTTTTCCGGGAACGCCATCCAAGCCGCTTCTTCTGCCTGGTAAACAAATGTGTTCCAATCGGGGGCAGAGCATGCATATGTAAATAACAGAGTTTTCAATTCAGCCGGTGTTTTAGAAATAGTCAGTCGTATAAGTGATTTGAGGGTAATGCAGTCCCGCTCTGAAAGTGTTGAAGCATCCTTCAACAGTTGTATATAGTCCTCATACACCCGGGTTGTTTTAGTTGCTAAAAACCTGTCTGGGATCTCGTCCGTATTTGTTGAGTTGCCAAACCTCTTCTTTAGTCCTTCTACGAGAGTTTCGAGATTAATCTTAGTTAAATCTCCGTTGGTCAACGTGACAAGATATGTCCTGGCCTTCCCAGTAAGTTTGATTACGATTAGCCCCATAAGGGTCTGGTCATCCCAACCTGCAGCCTGGGCTATCATGATGACTTCTTTGAGCCACATGTTCACATCATCATCTTCATCACCATTGAACTCTCTCATCGCTTTTGACGCTGTCGCCATGTCGAGATTTAAGATTTTATTATTTTGCATGAGGGTTAAAAATTTATATTTTTAAATAGTGGAAGTGTAAGAACCCACGACAGTTATAATTGATGTTAAAAGACATTTATCAGTAAAAACCGATTACTTCGCTATTGCCAGGGTTCTTTGGCAAACTTATATTGTTTTGCGCTTAGCGTGGAGGGAATATTCACAGCAATGCCATGCGCTTGTGCGGACGCTACCGGCGGAGTATTGGGTTATTGAACCCGTGTTAAGAATTATAGAAAAATCAGATTTAGATCAAGTTCATCCGTTTTTGACGGGATAGTTCCATATCCTGTCCTTGAACAAGTTTTGGATCGGAAGGATGTCAACGGCACGACATGCTACCCCATATAAAGGTTTGAATCTGTTGAGTTAGTGTATAGAGATTCTTTGCAAAGGCGTTTAAAGAGAAATAAATGTTGAGGGTAAAACCTAGGTGGATGCGTCATAGGAGGCGTCAGTATTATTTTATCTTGTTCCAAGTTGATCTGGTCTTAATTGGAGTTTCTAATATCTTTATTTAGGTAACTGTGAAGGTCATTCCGGGTACTTTACGCTCAATATTCGAGAAGAGTATTAGGATTAGGGATATTATCTACTAGTAGTGATACAGTGTATTGTTTGTATCGTGAGGGTCTATGGCTTCAATTTTATTGAAGGTGGTGTTGTCTTTGTACAGCCTGTAAAAGCTGCCTTGTCTTTTAGGGGTGTCTTTCCGTATATTTTAAGCCAAATTCCTTGATATGGTTATACGAATGTTGCTCTATCTACATGTTTAGAATTAAAATGGGTTTACTATTGGCGGTTTTGTGAATTTTATGTGTCCACTGTGTAGATCTAATTCAAAGTTAATTGTTCTGGGCGTTTCTAGCCCGATTATTCCAGCGTAGTTCAAATTTTGTAATATGTAAAAGCTAATCGTTCAAAAGAAATATCGCCCTTGCGGCGACCTCGTAATACACCTTTTCATGTCAAATATGTTGTATTTCCATTGGTTAAAATGTTTTCTTCAAAACATTTTCTTTGTTCGTAGTTGGGAGCGATATGTTCTAAGGTTTGCACTGATATTACATTTTTAATGACCCAATGTCAATGGCCAGTTTAACTGAAGAGATTTCAGTTACGAATACTATGTTGGGGAGTTAGTTTTGCAAATGTCCGTTGACCTAGCTGTAAAAGCGTGACTTGTTGATTTAAGTTCAGCTCATTTGCCCGGAGTACGCGTCAATCAGAAGGGTAATATATATTACTCTTATCATAGTAACAATGGATGTTTCTTTTTGTAACTTTAGATCCGCTGAAGGTTGGATTGGTCTGGCCGTCTTGAAAATGTTAGAAGAGTCGGTCTCTTGAAAATTCTGAATGCCTTGTCTTATCTCATCGAGTTTGCGTGCTTTGTAACTACCCAAATATGTTTCTCTTTTAAGCGACAGAGATTTAATAATAGTATCGAGAATGTCTCGATTTGAAATTCTAGCTCCATTAACTCGGCCGCAAAGGACTGCTCGTCGTTTTAGGTCAACCAACTTGTCGATGAAGGGCTTAAAATAAGTGTGATGTTGTCTCTGTATAAAGAGCAGTGCTTTTCGGTAGATGTCAAAATGCTGATCCGGGTATAGGGTCACGCATAATAGATCTAACATTGTATCAGGTGTCTTCTTAGCACTCAGTTGTTCTAGGAGGCTTGCGTCGATCAGATCTTCTAGTATGATTAATGCAGTGTCGGTGCTCCAATTATTTAAAGACGCGACTTTTTTTCAGCATTTTACACCATACTAATGGATCCTGAATGTTGGGGTCTTGAACCCTAAAAATTTTCTGCACATGTATGGTGCAAGATTTAATAGGTAGGTAGGTTCATGAAGTTAGAGAAAGTAGATTTAGCCTTAGGCTCTGTGGACTTCTAAGAGTTAAGAATGTAATGTGAGAGACCTGGGATGCGCGTGCTATTCTCATTGTAGCTGTCATAGATTTGTTTTGCGCGTTCGTCTGAGATACGGGGTTCATTAGATCGTCGGATATCTTGTCTCTGTCTGTAGAAAGTTTTGGGCGATAAGTTCATCATGTCCGTTTTACGGTTGGAGTTGAAATTATAAGACATTTATTGGTGAGAATCGATTCTTTGCCATTGTGTGTGCTCTATTACAAAATTATTTAGTAATTTGTTTTGTCAAATTAGAATTCTTCGTTGCGGCATTCTATTTCAAATAGTTGTCTTAAGATTTATTGTTTTTTAGATTGGGACTTATCGCTTGAGATTTCGAACATTATTTCCTCATATAGTTTTTGGCGGGAAAGCTTCTCTCCAAGTATCAGAAGGGCCGAGTTACTAGACGTGCTTGCGACACCCCCTTACCTAGAAGAAGACATGCCTCTTTTGACATGTCTTTTATTAACCCGCAAAATTTTGTTTCCCTTCGCCTCTTTTATTATGTAGTCATCTTATCCTATATAGTTTGTCAACATAAAAGCAGGCCACCATTTCATGTTTTATTTATTCATGATATTGTCTCTAAATATAAGAGCACGGGTACCTATGGATATGTCTCGCTTTACCTCTACCTTTCTTTTAATAATACTGACCTTGTATCTAGCATAATTTCATCCCGCTTATGCTACAACGCCGTCCGAGGGTAGGTTCTTGGGCTTGGTCCTAGAAAATCGTCGATTAGTAACTTAATTTGGCTTCCCTTTTTAAAAAATATACAAAGATGTTCCAATGGCTGTATTGTATGAAAGATTACATGCTAGGGTAGCCTTTGAGCCCACGACGGTCAATCTTTACGTCCGTAGTCAAAAAGTTTTTTTATTTATTAAATAGTGTTTGGATGCCCCTTTCTACTGCCCAGGTAGTTTTGGGTAGGTAGGGTAACCGAAGTCCCATTTAAACTGATATTTTTCAACTAAAGCACAAACTTCAGTAATATTAAATTCTAGGTTTATGTCCGAAAGTATACTACAAGTATATCATATTTTTTTTATTATAAGCTCTTTATTCTCCCGGCATATCTCTTGGAGGTCTTAGAGTTCAAAGTTCTTGTCTCGATTCATTTTAAATAGTGGTTGATATCCACGAAACCTATATTTGCTCTTACTACCACACTCCAGTCTGCCAATTAAATCTACCTCCCAAGGATCGTTCTCAAGCTTGGTAGTTATGGCTTTATTTATCGTGTTCGTCCTTTCCTCACCAGCTCGTAAACACGTCATGCATTGGTTACAAAAGTTCTCAATGTCTTTGTACATTCCTTTCTAATAATACGTCTGTCGGATTATAAATTTCATATTGTTAGGCGACGAATGCCCGAAGCAAAATTATACCTTTAAGTATATCCTCTTTCTCCTTTTGCGACAAAGTCGGCGAGATGTCTATCCTATGAATGACGTCTAGATTCTGCGTTCTTGCCAATCTTTCAGCAGGATTTATTTTCCCCTTTACGTACTCAATCTTAAAGTGTACTCTGTCAATTTCAGTGCCCATCTGAGTCGTCCCCCCTTGGCATGCTTCACTTTCCATAGATATGTCAGTGCCTTTTGATCCGTTCGTAGCGTGAATGACCTCCCTAAAAGATAATGCTGAAAATGGGCGTTTCCTTTTATTTCACCCAATAATTCCTTGTCTGTAACTGTATTGTTCTTTTCAACCTTTTCCAGAGTACGGCTAACCGTTGAAATCATTCTATATTCACCACTTTTGTCCATTTGTGGGATATCGGAGCTATTCCTATGTCAAAAGCATTTGTCGTCAAGATAAACTCCCTATCGAACTTCGGCTGTGTTCTTAATGCTGACTCGCACAACTGCCTTTAAACTTGTCTGCAAGCCTCGACCTGGCGGTTATCTAAAAAATCTGTTTTGAGAACAGCTTCTTCTCTCCTTTTAGCATCTCATATAATGGGGTTGTTATTATCGAAAGCTGTTTCACGAATTCTCTACTATGGTTAATAGTTCCTAGAAAGGAGCGAAGCTCCTCGATTGTCTTTGGCTCTAGATAGTTTTCAACTTTCTCTAACCTATCTAGGTCTTCTTTAATCGCCTCTTCAGACACAATATTGCCTAAAATCTTTAATTTTTCCTAAAGAATTTACATTGTTGATGTTTCATTTTACGACAAGCCTGCTGCCTTCACCTTTTCCAACACAATTTCAAACTGCTATTCATGGTTCTCTCTCGTCTTCGAGTAAACTATGGCGTCATCCAAGTACGGAATTACGAATTTCCGATTTTCTTGCCTAAATATGCTATCTATAGTTCTCTGGAACGTATCCGGGGCACTGCAAAGCCCAAACGGCATTCTTTCAACTCGTACAGTTTCCCTTAGAAATAAAACTCTGTTTTCTCCTTGTCTGATGGGGGTAAAGAAAAACGAGCAGACAGAAAATGAAATTTTTTAAAAAAACAAACTGTCGTAGCTATCCAGGAAGACAAAACCAGCAGGACTGATGACCAGGAGAGGGAAGACACTAGTGGATCCCCTCTCTCCATCTCCGAATCTCTGGCTGCACTCCTCGAGAGTGTCGAGTCTAGTGAGAGGGAGTGGCCTCAACAAGCGCTTCTATCAGTTCTTACGAGATTTGGTAGGATGCCAAGAGGTGGTTGGAACAAAGCAACGGATGTCTTCTGCACCAAGTTCGTCTCCAACATTGGCCTCCAGGAATTCAAGAGGAGATCACAAAAAGCCCTTACAACCAGTAGTGGGAGGCAGTGCTCGAATCGAGAGTTCAAATTGGACGCTACCAAGAGGAGGAAGACCGTCCTTACTTTGTTTGAAGAGAAAACTCTTCACGAAGCAAAGGTCCACATGGAAGCTCTGAAAATTTTTAAAGAAAAATTTTTCTTATTAAAAAAACAAGGAGTGGAAAAAGTGGAGAGGACAAGGAAGATTTCTTCCTTGAAGGTCGATGCACTCAGACTTGATTCCGTAATCAAGTCGGTAGAAACCTTTGTTGGTGAACACCCACCCTGCAATATGTCGAATATAGCGCGAATATTCCAGGCGGCACAGATCTGCTACCAGGAGATCACCAGAAAAGAAGCAAAGCCTTCAGTCTGGAAAGAAAGTATCTTGAAAAAGATAAACACTTTTAAGGCGAAGACGGAGCTTCTGGGTAAGGTACGGGAGTTTGGTAAACTCACTGAAGATGAGAAAAGTGAGGCCAAGAAAATTATGAGAGAGCTTAACCTAAAGGTTTGCTTGCACCATGATATTTCTGAAGCTATCGCTATCTTCAGTGAAAAAATTGCTGTGTATTCTAAAAAGCTTGAGGTTAGCCAAAAGCGAAGGGAGTACAGACAGCACAACCAAAGCTTCGAGCTCTATAGAAACTCCTTTTATAGAGAACTCGGAGGTGCCCAGAAGAATGAACATGAGGTCCCGAAAGAGGACATAAAATCATTCTGGTCTGCAATGTGGATTAAGGAGGAAAAACCCAAAGGAGACAATCCCTTTGATGAGTACCTCCTTAATTTCATACCTGGTACTGATGAGCAGATCACCTTCCCATCATATGCTGATCCAGGATATTGTAAAATATCTACCAAACTGGAAGGCAGCAGGGTGTGATGGCATCTACAACTTTTTCATTAAGAAGTGTACTGCTTTACACCCTTTCCTTTATGAATGTATAAGGGAAATATGTTTAAATGGGAAGGCTCCTGAGAGTTGATTCTATGCGGGCTTAACGTACCTAACCCAAAGGGTACGCCGACACGTGGTAGTGACTTCAGACCTATCACTTGTATGTCGAACCTCTATAAACTGTCAACGAAGTTTACGACGAGAGTCCTAAAACTAATTGTTTAGAGTAGAGGTCTTCTAGCCGTGAACCAACTTGGAACAGTTCGATTACTCCAAGGAGCTAAGGAACAGGCTATGTTAAACATAGCGATCAATAAGGAGCATAAAAACCTCCTCAAGACCATGTGGATAGATGTAAAGAAGGCCTACGACTCAGTAGACCATGCTTATCTAACCACATGTATTGAAAGGTTAAACCTCCCTCAATGGATAGGAAAATTCCTAAATGCCACCATTAAAAAGTGGCACATTGAGATTAGAACAGGGCCAGAAATGATCCTGGAGAAGAAAATAGAGAGGGGCATATTACAGGGTGATTCCTTATCCCCTATCTTGTTCGTTCTATGTATGGATCCTTTGAGCAGGAAACTGAACTCACTGTATCCAAAGGTAGGGGTACAAACTGACAGCCAGTCGTTTGTCACGAACCATCTTCTTTTTATTGATGACCTGAAACTCCTGGCAGATAGCGAGGAAAACCTCAAGGCCTTAAGTGAGGGAACTAAAAAGTTCTTTAGGCAGTAAGTCTTGAGGTTAACCGAGAGAAATCTGCCACTAATTGTACGGGAGTAGAAAACGATGCCGTCGTACTAGAAGGGTCACAGGGATACAAGTACCTGGGAATAACGGAAGACTCTTTTAGTGTAATCAAAAGAGAGACTTTTGAAAAGGTAAAGACTGAGATACTGAGTCGTGTCGAGCGACTTTGTATGACGAAGTTGAATGGTGAGAACATGTTTCGTGCCATCAATGAGCATGCGATCTCAGTCATTAATTACCACGTTGGTCTTCTGAAACTCGAGCCAGAAGACTACAGAAGTCTCGATTTTGACATTCGCCAGGTGCTAATAAAGCACCATATCCACTTACAGCCAGCCTGTAAGGAGAGACTATACCTCCCTAGGAGTGAAATGGGAAGAGGCCTTGCGTGTGTTGAGCACAGGAGTGAAAACATGTTGCTTAACATGTATAACTCACTGAATTAGTCTAGAAATAGCTCACTTAGACGTGCAGCAATACTAAAAGTGGAAGAAGACTCCAAGTCGCATCTTTCACAGATAGTAGGGTACCTCAGAACAAAGTACCATCTAGAAGCGTTAGTCACACCAAAAGTGCTATGCGAAGCGAAAAGTTTATCGCTTTACAACGAAATAAAGAATCGTTACAACCATTCAAAGTTGTTTAAAGCAAAGGACCACGAGCTAGTAAGCATAAAGGGCTCCTCAACATGGATGGTGAAGGGGAATAACCAGGCTCGATCTGAAGCAACATATTGCTTCCTGCAGGATAGAAATATATTCTGCGGACAGCAGGGCTAATGTCCTCACTGTAGATCGCATAGGAAGACTGTAGATCATCTAGCTACCAAGTGTGATCGAATGTTGGGTTTTGATTATATGAGAAGACACAACGAGGTAGTTAGGTGCCTACATCTCTTACTATGTAAGAAATATGGCTTTAAAAAGACCAATAAAATTAGGTCTCACTCTGTACAGGAGGTAATGTCCAATGACAATGCCGAGATACGAGTAGACACTAGGATATCTACGGGTATCAAGGTCAGTCATAATAAGCCTGATATTCTTGTCTTAGACAAAAAGAGAAAGGAAATATTAATTTTCGAGGTTGGAATAACCAACCAAGACATTCTCACAATAGTTGAGAATGAAAAGTTAAGAAAGTACGACCTCTTGGCTAATGAGCTTGGTGTAATCCACAAATCTAAGACAAAAATAATACCCTATGTAATGACATGGGACGGTGTAGTGACGAACTTCCATAAGAAGTACATCCAAGAGCTGGATATCCAACCATCCTTGGAAGCATACATCCAGTCTGTAGTGCTGAAGAAAACCTTGGAGAGTATCTCCTTGGATCGAAAGCGAGGACTTGACCAGGATGATGCTGGAGAGGAGGAGATTGAGAGAGCCGTGGAGAAGCTAGTTGATTCTAGTGTAGAAGGAGTGGGGAAGCAATGGCCCCATGAGCCTGTATCCCGGGGGAACATGATTGCCCCTAAAGACCTTTTAGGCGCACAGCCGAAGGGTGTAGAAGAATTATCTACTGTCTCTACTGAGCCCACAGACTTGGCCGGTAATCTATAAATGCTGTAAAAATTAGCCCATTAAATCTTTTATTATTCTCCTTGTCTTTCTTCTCCAGGGCAATCTGGTAGTAACTCGAGGTTGCATCCAGTACGGAAAACATTCTGGCGTCTGCTAGACCATCGTATATCTCGTCAACTCTGGGTTACATATGCCTATCCCAAACAATGGCAGTGTTTATTGCACGGTAGTCAATGCACATCCTCCATGAGCAGTCTAATTTGGCTACAATGACTATTCTACTGCACCAAGGGCTATGACTTTCCCTGACGATGCCTAGTTTAAGATTCTTTTCTATCTAGGCCTCGACATAACTTCCTGTGTCAATGGTATCCGTATATTCTTCTGGCAAATTAATCTCGCGTCACCCGTACCTATGGTATGGGCGTCCGTGGTACAAATATCAAGCTCTCCAATCACCGTCTTAAAGCTTCGGTGTATTCCTGTTTTATCGATTCCTCCACCATCGACCTGATGGCCCGGGACTCCCATTGAAGGCTATTTCACCCAATCTTCTTGCTTAATATGCTTGGTAAAATGGGGAGTACATCTGCTCCGAGAATTATGTATTCACACTGTGACATGACTAACGACTAGAAGTATATCGTTTCGCCTTCTACTTCTATCTTAAGATTAGAAACTTTCCCTTTGATAGTCATAATCTCCCCACTGACGGTTCTTACTACCCAGTCGTAATTACCAATACGCCTGTTTGTTTTTGAACGTCGTGAACATCAATTAATAACACATCGGCCTTTGTGTCTAAGAGGACTCCTCTTTTCCTGTTCCATTCCCTAACCTCGACAAAGAATGGGGGTTTATCTTTTACTCTTCAAAGAAAAAATGTACAATTTTTTTCTACAAACATCCTGGATGCGATGTTCTTTCGTGGCTACCTGATCTACCCCCTTATCGAGATTCCTAGTCTCGCCTTTAACTTTTATGCATTTCTGTTACGGTCGCACATACATATGTCTTGCGATCCCGGCCATGTAACAGGCAATAACGGAAATTCTTCCCGTAATATAACCTCCCTTGTTTATAGTGGCGGCCATTTGAATAATGTTGTGGGAAATTCTTAGTCCGCTTGCTTCGATAATCCACACCTTCAAAATTTTTTCCTCCAAACTGATCCATATTCGCCAGCAAATTGTCTCTGTACTCTATAGGGGTTAGTTCTTCCGCCACCTGGGCAAATTTTTCACACGTCTTGACGGACCTAGCCTTTTGGAACACAGGGCTATAATTCCTGGTGGAGTCTTATGGCCACAATCTCTGCCAAGGCTTTGGCTGTAATTACACTTCTCACACATATTGTTGTGGCCTTTCTTAATAAAGTAGAAAATTCTTCGCGCGTCTGGGCGACTTCAAGATTGCAAAACTAGTTATAGAAAGCTCTCCTCCTAGAGCGGTGCCGAATCTATTTTTTATCAGGTCGAATAGCACCCCGACTTAATAGACTCCATTTTCCTTGCAGTACTTGTGCTGCCCACGACCTAGCTTACCTGTGTAGGTATACCACCGCGACTCGTAACATTTCTTCTTCATTCAATCCTGATATCTCCGCGACCAGTCTTGGGTCTCGTATCTACGTCCCGATGTCCTCACTATCTTCTCCTTTATATATATTGTGGCGATTTTTGTCGCTGTCGTCATGTCAAAGGATTATTTATTAATTGGATTGGAACTTATTGCTTAGGGATTCAGATAATATTTCCTTATATAGATTTTGGTGGAAAGCTTTTATCCAAATATCAGAAGTGCCGAGTTGCTAGACCGACTTATGACACTAGTAATGTTTTGCGCGCAGTGAGCATGGTGAGAACACACAAGTGTCATACAGTCTGGAAGACACTGCCTGTGAAATATTAGGCTATATGAGTCCGCGCGAAGAACTTGTGAAATATATAATTTAGATTAAAATTATTTTTCTCGGCGAAGGCGATCCAAAATATATTCTGGAAGAATCTCTAGATTTGAAGGGATGTCTACGGCACGACATGACATATCAATCCTTTTCGTACATATTTACACTTCGATATGTTTTAATTTTGATATGGTTTTTTTCTTCGTTAGATATTGTCTTTTCTCTTCTTGCAATGCTATAAATATTGAAAAATGGACTGGCAATGTTATTTTTCGTTCCTTTAATTTATATTAGTTCCATGTTGAAATTTTCTAATAAGAGTTGCCACTGCTCATCTTCGTAGATGTTGAGGGATTAGTTGTTACATAGTTTTGGCTATCAGTGTAGACCTCAATGAAAGATCCTTGTATTGCATTTCTTAAGGTAATCAAGCTTATGTATGGCATATATTTCCTTCTCAACTATGGAATGATTAGCTTACGTATCATTAAATAGCTTACTTTAATATCCTAATACACAGTTATCTCGGTAAAATCCGCCACCAGTACCTTTGTCTCAACCATCACAATCTTATTTATTATTTTTTGCTATAATACGGGGAATTTTAGAATTACCTTTTGCTAAATATCCACTTCTAAGTCTTTTATAAGTTTATAGTGCTCTTTTCCCAATTTGTTTTTCTTTTTGCATATTAATTCGATTATCGGGTGGATGCGCGTGATCAAATTCTTTAAAAATGGTCTGTAACAGTTTAGTACGCCCAAAAGATATTGTAGCTGCGGTTTTGTTCGTATTTCGGTACCGTAGATTTTGTGCTCTAAATATTTCTTTTCCGTTCCAATTCCCTTTTCTGAAACACAAATACTAATTGTTATTTTGTTTTTATAAAAATATGATTTAGCAAAGTTTACCTGGAAGTTCTTTCCCCCTAATCATTGAATGACTTTTTTAATGTTTAATCGTGCTCCTCAGTGGTATTGGCAAATATGACAATGTTATCGATGTAAGCAATAATATTTTCTATATTACTTAATACCTCTTGAATCGTTTTTTAAAATAATTTAGGCCGTACTTTAGTCCAAAAGGAATTTAATTATAATTATATCTTTGATTTTAAATATTTATTAAGATTGTATGTGGGGTTAAATATATTTTTTGAATATTCAGCATCTCCCCTGTTTAAGACTGATCACATATCAGTTTTAGCTGTGATGAATGTCTTTTTATTTCCTTATTATGAACTATAACCAGGTAAGTATTATTTGGAAGGACTTTAGACACACATCCTCTGTTTTTGAACTTTGGCTGTCCCTTCTTGACATTGCCCTCATTTCTTATAATGACAGTTTCCCCCTCAGAAAAGACGATTTCCTTACCTTTTGATACATTTTCCTTATTGAATTTTTCTATATCCTCGTGTTGTTTTAATTTTACCTTTCCTGCGTTTTCAGATTTAAATTTTCGTCGGGTGACCTTCCTAGCTCCTTATGCCATCCACATTGTAAACCTCCAAAGCCCGTAAAATTTCGTTTTCAGGTTTATGCTTACTTCTTGTTTATATATGCCTTTCTGGACTGCTCTATTAAACCTCTTCACCTGGCCGTTAAATGGGTAATGGACTGATGTCGTATAATGTAGTTCAACTTTACGTTGTCTGCCCCATTTACAAATATTTTCACCCATGTTCTCCTTGGATAAGTCTAGAATTAATTGCCTTATATTGCAACTTTATGTAGTTCTGACTCGAACTCTACAACCTTTTTGCTATCCCTTGGTGTAAAAATTTCCCAAAATCTTTTCTACTAAAATAATCAATCCCTGTTATAATATATTGATTGTGTAATGAACCAATGATATCTATTACTACCTTTCTCCTAAGTAGTAGGAGTTAACAAAAATAAATGCTTTGCTTTGTTTCGGAGTATACATCTTACATCGTACACAGTTCTTTAGTTCGTCCCAAAATAGAGTTTAAAAAATTGACCTATCAAACGTTTTCCCCAGTTCCAACAACCCTACCTTGGCGCCTCGGTGTAGTAAATCTTCATGCTTTGCCTTAATTATAGCTCTTTTCTCTAATTCGTTTACGGAACCTCTTGACAAATTGCCAATACCTCGTTTTTAAATGATCTGGATTAAAAATCGACATGGGATATCTTCACCTCGCTGATATATCACCCGATAATAATAATACTGTGCTGGTTTATCAATCCATCATTATATCTGTTGGGATCCTATTTTTAGCCTATTTAGAGCTTTTAAGGTCTTGTGATCGGTTATATTTTTTTTTTGCTAGCCGGAGGTGGGGAGAAATCTTCATAGAGATCCAGGTAGCACGACTGTGGCCGTTTATACATCAGATACTGTGAGATTCTTACTCACTAAAACTCCCTCCTCATATGGCCTCTAGCGCGACAAGCGCTACCATACCCATTGGGCTTTGGTTCCAGGCGAACTCCCCCACTATTCGAAGCCTAATCCTCTATCTCAATCCAGGACCCACAGTGGCCGATCTTAACGGGCGTGGGGTCCGAACTCGGGGAAGAGGTCACCGACTTTCACAGCTTATTGCACCCCTATCATATTCGCAATACTCACACCCTTACACTATCAACTTCATGGTTGAACTCTCCTCGCCCAGGAGTTTCGGCATGTGTGCGGAATCTGAAAGGAAGGTCCTAAGGATGCTCATCCATGTCCGGATTTTCCCCTTTAATACCATTCACTCCCCTAGTGAATGTGTCCTGGTTGGGAGTTGAACCCACAATCTCCTCCGTTGACCGAAGGTGTTTTACCATTAAACTACGGGACATGTGAAATCCAAAGGCAAGCAGCTGAGTTCTGAGTGTCCCTACAGCTGCAAAGGCACGCGGAAGTTAACCCTTATGTATATTAACATATGTGGACCTCTTACACTAGGTTACCCACATTTCCTTCATACCCCCGGATTCACATTAAAAAAACCCCCTGTTGGTGTGTTCGACCCTCGGTTTTTGTAAGTTAGCTTTCAGAAGTCTAACCACTCGGCCACAGGGGGCTTGTGATCGGTTATAACATCGAATGTATTTAAAAACAAAAATCCGAAGGTTTCTGTTTCCCCAAATTAGCTATACATTCTTACTCACTCATGCTTAAGTTTTCTATGCAAGGATAGTCTTCTAGACGCATATGAGATTGGTTAATAGACATCACCATGTTTATACGATAGAATGGCAGCAATTCTTGTTTGTAAGTGTCTAAGACTTTATTATTATTTTGCATCCCCTCCAGCAGGAGAATTAATTGGTGAGAAGGGAAAAAAAAACCAGAGGGAAAATTTTGATCAATTTTGGAGGGAAAAATAGGAGGGAAAAATAACAAAGATTAAAAAGAGAAAAAAAATACTTTAAATATACAATAAAACAATTCATTTTCAATTAAAACATATGTTTAATAAGGTATCGAACAATTTCCACCTATCACATCCTTTATAATTTTTTCTCAATTTAAACTCATCAAGATAATCAGCTTTGAAGGCATCCTTTAGTGCATCTCAACATGGGTTTCTCGGTGGCAGATCCACTGTCTCCAACTTATTGACCTTCAATGAATATATAACGCAAGCCATGGAAGCTGGTAAGCAAGTCGATGTGGTTTACACCGACTACTCAAAATGTTTCGACCGTATAGATCATAACATTCTTATTAAAAAGCTCGAATCCATGGGGATTAGTGGTAATCTTCTAAGGTGGTTCTCCTCCTACATCCATCGAAGGTCCCAAGCTGTAGTAGTTAAAAACTACATTTCTGGTTGGGTTGACATCCCGAGTGGAGTTCCCCAAGGTTCGTTGCTTGGTCCACTTCTTTTTAACATCATGGTAAACGATATTCAAAACTGTTTACATTCGTCTCTGTTGCTTTGTTTCGCAGATGACATGAAAATTTTCTTATCTATCTCGTCTCAATCGGATGCATCTGCATTACAGGCCGACATAACACGACTAGAACAGTATTGTTCCCAAATTTGTCTCGATCTTAATCCCTCAAAATGTTGCGTTGTCACCTTTTCCAGAAAACAGAACGTAATTCTAACGAGTTATACACTCAAACAACAATCGTTACAACGACTTACGACAGTTCGTGATCTAGGAGTATATCACGACTCTAAATTACTGTTTGACGTACATGTGGATCAAATAGTATCTAAAGCTTACAAAGCGCTAGGTTTTGTGCTGAGGTGTGCTACGTCTTTCAAAGACATAAAAACAATAAAAACATTATATTGTACCTATGTTCGTCCCCATTTGGAATACGCCTCGCAAGTTTGGAATCCTATGTATAATGACTATATTGATCGTATTGAAAACATCCAAAAGAAATTTGTTCGATACCTTTGTTATCGTTTAAAAATCCAATACAATTCCGATAATTATTTTGAACTCTGTAAACGGCATCACTTGGTTCCGCTCAAGATCAGACGCGATGTTGCCGATTTAGTTTTTCTTTTGAAGATAGCCTCCAATAAAATTGATTCCCCCGTAATTTTAGAAAAACTTAATTTAAATGTACCCTCTAGAATCTTTAGATTTAACCCCCCTATATTTGTACCAGTAGTTTCGACTAACTACCGTAAGAACTCGTTTATCTTGCGCGCAGGTAATAACTTTAATAATATTTCTAAATCTGTAGACTTAGACCTGTTCGCAACTAGCATTGTAACAGCCAAGCGACTGCTTTATGAATACTTGCTCCAGTAATGTTTGTTCATACAACTGTTACTTATATTTAGGCTTTATTTGTTGTTTGTTATTTGTGACAGATGTTTACGTGTAGCGTTAAAGTTTAATGTTAAGTATTTGTGACTCTTCAGTCTCACTTTACACATTGTAATTTATTTAGTAGTATGTGGCGCCTGCTATGTCTGAACTTTTAGATTACTTATCCTGTATATTTATTTGTGAGGACCTGTAATTGGCTTCTTATTTTCTAGATTAAGTTATTTACTGTTTTTTTATTGATAGCTGTTGGTCTTCCTGACTTCATAAAAATAAAAATAAAAATAAAATAAAATAAAATAATATTGTAAGTACTCTAACTTACTGTAACATTTTCTCCTCTTGAATCTTTTAAATTGAGACCATAAGTTTTCAATGCTTTGAGTGTGTGCACCACTCACAGGATTAATAAAATTAGTTGTATGGTTCACATACTCGTGTACATATGAAGTATTATTATTAAAAAACACTAAATATGTTGAATATTCATCGGTGTAAATAGTAGTCCCCGGTAAAATGTTATCTTCAATAATGGGACCTAGTGTTATTTTCTGTCTATTAGGCACCACTTTCATAAAAAACTTCTTCGATTGGACATCTATACCACCAAAAACCCAAACTTGGTTTCCATTTCTCCCAACGTTATATTTACGCTTCCCAAAACATGATTCGTCTAATTGGACTATTGTTTCAGGGCCACCTATCGGTTCGTTAATTAAACTACACAAGGAGATACTTTTTTGGATGTTAAGTATAATTTTATTGACCGTTTTTGGGTCAATCTCTAACATCTCGCTAATTATTCCATTCTCTATATTTAATGAGAAATAATAGATTAATTTAATGAGCTTTAAGATATCTATTCTTGTTTCGAGATTGTTTTTAAATAAGTGAATACGTTTTGTTGTATCACACTTGTTACAGTTTAAAAGGATAAATGTAACACTCTTAGTTTTTCTTTTGCTAAAGGGCTGTCCACACTTACAAATTTCGTTTTCAAGCACAAATGGTGCAAGATCAACGTGTAATATGACATCTTCCAATGATCTAATGTCCCCATATTTAAGTTTATTGAACATCTCTTCAACATTTACCCACAACATATTTGGGGGTTATTTTTCCCTCCTATTTTTCCCTCCAAAATTGATCAAAATTTTCCCTCTGGTTTTTTTCCCTTCTTACCAATTAATTTATACATCCCTCCTCTCATATCACGTCTGATCCATGATGTTTAACTGTTGTTTCTGATGTGTGAAGTTTTACACGGCACCCCATTACTCAGAAGTAAACATATCCTTCTTTATAGTTCTATAAAAAAAACAACTCCCTCACGTGGTATAGAATGAATGATACATTTGTATGTATTATCCAAAGGTTGTAAAGCTCTAATAGCTCAGTGGTCAGAGCATGGTGTTTATACACGAAAGGTGTGGGTTCGATTCTCGCTGGTGCTTTATTACTTGAAAGACAGTAATTAAAACTTATCTTGAGCTTGGCTATTGTTGAAAGGACTTAATCAATGTAGCGTGTGGGTCGTAATCGGCTGTATTAGCCATGCCGGCTTGAGTTACTTGTTCCTAGTAGATCCGAAACTTTCCACCACTGGTGGTTTTATGTAGGTGACACGAAGAACTTTTAGTGATAGCCAGGAAGACTGTTCATGGAAAAACCATGTGAAACCAGGGGTCGAGACAAACCTGGAATGCATACGGCCGGAATTATAATTGAATACGAACATGGAAAAAACTGGAACCGTCACTGCGATATTAAGCCGAGAGTGGAGACATGCTCGGCCTAGGTGGGCCTGCGTAAGTCGCTAAGAGCACTCCATGCACGCCGAAACAGGTTACCGAAGTGACGTTAAGAGGCCGTGCATCTTCTCGAGGGAGTACCCTAGCGCCTACTTGTAGGTGGAGCTTAGTATCGGCTAAAAACGGTCTAGATCGAACGACCGGGCACGTGGCACGCCTACTTGCAACATAGCGGTAGGTCCGTAGCACCTGCGTAGAACGTGACATGGTAAGCAGACTATCGTAGGGGTAGCTGATTGTGCGGCAGGTCTAGCTCTAGTTTACTGCATTTCCTAGAGCCGTAGTAAGTCTCCATTTAAACTTAATAGTCTATCACCTAATAGCCTCGACTATAAATAAATCTTTTTTTTCCTTCTTTATATTTTTTTTAATTATGCGTAACTTCAAGTTACCAGCTATTTGTTTTACTGTGTAGGCATCTTCACCGACAAACCCCGAGACTATATATCCCGGCCACCATTTCTGAGTCATTTTGTCCTGAAGAGAAGGTCAAAATATAAAACCTTGTCCCTAATCTCAAGGTTCCTTGTGATCCCTTTTTCCCCTTTTATAATTGATCCTTTGTATTTCTCAAAGACGTCATGCCTCGTATCCAACAGTTTCTGTTTGTTAATGCTTTTGTTAAATTTACTAAACTTTATATCCCCCTCTAGTTCTTTCTGTGTTCCATGCAGTAATATGTATGGGGACATCCCAATAGCCCTGTGAAAGGATACATTGTAGGCCAAGGTCGCTTTATCCATTAGCGGGCCCCACTCCTTAGGCCGAAGTACCTTAGCCTCTTAATTCTAGTTCTTAGAGTCTGAATTGCGCGTTCCAGTGCATCCGTTGTTTCGTGATGGTGTGGCGAACAAAAATCTTGGCCAAAAATATACTTTTTTTGTAGATTTTTTAAACATCCGTTGTTGGGTTCGAGTTCATTGTCAGAGATGATTCTCTCCGGCATTCCATGTTTCTTTTTATGATTAGATCCTCAATGGCTTTATATACAGACTCTGCCGTCTTTGAAACCATACTCTCGTCTCCATCCTTTTGGAGGAGTGATCAACTGCGATAAAAACAAAATTTGATCCGCTTTCCTCTGAAATCTTGCACATCATATCGATTTCACATATTTGGTTTAGATATTATGATGAAATAACTTTGTTTCTAGTGTTTATCCTTGAATTACCGTCCCTAGTACATTTTGCGCATCTTCTACAATATTTATCTACGTCTACGTAGATTCCCTTCCAATAAAATCTTTAAGCTAGTGGAAATTTCATTGTGTTAGGAGATCCATGGCCCGTGAAGAGATGGTTATCCTTCGATATTAGTTCTTAAATCTCTTGTGTCAACTCTTCTTCTTCTGCTATCTCCACGTGATATTCTCTTAATATATTAAGGCAATCCGCAATGTTGCATTCGTCCGTGTTGTACTCTACCTCAAAGTCATATTCCCTTAGTTTCATAGCCCATCGTGTTAGTCGGCTTGTCAAATTTTTTGTTTGCCAAAAATATTTTAATGATTTGTGGTCTCTCCTTAAGATTAACTTTCTTCCAAGGAAATAATGCCTATAGTTTTCGATGCTCTTCACGAGGTCCAAGATTTCTTTATCCTTCACCAAGTAATTAGGTTGACACTTGTCCAATCTTTTACTGAACGCGGAAATCCTTCTTTCCTTTCCCCTATTGTTTTTCTGCAGCAGGATGGCGCCAATTCCATGGCGGGAAGCTTCGTTACTAGGATAACATCTTTGCTAAAATCAGGCTGTATTCTAGATGTTAATTTACTAACTAGTTTTTTTTAGATTTCTAAAGCATTCTATACCTTGACAATTATGTTGCTTTTTCTTTAATGAATGTTTCTTTTCTCCTTTTAGCAAGTCGTACAAGAGTCCCTATGCTTCCGCAAATCGGGGGTACAAACTCTCTGCAGTAATTTATAAGGCGTAAGAATGATCTAAGCTCTTTTATCGTTGTTGGTTCTGGATATTCCACGATTTTTCTTGTTCTCTCTGGGTCTATTTTAATTTCACCTTCGCTGATTATGCTCCCCAAAATCTTTACTTCATGCTGAAAAATCGACATTTCTTTCGTTAAGTGATAGACCAGCACCCATCTGTTTTCCCAATACTATCCTTAGGTGTGAATCATGACCTTTATGTCCTTCGAATATACAATTATGTCGAAAAAATACGGGATGACAAACTTCTTTGTTTCGCCTCTGAGGATAACATCCATTGCTATTTGGAATGTCGCTGATGCGTTGCATAATTTGAAGGGCATTCTGTTGTACTCGTAAAGTCTTCCAGCAAACGAGAATACAGTTTTTTTCCTTGTCTTGTTCTTTCATTGCCACTTGATAGTAACCGGACGTGGCGTCCAAAACTAAGAAGACATTTGCGCCGGCCAGTTCATCGTATATCTCATCGACCCTGGGTGGTGTGTACCTATCTTTCACTGTAGTTGGGTTTAGGCTCCTGTAATCCACGCACATTCTAAAAGAACCGTCAGATTGGGTACCATAACAATTCGACTAGACCAGGGTCATCTACTTGGTCTAATGATTCTTAAACTCAAGTTCTTCTCTATTTCCTCTGCAAAAATCTTCTCCTGGTTAACAGATATCATACCATTTCTTTGGTATATAGGTTTATTACTCAGTATTTTTTTTAGGATGGGGTCCCGCCGTACATACATTAAAGTCTCCTATCTCGGTCTTAAATATTCACCTGAAATCTTTTTTATTTGTGTCTGAAGCAACCGTACTGCTTCTAACCAAGTCTATGTTTCTTTCACTAAAGATCTTCAGTACAACATTCAACAACCTTGGTATCTTCATCCCGTCAGCTCCTAAAATTACGTGTTTGCATTCCTCTATGACCAGTGGTGTATCGGCTATTTCTCTGTCTCCTACCTTTATTTTTGCGTCTCTTTTTCTTCCCAATATTTTCAGTCTTTCCCCTTCAGCTTATCTAACTATCCCTTTGTATTTTTCAAGCTTACCTATTTATTATGCCCATTCATAAGATTATCTCCCTAATCCTTTCCCTCATTCAGCCCAATAGTAATTATGTCCGTTGCATTCCAATCTAATAAATTCAAATAATAGTCGTCTAACATACCCGGGGCATCAAGCACCTTAAAAGGCTTCGTATCGATGCTTCTTGATGTAATTCTTTCGTACCTAGGCTCTAGATTAAGACCCAGACTGGTCAAATATTTGTTGTGAATTCCGGTAGGTGGCTGGGTCCTTTCTGGTCTTAGCGTATGTCTCGGTATTCTGTGGAATAATTCTTCTAAATTGAAACTTTTTGGCATCCGTTGGGGTTTAAATGGTTTGTTGTTTTTTATAAAAAACTTGTGTGATGCTTATAAAAGTTACGTAGAATAAATTAAATTGGTGGTCATTAAAGAAATTTAGTCGATTACAAATAAAAATCATTTTTTAATTATTTTTTCTAACGTCCCCAAATGAAAAATAAAAAAACTTTAAAGAGGGCGCAGCTACTTTCGATTATTTGCACTAAAGAAGGAGAGGCAGTTCAAAGAGAACTGGGCCTAATTAGAGGCGATACAATTAAGATTAGAAAGGATTTTGATGCTTATAAGGATAGCGAAAGGACTTCTAAACTAATGGCAAAGAGACAATGTAAGTTCTTCGTAAGTATTAACAAGAAGAAAGAACTTATTGTTGGACGATCTCATGATAACGAAATTATAGATATGCTAAACTTTAAATTATTAAATCATAAGATAACGAAAGATATCACCGGTCCCGGATTTGAACTTAATGCGAAGTACTTCATTTTACTAAACAATATTGACGACAAGAGGAAAGAAAATCTTTTTATTGACTTGCTAAACATGAAAAGTTCTAAAATATGTTTGGAAGGAATTAATTATGCTTGGATTATATCTAAGACTGGGGATTTGTTTGTAATGAAGTACTGCAGGGTGCTTAGTGATGATTCTATAGAGGAGGTGGGGCCCTGCTTAGAGCTCCAATTGCAAAACGAGTATCACTGTGGAGAGGAAAGATACCAACAAGCCATTGGGGAAAATAAAAATCCAAAGAAACATAAGAATACATTTAAAAATGGTTTTAATGATAAGATTGGGGTGTTGCACATTGACAAACAGGATTTAAAGGATGTAAAGACACGGAAATCTAGAGCTTATAAATTAAGTAAGATAAAATAAATACACAATTTGGCATTTAAATTGTTCGTTGTAATGTACTTGTAAATGTAATAGACATTGGTGTTATGCAGAGGAGGTTATAGTCGTGCCATGACGGTAACTTACTTTGTTTGATATTTTTTAACTTATTATATATACTGTAGTGTAAAGTCCTCATGATGACACTGGAGAGCTTATTTATGGAAGCTCGAAGAGAATCTACACACTCCGATTCAGCTACTGAGATTGTAAGAGCTAGCCAAAGTCGTCAAGATACTCCAATTCCAAGTCTTCCCTCCAACTGTGCGTCAGAATGAATTTTTTAGCAATATAATATGCCCAAATAAATAAATTCTTTCCTATACTGTAGTGTAGGCATGTTTTTTTTTGTTTTGGCCCGTATTTGATTATAACTCGTCTCTAGCTCATAGACACAATAGGTTTAGGTCATGAATGTTCATCGGACAAATGTATAAAATATATTCTAAGTGGTGAACACAACTAGCTATTAAAAAAAGACAATCAATATGTTTAGAAGTACTGTGTTTGTGAACTCGTGACATTTTTATTGCAGGAACCATAATCAACCGATAATAAGTGATAAGAAACATCTCAAGCGAGTATCCAAGCATCTCATCCATTTAAGTTTCAGTTTATTGATATTTTTACTTACTATGATGATACTACCTTTCGTTAAAGTGCCCTCTAAGATCCACATATAGTATCCAACTGCGTGTTAGGCACAAAAATAATATGTTGGATTTCTTCAGTATATCCTTTAGTTATAATTCTTTTTTAGTGATCCTCTCCTTAGACTTGCTGCTTGGCGTTAGATCAATTTGATCATAAGCCATCACATATAAACTGCCAAAACAAACATATTATAAATCACTAAAACCCCATAATGAAGGTTAAAGAGATTATTAATTGTGTTATAAGGGAAGAAATGGAAAGAGACGTCAATGTATTTGTTATAGGAGAAGAGGTAGGTGCATCTGGTGGCCCCCATGGCCTAACAAAAGGTCTTTTAGATGCCTTCGGTGAACAACGCGTAGTTGACACACCTATTAGTGAAATGGGCTTTACTGGATTGGCTGTTGGGGCCTCTTACGCAGGCCTAAGGCCCATAGTAGACTTTATGACTTGGAATTTTGCCTTACAAAGCATTGACCATATTATTAATAGTTGTGCTAAAACACACTATATGTCCGGAGGTCGAATTAAATGTCCTATTGTGTTTAGGGGACCTAATGGATTTAATGAAGGCTACGCAGCCCAACACACTCAAGACTTTTCTACCTATTATGGAAACGTCCCGGGTCTGAAGGTTTTAGCACCATTTACTGGACTAGACCACGCTGGTCTCCTCCGTTCCGCAATAAAAGATGACAATCCGGTTATTTTCTTAGAAAATGAAATGCTTTATTCGGATGAATGGCCTGCTGTCCCTAATGGCTACTGCCAGCCGCTAGATAAGGCTGTAGTGGAGAGAGAAGGTAGAGATGCAACAATAGTTGGTGTTTCGTTGTCCCTAAAGGAGATTTTGAAAGCATGTGACTCTCTAAGTAACGAAAACATCAAAGTAGAAGTCATAAACCTAGTTTCTATTCGTCCCCTAGATATTCATACCATTTGCGAGTCAGTTAATAAAACTAAAAGACTCGTTGTCGTGGATTATTCGTATCCTTTATACGGACTAAGTTCGGAGATAGCTGTTCAAGTCTATGAAAGATGTTCTAAAGCATTGGAAACTCCCATAGTAAGACTAACTGCAAAAGACGTGCCTACACCTTACTCAAAGTCCCTTGAAGGTTTAGTTTACCCCAAAGGCGATGACATCGTCAAAGCTGTTTTAGAACTAATTAAATAACTGTGTAAATTTTTTATTTTTTCTTGAAATCCCCAAAAAATGGGAGGCAGAAGAAAAAACAAGAACAACGCTGACAGGCCCCTCACATTTGCAGATGGTAAGGAAAGTGTTTATGGACAAGTAGTGGCACCCCTTGGGCAGGGCCAGTTTACAGTTTTATGCTCAGATTCTATTTCTAGAATAGCCAAAGTCCGGGGAAGTCTTTATAAAACAGTCTGGATTGCTCCTAATGATATTGTGTTGCTTAGCCTACGTGAGGGAAATGCAAACAGGGCCGACATAGTCTTAAAGTATATGCCAAAAGAAATAAAGATCTTAAAGGATAACGGGTATATTGAAGATACGTTTAGTGCTGAAGACCCCCATGGTGTAAAGATAGATTTCGATCAAATTTAATAAAATGTTTTTAACTGGAGTTGTATTGTAGTATAGAAATAGATTGTATTATGTTTGTGTATGCCTTTGTACTACCTTCGTACCCCTTCTCAGTCCCATACCTTACCGTCAAACACCCCCCCCCCCCTTCACAACTTAAGAAAATATTTTGAATCTTTCTTACCCATGAAGAATTTGGGTCATATAAAAAAGATTTGGGCTGTCACAAATACCCTTTTTGTATTGAACTATTCAATTTACCTTTTACTTTTTGTTGTTAAACTTCCAATACCTTACTTACCATCCCTAGCCAACATTATTCTCCTTACTATTGCATACTCTACCTCCTTCGTTAAGTTTTTGAAAACCCCCTCTTCAATACCGTATCAACCCAACTTCTTTTGTATCCTCGTCTTCGTAACTCTCCCCCACAACATCCTTTTGATTCCCTTCTACTTCCTCTCCCTCTACCATCTTATGTCTTTCGTACTCTCCAACAAGAGTGTCTTTGAGGCTTTTGTTATTTATAAGATTTGTGTTCTAGCCAGTTCCTTTCATGTTACTTTAGGAAGACTCGCCCTCCTTACGAAGATCCTTTGTGTCCCACTCTCTCTAGTTATGTTCTTCTTTGGTTTTGGTTCTATTGGAACTTTCTTTACTTACATTTGGATGGTACGACAGCAGTATCACAATATCCCCGCTATGAGGAGTGTCTTCGGGGAGTTAAGAGTACGATTAGACGAGGAAATTAAATTCTTCCCGGACAATGTCCAGTACTTCTACTTTAAGTCTAGGGACTTGTTAATCCACTGCCACCGAGTCATGCAAGAATAATCCAATAAAGTTAATTGATTTTAAAAAGCATTCAAATAATTTCACGATAAATTAAAAAAAAGATTTTGTAACGGGTAGCTTAAACCATACAAATTAAACAAAAACCGTTATAGTTTATTTTCTTGTTTATCAATTGATGAAGATTAAAATTTATTTGTTCTGCATTTTTACAATTCATTTGTTCTCCACTTTTAAAACTTTTCTAAATCTTTAAAATTTTATTTTTTTCTAGAAAATTTTTCCCATAAAAACTTTAAAATTTTTACCCCTCAAAATGGCTACACAACCAGATAAACAATTGAATGTTTGCTTTATTGGACACGTTGATAGTGGAAAAAGCACTTGTGTTGGGAATCTTGCCTTCCAACTTGGGGCTATAGATAAGAGAGTAATGGAGAAGTATAAGAAGGAGGCTGCTGCTAATGACAAATCCACTTTCTGTTATGCCTACGTTTGTGACAACACTGCTGCTGAGAAGGAGAGAGGTATCACTATCTCTACTACCCTCGTGAAGATGTGCACTAAGAAATTCGCTCTTAACGTGCTTGACTGTCCCGGACACAAAGATTTTATTAAGAACATGGTAACCGGTGCTGCTCAGGCTGATGTAGGTGTTGTTATCGTCCCAGCTTCTGGGTTTGAGGCCTGTGTTGGTGAGGGAGGTATTCTTAAGGCCCACATCACCATTTCTGCTGTTCTCGGATGCTCTAAACTTATCGTTTGTATTAACAAGATGGACGAAGTCGATGAGCAAATCAGAGAGAGTCGTTTCAAGGAAATCCAAGCTGAAATGTTGAGAATTGCCAAGCTTTACCACAGTGATAAGAACCCCATTATTATCCCCATTTCTGCCTACCACAACTACAACTTAGTTGAGTCTTCTCCCAAGTACGAATGGTTCGGTGGCTGGGAAGACCCAAAGACTAAGAAGAAGGTCTTTACACTCGAAGCTGCCCTTGACTTCCAAGAGGAACCTGCCAGAATGTTCGACAAGCCTCTTAGAATGCCAATCGTTCAAAAGCACAAGATCTCTGGTATCGGTTATGTCTACACTGGTAGAATCGATTCCGGTATCGCTACACCAAACATGGCCGTTAGTATCGAACCAGCCGGTGTCGTTACTGAAATCAAGTCCCTTGAAATTCACAGGGAGGCCAAACAAAAGGTAGTGGCTGGTGAGAATTGTGGTGTTGCCTTTAAGAACGCCTCTA
The DNA here is from genome assembly GCA_905333045.1 of Lysandra bellargus. NCBI lineage: Eukaryota > Metazoa > Arthropoda > Insecta > Lepidoptera > Lycaenidae > Lysandra > Lysandra bellargus. Next base: position 1,392,046 of record HG995364.1, on the reverse strand, counting down.
AGGGTGACTTTAACCAGGTCAAGCCCGGTAATGTCATCTCCGATGCCAAAAACAACCCATGCAAGATGTTCAAGGGATGTGTCGCTAAACTCGTTGTAGTCGACAAACCAACTGGTCTTAGCGCTGGCTACGCCCCTACTCTTGATCTCGGTATCATGCACGTTCCCGTTAAGGTCCACAAGATTCTTAAGAAAAAGTCTGCCAAGGACCCTCAAGCTATTGACAACCCCGAGAGACTCGAACAAAACGATAATGCTATGGTGGTCCTCGTCCCACAAAAGCCTTGTGTTATGGAAGTTGCCACTAACTTCCCTTCTTTAGGTAGATTCGCTCTAAGAGATTCTAACAAGATCGTTTGTATCGGAAGTATCGTTGAGCTTTGTACCGATGCTAAGCTTGCTGAGTACGGCTATACAACAGAAAAGGTTGCAGCTGATAAAAAGAAGAAATAATTAAAGACTTATTAATTACGAGTGTGTTTATTGTTTCTTATAAAGTACCTTTTAAATTATAATTGTATAGATCGATGGTGTATTTTATGAATTACAAAATGCCCGTATATTGGACTGTTTGCACGCGTTACTAACAGGTTGTTAATAAACTGTTTTTAATTTATCATTTAATTTTTATAAGCTTTTTTATTCTTACAACGACTTTATAACATCAGAAAGCCATTCTTTCAGACACGATTGTGGCGCATAGTGGATGGACTCTTGCGGTTTACACGAACAGGACTTTAGGCGGGAGGGTGAAGTGGGACAATGTATAAAAGGGGGGTGTGTATGACCAATATCTTCAAAGAAATGGATTTTCTTTTTATCTAAGAAAAGGGAGAGGGCCAGACTATGCACTGGCGCATCTCCCCACCTTTCATAGAAGAAGCCTCCAGACTTGTCAAGCCACTCAAAATACTTCAAATATCTTTCGGATCTCCAAAAGTCAAAACTGGCTATTTCGAAATTAGACCAAAAGTGACACCCGTTGTACGTAAGATCGTGATTAAAAATGAATTTGTTGGTGTCTGGCAGGCCTATCATGACGTGTCTGTGGTTCTTAAGGAAATTAATTGTTTCTCTATAAAGACTGGGTATGGTCTCCATGTACTCTTTAATGGTTATGACAAACCCGTACTCTTTGTTATGTTCTCTAAGGTATTCGAAGGGATCGTAGTTTATCTTACAAAGGAAGCTTACTTCTGGCTCTATTCGCCAGTAGTACTTGTACTTAGCTACAAGGGGGTTTCTAAAGAAGTACCCAGAAAAGAATCTACACATCTTTCTATACGACAGAGACTCTCCGTAAATGATGCCTCTTTTTTGCATCTCCTCCATTGTGCTGTTTACTTTGGGCATGTCTATAAACTTGGGGACTCCGAACTCCTCCTCTGTTAGTTTCCCAAACTCTACCTCTGTGGATATTACGGCTCTAATCGATTGTTTAAAGGTTTCCGTGAAGTCCTGGTCGTTTAAGAAGACGTACGGGTATTGAAATTCTTTGTTAAACATTTCCTCAAAGTTGATTATAGATTTCTTTATATTCTCTAAGTCTGAGTTTCTACACAAAATTAAAATCACAGCGTTTTCTTTAGCTGCTACCCAATATATAAAACCTATTAGTAGGTAAAGCATGTTTATTTCTCCCAGATTGTTTTTATATACGTTTGTTTCACATCACAAACAATGGAATAATAGTTGATTCTTATTGGAGTGTCTAGACCATGAATGGTTTATTGTACCGGACTTGTTCGTCTATTGATTACCTATTAGAAAGTACTTAAATGCATTTTACAATCCAAAGTATTTTACAATTAATTGTCATTTTATATGTGAGTCATCAAAGGCTGGGCAGTTAGTATAATGGATAATCACCAAAGGAAAGTAGTCACAAATATACACAAGGCTCTTGAAACAAATTAAATCATTCTGTTTTAGATTAGTTTACAATTTATTTTTAATGTAATCAAATACGTTACATCTATCAAATACACTTTCTAGTTCTACTTTAACGCCCAATTCTTCCATTTTGAAGGCCTCCCTAGAAGTTAGCGAGTTGGTTTTTATTAATTTCATCCTCTTATGGTCGTTGGCTTTAAACTCAATGTGTTGGTCTTGTGGGATGTATTGTATATCGTCACCGTCTAGTCCTATCCTTGTAATGTCGCATACAGCCGAATACTTTAGAAATATATCCAAGCCATACGGGTCATAATCGAATAGTCCAATGATGGGAATCTTCACTTTAGATAAGAATAACTGTGTGTTCTTACACGGGTAGCCTTTTCCACATACCAATAGAAAGACTTCGGGGTGTGTAAGTTGACGCACAGCCTTTGAAAAGATAGTGTCCTTCTCTAGAACCAAACAATACAGTTTAGTAGTTGTCACCTTTTCTATTCTATTCATGTCTGGTATAAGACTTACAGTTGCACCCAAAGTATATTGCTTATCTTTGGAATAAAAAGTTACACTGCCTTGAAAGATTCCTTTCAAAGTATTTGTAATGTTCAGACTAAACGGTGTCTCATTCATCTCTAGACAAGTCTTCTTAATGAGTCCATCAACTACCTTTTGGGACTTAAAGATGTTTACATCCAAATAATAAATTTCTCTTTTGTTCCTAATGGTTCCACTTAGTATCATCTCGTAGAGAATCTCGTAAAATCTAAGTTTAACGAGAAAGTTTTTGCTTTTAATGTTTGTTACTTCGTGAAGAGTTAAATTTTGAATGTACTTCAGTTTCTTTTGTTTGTTCATGCTTATTATGGAAAAGACGGTAGGTAGGTTAAGGTAGGTGAGATAATGTTATAATAAGAGAGGTAATAAGCGACTTAGAATGGGTTACAAAAGGTAGGTTAGATCGATAAAGATGATAATGTAGATATGGCCCGATCATACGTATTGAATATGCAGTTTTAAATAAAATTACTATCGTAGACCATTATAAAAAAGAAACACTTTATAGTCAATAAAATCAATTTTAATCGGTTTATTTGAGACTTATCATCAACCTCAACCTACTATGTTACAATCACCTCCTCTCTACCACAAAAAGTAACTGAAAATATTTTAAATCCCCAAATGGACAAAAAGCAACTCGAAGAAGAAAAGAAAAAACAAAAACTAGAAAAGTTTTTGAGCAAAAGCACGCAAAACCTAAAAATATCCAAAAAGAAAACATTTTCTTCCGAAGGATACAATCCATCGGAGATTGAGAGCAAGTGGTTCAAGACTTGGGAAGAGAAAGGCTACTTTAAGCCCCGTGAAAGTCAAGAGAAGTTTGTCATAACAATGCCACCCCCTAATGTAACGGGTAGCCTACACATAGGTCATTCTATGATGATAGCTATTCAGGACTGTCTTATTAGGTACAACCGTATGAACGGACTAGAAACGCTGTATCTTCCGGGAACTGATCATGCTGGCATAGCCACACAGTCAGTGGTATCTAAACAACTGGTCAAAGAAGGTAAAGTTGTCGATAGAGAAGGGTTTTTGGAGGCAGCCTGGCAGTGGAAAGAACAGTATGGTAATAAGATCGTGGATCAGTTCAAAAGGCTCGGTGCAAGTGCCGACTACTCTAGACAGAAATTTACAATGGACGACGACATGAGTAAGGCCGTAATAGAAGCCTTTGTAAGGCTTTACGAAAAGGGATTGATATATAGGCAGGCTAAAATAGTCAATTGGTGTGCAAAGCTACAGACTACCCTGTCAGATTTAGAGGTTAATCACGAGTCTGTAAAGCCCAATACTTATTTAAAAGTAGACGGTGGCAGTTACGAATTCGGTGTAATTTATCAAATTAAATATCCGTTATCAAACAATGATTTTGTAGAAATTCAAACTACGAGGCCAGAGACGATCTTGGGAGATACGGCCTTGTGTGCTAATAGCAAGGACCCTCGATATAAACATCTAGAGAAAAACGTAAAGGCAATCAATCCCCTGACCTATAAGGAGATCCCCATCATATTTGATGATTGTACGGATATGGAGTTTGGAACGGGTCTCTTGAAAATCACGCCCGCGCATGATCCAGTAGACTTTGAGATCGGCAAAAGACACAATTTAGAGATGATCGCTATCTTTGATGCCGATAATAAAATATCAATTGAAGGTCCCTTTCATGGTCTAAAGAGATTTGAAGCTAGAAAAAAGATTGTAGAGTTTTTAGAGAAGAATAATTTATTTGTTAAGAAAATTAAATACGAACAGTCTTTGCCCATTTGTTCTCGATCGGGTGATGTAATAGAGCCCATGGTCAAAGAGCAATGGTGGTGCAAATGCCAGGGAATGGCGGAAAAGGCTCTCAACGCCGTGCGTAATGGAGAAATTGAAATCTACCCAGTGGAAGCCGAGAAGACTTGGAGTCGGTGGTTAGAAAACATTAGGGATTGGTGTCTATCTAGGCAGTTATGGTGGGGGCATAGAATACCGGCATATAAATCCCCCTCTGGCAAGTGGTGTATTGGGCGGACTAAGCGAGAAGCTGTCGAAAGTTACCATAAGAGGGAAACAGACACTTTCGCAGAAGATGAATTCGTACAAGACGAGGACGTCCTAGACACGTGGTTCTCTTCGGGTCTTTGGCCTTTTGCTACAATGGGATGGCCTAAAGAGTCAGAAGAAATGAAGAAATATTTCCCTGGCTCCCTATTAGAGACGGGCTCAGATATTTTATTCTTTTGGGTGGCACGAATGGTGATGATGTCCTTAGAACTAACGGACTCTATTCCATTTAAACGTATCTTACTTCATGGTATTGTCAGGGATGCACACGGTAGGAAGATGAGTAAAAGTCTGGGGAATGTAATAGACCCTTTGTTTGTTATAGAAGGATCGACTCTAGAGAATCTTATAGCCGTCATGAAAGGAGGAAATCTGGCTACAAGTGAAATGAACTTGGCTGAAAAGAGTTTAAAAAAGGATTTTCCCAATGGTATCGTACAGTGTGGCGCAGATGCTCTAAGGTTTACTTTACTCTCCTACACACTGGGAATGAAAGATATTAATTTGGATATTTTACGGGTTGAGGGCTACAGAAGGTTGTGCAATAAAATCTGGAATGCTAATAAGTTTTGTAGGGGGATTGTTGGCGATAAAGTGGAGTTTGTATCCGAAGAGGAGTTAGCCTTGCTTTCTAGAAAGTCTCCAGTGATAAATTGGATCTTAAGGGGAAGAAATGAAACTATTAAAACTACAAAAAATAATCTAGAAAAGTATAATTTTATGATTGCAACACAGACCATCCACCAATTCTTCCTCTACGACTTTTGTGATGTCTACATTGAGATAGCCAAAACCGTAAAAGATCAAGATCACACAAGGGTTTTGATAACCGTCTTTTTAGACATTCTTAAGATATTCCACCCCTACCTTCCATTTATTACGGAAGAAATATTCTATTCTTATGTTGGTGAGACTATCATGTATAGCCAATACCCCAGAGAACTAAAGCTATGGGGAGAGAAAGATACGTTTAGTGAGACTTTAAGCCTCGCCAAAATCTTTAGATCTAAAAATGCCAAGGCTATTAACATTAAAAGGGGGACTTTGGATGAAGTGCACGTTGAATACCTGCGAAGTCTAATTAAAAAGACGGAGATAGCGCTAGTTGACGATTTTGAGGGGGAGACATTCACTGAAGGGGGCGTTTGCTATGAGCTGATCCAATAAAGTAGTTATTGAAAAATGTTGTATAATTTAATGCTGTAAGCACCTTTTGATGGTAGTTGACCTATTTGGGTTTGATAAACCAATGCTATCCCCTTTAGAGTTCATTAAAGGCAAGATTATTACATAGAGGGTCGCGACTTCTTGATTGGTGTCCGTGCATTGGCAAAAGACCTTTTAATCTACAACTTATAGCATAACCTCCCCTTATTATCTAACCTAACCCCCCCCCCCCCCCACCACCACTGTAACAACACCCATTTATTCTCCACCCCCTCAATGTTTGTTGCCAATGACAATAGCACTGTTGTTGTGGATATAGGAACAGAGACGTTTAAGATTGGGTATTCTAATAACGGTATTCCTTCTAGATTTGGATCATCTTGCACAGTCAAAAACAATTTCAAGTCTCCTGTACAAGACAGTGTAGTTGTAGACTTTACAAACTACATGAAAATATTAAAAGACAACGTCCCCGAAGATACGTCGTACCTTTGCATTGCCGAAAACACATTTGAGCCACCCGAAACAAAAAAGAATATCTTAGAAAGCGTAATGGAGGAAAATCTTTGCGACTCCCTGTTGTTTGCCCGAAGTGGCGTATTAGATGACTTCTCTTATGGCAGGGCATCTTCATTGGTTCTTTCTATTGGTGTTGGGTCTAGCCAAGTTTGTGCTGTGGTAGAAGGCGTGATTGTTGGGAGAAAAAAAGTTAAGTTGAATTGTAATGACCTTAGTAGGAGATTTATTGAAGATAATTCGCCTGGCTCAACACCTTATGACAACTTTATGTCTATTGAAGGTGGGAGAATTCTGAAGGAAGAGCTTTACGATTGTAGCAGTACCTACACGTTCGTTCGCCGATCGAAACAAAGAAAACAACGTGCTCCGAAAGGAACACCCGCCGTCTTTGTATACGTCCGTCATGGAAGATTGAAACAGAGAAGAAAATCGTTCTGCAAAGAACGTACGTTCGCAATAACGAAAGAAACCGTCCGTGTAATAATACCGGACGTGACCCAGCCCTGAAAAGGACTTTTTCTAATAAGAATTCTTCGCAACACAACACTACGCGTCTTCACATCGCGCCTACATCGAGAGAGGAATCTTCACAACATAGCTGCAGTCTTCATGGCATTGCGCGAGCTTCAGATCTTCACAAAATGGCGGCACAACTACTATTATTACCGGCGCGGCGCCGAGCGACAGAGTGACGACGTCGGTATGAAATTCGCGCGCGGACTAAATTCGCCGCGGCACGCGAGCCTATATTTATACTCGCGCGATACCAGCGCCACGTATCGCGGGACGGCCAGTTTCCCGCGCGGCTAATTTTTCCAACTTGTAAATATTTCTTATTCGATTTTTTTCTCTTTCTTGTTTTGTAAATATTTTTGTCTCTCTCTTTACATCTCTGTCTAATCTAGTTAACCAATCACAAATAACCTTTTTACCTTTGTACAGATTTGTAATAATAATAATTAACTCAAATTTTTGTATATAAACAGCACAGATTGTTCAATAAAGCACTTCAGTTCACCACAGTAAATCGAGTTTTACTCTTTACTCCTCCGACCTCTAGTGAACTCTTAGAGAGATCAACTGGTCCTCTAAACGATCAATATAAAAACTTTAGATCTACAAGATGCCCAGAAAACGATGTACATGAAGTTGAAGAGAAGTTTAAATCGACCCACAGTGATGTTTTTGATTTGGCATTGTCTATAAAGGAGCTAATAGACACCTTAGGTGATGAGCATAAGACTCTCCTTTTAAGCAATATTGTTATAACTGGTGCTGGCTCAACTATTCCTTATCTAGGAGCAGAACTTGAAAATAGAATCAATGAGTATTTTAGACAGTATAAAACTAGGATCTTTGTCCGGGAGAGTCGATTTCATACTTTCTTTGGAGGTGTCGTTTATTCGAATATTGGCTCCACCAAACTCCTTCACATTGGTAGGGCGGACTATCAAGAACACGGCCTGTCAATTCTAGAGAGGAAAAATTATGTGTGGAACAACTAATAAAACCTTTTATTTATAGATTTTTACCTCTAACAGTCTGTCTTCGGTACTCCTTAAACCATGTCAGGCAACACAATACTAAGCCTACAGCTAGAACGATGTACGGTAAAGCATTAGAAGTATTTGAATTTCTGCTTTCTAATTCGTGGATGAGGTGGTGCATTTCTGACATCTGCTTGTGAATTAACTGCAATCTTCGATCCATTTCATTGATTTTATTGGATATTGTGTGTCTAAAGCTGCTATCATTTCCTTCTTCGATTTTCTCAATTATCTTTTTGCTTGTTTTAGCAATCATTGGATTGTCAGCATCGCCTAACACGGCTTTAGCATACTCTATGAAGTGAGAGAATTGTGCTATGAAGGCCCGCATTTCTTTATTAGGATGATTTACTTCATGTTCATGGTAAGGAAGTGAAGATTCGTGTAGTGCATGGACCTTTTCAGCATCATAGTCGGCGCCTTCAACTCTCTTGTATAGCTGGGCTTTAACTAACTTAAAAGCCTTTTCACTCGATGTATTCGCATAGTAAGAAGTAATTGAGAATCTTTTGTCAACGCCTAATGCTTTGAATGGATGATCGTGTATATACCTGAAACTGTCGTATAAAAGCCTATCGTGGTCATACAGCTCTACTTTGAAATTATTCTCAGTTAGAATGACTTTAACTGTCAGGTCCTTGACTCCCTTTAGTCGAGATGGTTCGAAGGAATCCCTATGTAAACTGTAATCACCGTACTCATCTAAAATATCTCCGTCATTATAGATGTACACAATCTCAGGAGACATGCCTTTAAATTCTATTCCCGCCATAAGACCTTCAAAATGTCCATCACCTCCTCTAAACTGTCCCATATCTTGATCATACTTGGTATACCATAGGTAGACGCCTCCTTGTTCTGGAAAGTGCAGGTCTATATCTGAAATGGTGTATTCAAAGCTCCAGTCATTGTATGTATTATCATGTAAGAACAAAACCAATCCTCCTTTATCCTTTGATTGTCGTAGTCTTAAGCCTCCATCTACTACCGATGCACCTTTGGCTCCAACATACTCATTGGTTTCACCATGGATATACTTAATTATCTCACTGGGTGTTTCGGTAACTCCTTTGTCATTAGCTTGTGCTCCAACTAATCCTTCATAGAGTATGCCTGATAGTATAAATAGTCCAATAGTCCTAAGCAATGTCAACATATTATGTTTGTTTATTATTCTTTTGTATTTATACCAAAGGTGAAACAAAATGTGATGGTTTCAGTTTAGAGGCACAACAAAATAGTATATTGGAGTATTAAGCGTAATATCATGGGATCGGTAGTGCGTAGAGCATAATAATAGTGAGTTGTGCTGGTAGAGCATTTCTAAAAAAACATTTTTAGTTGTAAATAATGTAAAGTATCTAGGATAATTTTGAGCTGGCACATTGACAGTCTACAGGGGAGTCAAAGGGGACATCTAAATCGAAATCAAATTTATGTGTATCTAAAGGGCTTTAACTCATACTTTGTCAAAGTACATAAGTTAATTATATTATGATAGCATCCTATGTTTTGATTGTATATGTTTCAGTGTAAAAGCTTTTTACAATTTAAATGGCTTGTTTATAACTAATGGTTAATATAGTTAAGAGATAATCCTTTAAAGAATTGTTTTTTTTTTTGTGATGTAGACGCGATATTAGGCTAAAATAAATAGGTAGTAGACGAAATGCTTGAGACTATAATTTAGATGTCGCGTTCAAACATAATATATGGTTTTCATTGTAATATAATAAAAGTAAGAGACATTAATGCACACTTTATATAAGCCTAGATCAATATTCGTTCGTGTCACTGATTGTCATAAAATATTTGAGGATATTTTATCGAGCAGTATAAGATTTCAAAGTATATTTTCTTATCAGGTCGTAAACCAAACTGCAATATTTCCGTAATTTCAGATATTTGAATCAATGGTCATTAAAAACAACTACTTTCACGTGGTATAGAATGAGTGATACATGTGTATGTATCATCTAAAAGTTGTTAAGTTTTGATAGCTTTGTGGTCAGAGGAAGGGCTTGCATAGACTAAAGGTGAGGGATGCCCGCTGGTGCTTTATTACTTGAAAGACAGTAATTAAAACTTAACTTGAGCTTGGCTATTGTTGAAAGGATTTAATCAATGTAGCGTGTGGGTCGTAATCGGCTATATTGGCCAGGCCGGCTTGAGCTACCTGTTCCTAGTGGATCTGAAACTTTCCACCACTGGTGGTTTTATGTAGGTGATAAGAAGAACTTATAGTGATAGCCAGGAAGACTGTCCATGGAAAAACCATTTGAAACCGGGGGTCGAGACAAACCTGGAATGCATACGGCCGGAAATATAATTGAATACAAACATGGGGAAAAAACTGGAACCGTCACTGCGATATTAAGACGAGAGTGGAGACATACTCGACCTAGGTGGGCCTGCGTAAGTCGCTAAGAGCACTCCATGCACGTCGAAACAGGTTACTAAAGTGACGTTAAGAGGCCGTGCATCTTCTAGAGGGAGTACCCTAGCGCCTACTTGTAGGTGGAGCTTAGTATCGGCTAAAAACGGTCTAGATCGAACGACCGGGCACGTGGCACGCTTCCTTGCAAAATAGCAGTAGGTCCGTAGCACCTGCGTAGACCGTGACATGGTAAGCAGGCTATCGTAGGGGTAGCTGATTGTGCGGCAGGTATAGCTCTAGTATACTGCATTTCCTAGAGCTGTAGTACGTCTCCATTTAAACTTACCTATCTATCACATTAACATCGACTTTAAATAAATACTCTATTTTTCAGACTATAGAATATATTTGAGTTGGCTCTTGATATCAAATTTTGTCAAACATAAAGCCTTGGAACTTTTACTAGTGTATACGTATATGCAAAATATTATTTGTCTAGCCTAATTTTGAATTAATATTTACACTCGTAAAGGTGTAGTTAAAAGTAGACTTAGAAGTCGAATATTTACTGTCTTTATTCCAGGGACTACCCTATTTTTAAAAACAAACAACAGAGATCTCTCGAAGGAAACGTATAATCCGACTATTTAAATTTTGAGTTTGTAGGGATACGTATTAATGCGCCAATAAAAACTTTTTTAAATGACTTAAAATAATCATAACCTTTTAAAATAAATTAACGTATAGCTTAATCAAATTTCCTTGGTCAAAAACATACCGATATAAAAATTTTAATCATTGAAACGATTTAAACTGCGTTATTTACTATTAATCCTCTTTTTTATATGTGCAATACATATATTTGATAATTTATTATGTTAGTTATACTTAATTTTATTTACAGATACGGCCATATCTACTGTAAAGCACCGGAACCCATCAGAACTCCGAAGTTAAACCAGTATGAGCTTAATTAGTACTAAGAAGGGCGACCGCTTGGAAACGTTAAGTGCCGTATTTTTTTAATGATTATAATACATGTTAAGCTAATTGTGTTAATTTTAACTCTATTAAAAGTTATTGTATTATGCTTAAATAGTGTTTAAATTAGACACAACGATTTGTATAAATGCATCTCTTTTATAATTAACCGGCATGCTTTTTGTGACATAATAAAATTAATTTTGGTAATTTAATTCTTATCTAAAATAAAAGTAAAAAATACTAAAATGTTTTATTAGCATAGGAAAATATGCTGTTTTAGGCTTTTTCAGAGATAATTCGGGCACTTACGTTCTAAGTTTTATTTAAAAACGCAACTAACCTCTACATTTGTTTACTATTCTTTTGACAGTAGCAAAGAGTAAATATTTCGAGTGAGACATTTTGGTGAAGGGTAACCGAATAGGAAAATCATTAAGTTTTATTAACATACCGAGTGATATGGAAGTGAATTTATATATAATTGTCGAATTTAAAGTTTTTTTACTCGTGTTCATACATCCTGCTTTAGGCTTTAACTTATTTATGGAATTAAAGAAGACAACGTTTGGTGGTAGATTCTGATACATGATTGGTTCAGGAATAATCAATCCCATCGACAATAATTATTCATTTGTGAGATAGAAAGATGTGCATTAATTTAGTTACGCAGCTACATCTCTTTGCCAAGCTCATGAGGCAATTAAAACCCCGACTCTTTTTTTATATCCGATTAGGGTTCCATTCAATAACGTAGTAACACAATCTCAATTGCTAGCCTACAAAACTCTTTTAATAATTTTAAATGTCATTTTACGAGGGGTAGAAAATCTCCAAATGTATTGGTTCGCTCAGTACTTGACAAATACTTAGACTAATTTATCCTAACGTTTAATTATAACCTTTCTCAGCACTTAAACCTACTCATCCCACAATATTTTCTAAAACACCAAAAATATTACACTACTAACTGCACCCAGAAAAAGAATAAACAAAAGAACATACAATCTTCAAATACACCTTTTTACAACAACCTTTAGATAATACATACTAATGCATCATACATTCTATACCACGTGAAGGTATTTGTTATTTGGAATACGGACAGAACTATTATAATGTCAGTATACTGTACTGTACTGTACTGTGTACACTTTCATTATAATAATCCCATCACTCTTGTTTATGATCCTGCTAATGGTTCTCCAACAGCAACCATGTTACGACTTATATCAGATCTAGTACTATCTATTCACTTTATAAATTTGTTCATAGATAATACCATCTTAGATAGCGACGGGCGGTGTGTACAAAGAACAGGGACTCATTCAATTTTACTTATTAAATAAAACTTACTAGCAATTCCATGTTCAAATATATCTTACATTATATTATCCCTTATAATATGAAATATTATTGTATTGCGCGTGCAACCCAGATTATCTTAGGGCATAACGGACCTGTTTTAATCCTCTCCTTCATATGTATCCTACATCTGTCTATATGAGGGTCTCACATCTTGTTGAAATTAATCATTACTTCACAGCATCCATTGGAAACGGCCATGCACCACTATCATGATAAATATTATATCATGCTATACCTGGTAAATTACCCCGCGTTGAGTCAAATTAAGCCGCACAATCCACTCCTTGTGGTATTCTTCCGTCAATTTCTTTAATTTTCAATCTTGCGATCATACTATCCCCAGAGTCAATATAATCTTAATTTCTCTACATAAATATATAAATAATATATCTATGATTTAACATAGTTTACTGCTAGAACTACAATGGTATCTAATCATCTTCGATCCTCTAGCTTACGTCCTTGTTCTAATAATACATTTAAGCATATAGCTTTCGCTTCTGTTCATCCAGTTAGGGTTATCACATTTCATCTCTCTCCTAACCATACAATATACCTCACTATGTTTATTAAATATAAACTACAGACTTTTTAACTGCATCAATCATCATACACACTATCGGAACAAGTATTACCGCGGCTGCTGGCACTCGACTTGCCCTCCGATTTATCTTGTAATATATACTTACAATAATACAATAATTATAAAATACTACTCATAACTGCCTCAATAAAATATCATAGGTCAAGTTTCGCCCCTGCTGCAATCCTTAGACTTAGTAGCAATCTCTCAGGCTCCTTCTCCGGAATATTACAAAGTAATACCGTTATCCGTCACGGTCTTGTTAAGCCATTACCTTAACAACTAACTGATAGATCTTATTCTTATTGTATTATTGTTACCTATAATTTAACATAGTTAGAATCCTAATACATCAAATTAAATAAGAGTTACTGAGCTGTTCGTCTTTTCAATTATTCAATGACATGCATGGGTTAATCTTAGAGTATAGCGTCTACGTCAGGCAGAATCAACCTGGTGTTAATATTAAAATTATATAATAAACTAGCAGAGCTAGTTCCGTTCTAAGAACGGAAATTATTTGACCCGTTGTGTAAGATGATGTTGTTTCTCCTTTTTGTACTCTTTTCAAGCCCCTACTACCCCTTTTTATTTTTTTTTATTACACTCCTTCGGGTCTGCTACCCCGACAGTAAGAAAAAAAAAGCCATACCATCCAAAATCGTCCTTTTAACACAAAATAGACTCATACCCACATATACTAACAAAAACCACCATTTAAACACACTTATGCAACTCCCAAACTTCATAACACTTCTTTTCCACAACTTCACTTTTCCAAATCCACTTTTTTTGTAGGGGTTAAAAAATAATTCACTAACTTTTTATATTATTCTAATTAAATAATACGAATAATATCAATAGAGACAATAATAAAAAAAAATACATTTGGTGAATATTTAACAATCAAAATTATGGACAATATTTACAATATGAATATACAAAGAAAAAAATGGTGTTTAATATGTATTTACTCAAATACACAAGAATTAAATTTTACACATTGTTATTTAGATCAACTATATTACATAGTAGATACATTCTATACCACGAGAAGGTAAACTTTTTATAGAACGAGATGGTAACCTCAAAATGTCGGTATACGTCTTCATTCTTACAGTCCCACTCTTTATAGAGGTAGTATTCCTCACTTATTTATCATTAAGATTAACTTCATGCTTAAGAGGCTTTCAGCATTTATTATTCATGACGTAGTTTTGCAACATAATTGAATAATTAATCGCTACACCAGTGGTCATCACTTATTGTTCCTCTCGTACTATATAACTTTTCTTAATGATATTTACAGTAGGGTAAAACTAACCTCTCTCACGACGGTCTAAACCCATCTCACGTTCCTCATTAACGGGTGAACAATCCAACACTTCGTAACATATACACTACGATGATCAGAAGAGACGACATCGAAGAATCAAAAAGCAAAGTCGCTATGATCGCTTATTTGCTACAAGCCAGTTATCCCTGTGGTAACTTTTCTGTCACCTCCAATCAAATAGAATTATTATTGGAGGATCTTTAGGCCATGGTTTCCCATCATATAAAACTATTGTTCTATACATCAGACACACTTATACCCTTATATTAAACATTAGGTTTCTATCCTAATTAATTGTATCTTAGGACAACTGTGTTTCTTTATAACAGTTGTACCGCCCCAGCCAAACTCCCCATATAATTAAAATAAATTCATATAATATTAATATTAGTGGTTTCACAATACATCTCCCACCTCTCTACAATATAATATATATGAATTAAAATATACTAGAGTAAAGCTCAACAGGGTCTTCTTTCCCCGCTGATAAATAACAAGCCCGTTCCCTTGTCTCGTTGTTTCACATAGCTCTAAATAGGGACAGTAGGAATCTCGTTGCTCCATTCATGCGCGTCACCAATTAAATGACGAGGCATTTGGCTACCTTAAGAGAGTCATAGTTACTCCCGCCGTTTATGTATGCTTATTTTATTTTAACTAATAAATACATTGGGCAGAATTCACTTTACATTATCATAAAGCTATGTTTTTATTAAACAGTCAGATTCCTCTCATAATATAAAAAGTTCTAGCATGCTAGAGCCAATCTTTATCCCAAAGTTACAGATCTATTTTGCCGAATTCCCTTACTTAGATTATTTTAATATATTTGTTATAAAACAGAGTCACCTGATGCGGTATAGGTACGGTTTATTTATTGATTTTTTAACATATTATTATCAAAATGATGATCTTATAACAACTATCACATCATATAAAAATCATAACTCATTTATATTATGATTCTTTTTAACAATAGTCTAATATTTGTGTCACCACTTAATAAATAAGATTGTAAAATATTAATACAATTTGTTTTAATATAACACCGTCTCACGTCATCTTTTATGACAACCCTTAACTCTATAAATACAAATTATTATGTTACTACCACCAAGATCTGCTCATTTGATTATTCAATATACAATAACTTGTATACTTCAATATATTCAAATTACACAACTACCAGAATAAAATCATAACATTTATTCTAATACGCTTCAATATTATTATAATATTCATCCATTTTATACAATAATACATTCGGTAGGTACGTTGTAACACGTTTCTTAGCGGATTTCTACTGCCATAACAACCGCCCTACTGTCATAATGTATTCATCATATTTATAATTTTAATACTATTAGAAATTTTAGTGTATCTAAAGGTTCATCCCTTATTGCATATCATTCTTACAATCATACGCCCACTTGAGTATCAAAAATATTAGTAAGTATTATTAAAACATACAAACCTATAGAATTAGAAGTTAAACAATATTAAAAATATTGTATTGACTCTACATCTATTTACTTTATTATATACTCAACTGTCCTAAGAGACATTTCGCTGTGAACCAGCTACCACATAGTTCGATTGGTCTTTCGCCACTATATACATCTTTCACCATCGATTTGCACGTCAGAATGACTTAGGTCTTCCAATAAACTGTCATTTATCTTCAACCATTGACATATATAGTTCACTATGTTTCGGGTCTTACCAGATGACAAAATCACCTATGATTTATTTTTAATACTGTCATCTGGTAATCTCCTTGGTCCGTGTTTCAAGACGGGTCTTATATTTACTATAAGCTATAATACTATCATTTTCACAATTTCCATCGCTGTACTTATTTGCTATCGGTATATCATTTATATTTAACTTTAGATATTCTATTCTATCTTTATTCCAATTGCACTACCAAGCAATCGTACTCTACATTAATTATATATTGTCATCATTTACTACAAATAATTGTATCTATGATTTGAATGACAACAATAACATTTAACATCTCTATAATAAATATAGATTACATAATGAGTTTCTTCCTGTTCGTTCGCTACTACTAAGGAAATCCTTGTTAGTTTATTTTCCACCTTCTAATGATATGCTTAAGTTCAAAGGGTTATCCTAAAATGAATTAGAATTCAAAAAAATACTTATCATATTCTTTTATGTTCTTCATCGTTATGATATCCTATTGATCCCATGATAGTACAAAATTAAAAAATTTTATACCTATGAAAGAATACTATTATTTCTTCTTTCACGATCTTAGTAAAGAAGATTTGGGTGAAATTTTTGTAAAAAGAATGAGTTTAAAGGGTTTAAAAAATATGCTATAAATTTTTTTGCATAGGTATAAACAGGGGTATAAAAATTTTGTATAAAAATGTGTGAGTTAAAAAATGTGTTCGAACGTAGGAATGCTGAAAGAATGGAGAGAATCAGAGTTATTGGGTAAAAATTCTTAGTAAGATATGAGGGACATGAACATTGAAATTGAAAGTCAACAGGTCGATATTTTAAGATTTTGTTTTAAGGTGTAATCAGGTTTAACAAGCGATAGGAAAAAAAAGAAAAACATCAGGCTAAAAGAAGGCTCACAGGAATAATTAAGTCGGTTTTTAATAGGTTGTGAATACAGGGATGTTAAAGCTGAAGGGCCCAAATTCAACTTTGGCATCTACTAAAGGAACCCTTGGAAAAACATAAAGTTCTTTAAAAGAGTGTCTAGAGTACTCTCGTTACCATCTTGAGCACACGTAAACAGATGCCGAAAGGTTTATGGATAATTAAAGGCAACTTTTTCATCTGGGATTAGGTAAATGCAAGATTTCCAAAAATTTGCCCAAGAAGGGTGCGATTTTTGTGCCCGCAACAACGACACGAAGCCCCATTGAAGTCAGTGATTTTACAAAAGAAGTTTGAATATAGCGTGACATTATGCTTGATGATATGAAATTGGCCTCTTGACAAGAAATTTAGTCGTAAAAAAGCGTGTTGCAGAACAATAACCTCAAGCATAGAGGGATGTTTAAGGGACAATATCTGATTTTTATCAATATATGTAAAATTCAACTATAAAATTTACACGCTTACGTTGATTTAAAAATACTGGTCATACTGAACGAAGCAGTAGGGGCTTTGTCAAAGAACAACATGTCAAAAATATGTCGGACGTTCATAGAATTCTGGATTCTGATCATCAACCCTACTAACAATCTACGACTAAAAACAAAGTCCAGTCTTGAATACTTCATGAACATAACAATTAGATCTTAGAGATGCAATCAGAAAAAGACTGTAGGATGCAAGTATAAGAATCCCTACACGGCAGTAAAAAGGAAACAGTCTAGTGGTGTGCACAGGATTATGGGCTCTTAAAATCTCTTGTTCTAAAACCCACATTTCCTAAAAAAATTCATATCGTTTATCTGATCAAGCGGTGATCTAGTGTGACAAGATTTATAGAAAAGAGATATGAAGATATCATGAAGGAGTATCATAAAGTTTGATGTTTACCGAAGAAGATTGCACATGGATATATCTAAAGAATCGAAGTTGAAGTATAATGTTCTACCAAGGATATGCTTAGCACTTGATCAAAGACATGGGGGGCTAACAAAGCGAATGAAAAATATTTGCAAAATATTTCTGCTAGTCGAGAAAATATGATCCTGGAAATATCACCTAAATACTTACGGTGAAGAAACACAAGAGCGATATCTAGCGACCCTCTTGTTATCTCTCCGTCAGTTGCAAAGAAACTTAATTTGTTGAATGATTGTTAATACGCCCTAATAAGATTACAACCAGATTGATTCTATGAACGTAAAACACAAATACTAGTATATCTTTAATTTTTGTAAAAGGTTGCTTTCTAAGTACGGCACCCTGTACAACATTATTTAATACATTTTTCTTTAATGAAGCCAGTAAGCATCGATTGTGCAGAGAAATAGCATATATTTTCGTACAATGAAGAAAAAATCTAGTATTGGTTTGTAACCGATCATAATAATGTCTGATCTGTACAAATTGACCACTAAGTGCTTGATTTTAGCAATACATTCGATAGTTCAACATAAAGGGTTATTTAAGAAATTGAATGGGAGCAGTAACGAAGGCATTTTGAGAAGGAGATAGACGCGTCAAACATTATGTTGATAATTTTTTTTAGCATAAATCAACATAAGTAATATTAAAAATTTAAATGACTCTGTTGCAACCACCTAACTACTGGTGTGTGAATCACTAGCCTAGAATAACCTCTTTTTATCACCGGGTTCGTAACTAAGATAATTTCAAATTTGATCCCAGAGATAAGATCTAAAATAAGTCAATCCTCTTGAAGAGTGTCAAGGGGCAAATCTTACACGCAAATTTTCGGTCTCCCCTTAGTAATTAAATTGTGCATTATTTAGCAGAAGAATAGATAGCTTAAATCTTAAGGTAGAAGTTGGTTTGACGATATAAACTACACTTATGACATATCCTATTTATTGACGATCTAAAGTTGATTGCTAAAAAATATTTACTTGTTAAGGATTATGGTTCTTGAAACAAATTCGTCGTTCAATGGATTCAAGGGGCCGAGACTTTACGTTTTAAGTTCAGCAATCATTCCTACTCTGAGCAAGTCTTGGGTTAAAGTTTTTTGATTTTTACGAGAAGTACAATCACCTTGATGTTACAGAAACCAGATAAGGGCAAATATGACAGAAACTATTAGCAGTATTCCTAAATCCATGGGAACCAGAGTCGAAGCTCGGAGTTATATGACTAATTTTACTTAAATTTAGATGTTATCTGTAGAAGAATACACGATTTCTCGAATAACCTGAAACATTGCCATTGTTTTAATGATAATTGATCAGATCAAAGCCATCGACAACAATATACAACAAGATTTTACCCACAAATACATGCATTGACTGATGGTATAAAAGATTGGTCGTATCTACCGAAACATGTGCTCAAAAGAAAGCTTTAGCTGTTGAACATAAGTGGAAACGTTTCCTTTGCAAACTTGTGCAGAGAGAGGATTCAATCAGAATTTTCTTTTGAGCAGGCCGGCAAACCGCAGAATGGAATTGATGAGTCACCGCAGTTGACGAAATAGTAGCCTATATAAGGACTAATTAAATTTTTGAAGGGAACGAGGCTTGTAACGTTTCGTATAAGCACAACTATAGTCTATAATACCAAATAAGTAATTGAACTATTTATTACAGTTTTAGAGTTTTCGCCCAAATATATGGTGTCGGAAGAGACAGTAGATGCTTCTTCTACCCTTCGGTTGTCTGGCCGTGGGGTCTTCAGGGGCAGTCATACTCTCTCGAGATGTAGACTTATAGGGACATTGCTTCCTTACCCCCTTTTTTTTTTTTTTTTTTATCGGTGGGAAATGCGTTACGCATCCCCGGCGACCCGGGGGAGTAGTCGCCGGGGTATGTGGGACTCCCCAGGTGCTGCGGTAAGGAGAAGCACCCGGGGTTACCCACTAAAACCCACCGGTGCCTCCTTCCTCCGCTACGCTGCTGGGCTACCGGACCCGCCGACGAGGGCGATATCTGCGGCAGCCCAGTTAGCGGCATCTGTCTGTGCAGATTCCATCGCAGCAGCTGTAAAGCTGTTGAGCCTTCGGGAGAGCAGCCCGAGGCACCGGGCGCTCTTCTACCGGGCAGGGCTCGTGCAATGGGCAGCGGATTCCCCAATCCGCCGCCCGAGCCTTGATTACGGCGGGAGCTGGCGCTCATGTATGGCGCGCCTGCGCCCTCCGCGCCGTCTTCGAACGGGATCCGCGGCCACGTCCGCTTCTCTCTCCCGTTCGGCAGCCTCTTTCTGCGAGATGACGGCCTCGCAGAAGTTGGCTATTGCGTCGAATCCTTCACTCGACCGAACCATAGCCGTCACTATGGCCGGGAGGCTTAGGTCTAATCCGGTAGTAGCGCAGAGCACCGCTCGTTGTTCTGCCCATGCCGGGCAGTCCTCGAGCGTGTGCTGCGCCGTGTCATCTCCGTGATCGCAGTGGTGGCACTGCGTCGTCGGTTCTCTCCTAGCCGTACGGTGCAGGTAATGGCCAAAGCACCCGTGCCCGGTCAACATCTGCACCATACGGAAGGTGAGGACGCCTTTGCAGTGCGTTACCCACGTCTGCAGGTGCGGGCGAAACGCTGCCACCACTGCGCGTCCAGCCGTTGGTGTTGCCATCCGGTCCTCCCAGGCGCGCATTATAATTATGCGCGCCTGACGCCTCCACCGAGCGGTCAATTCAGGGGATACTCGGTCCCCCCTCTCCTTGACTTCCGCCGTGCGATAATAGATTTCGCTCAGAACCCGCGCTTCCAGGTCCCAAGGCGGGGTTCTGGCGAGGATTACCGCTGCTTCGTAGGATATTGTGCGATATCCGTGTATGATACGTAGCGCCATCAGTCGCTGAGGACTTCTCAGTAACGCTCTGCTCTGGGTGTTAAGGTTATCCGCCCAGACGGGAGCTCCATACAGGGCCATGGACTGAAGGACCCCCGTATAGAGCCGCCGACAAGTTGACCCAGGACCCCCTAAGTTGGGCAGGAGGCGTCCGAGGGCCACGGCCGTCTTCTTCAATCGGGGCACCAATCGGCAGAAGTGAGTGGTAAAGGACCACCTAGAGTCCAACACTAGACCCAGGTACTTCAACTCCGCACCAATAGGCACCTGTACATCTCCAATAGAAAGGAACGAGTTGGCAGGAGGGCGCATCCGCGGGCCATGAAAGAAGATGGCCTCCGTTTTGTGCAGCGCAACTCGGACCCCTAGCGCTTCTATGCGCGCCACCACCAATGCCGCTCCGACTCTTGCCAGACGGATGGCTTCTTCAAACGTCTCTCCTTGAGCCAGCATGAAAGTGTCGTCGGCGTAGCAGACGAGCCTGAGCCCTCGGAGAAGTGCCGCACGCAGAAGGCGATCAAACCCGATGTTCCACAGGAGAGGGCCAAGGACGGACCCCTGCGGAACACCGCACTCGGTCACGATCCGGATTAAGACGCCGTCTCTACCTACACACACTATCACACGGCCTCTTAGGTACCCTCTGATGACCTTCCGGATGTACCATGGCACATTGTGATAGCGGAGTCCCTCTTCAATAGATTGGAAGGGCAGTGTATTGAAAGCATTGGCGATGTCAAAGGACACCGCCAACACCACTCCGCCATTTGCCATCTGCTCTTCCGTGTACTTCTTGACCTGGAGAATTGCGTCTATTGTCGAGCGTTGGGATCGGAAGCCATACTGTGCCTCAGAGAGGTTTGGCCCCTCTCGCTCCAGGTGCTTAATGATTCTAGTTGCAATCACTCTCTCCAGCAGCTTTCCGGCCTCGTCCAAGAGAACGATAGGCCTGTAGGCCGAAGGGGAGTCGACAGGGCGACCTTCCTTCCTCAGCAAAACTAGCTTACCCTCCTTCCAGCATTGAGGGAACTCCGCCTGCTCCATACACGCACTAAAGAGCTCCCTCATCCTCTCTTTGAGCGGGCCCATCGACCTCACCCAAACTCGGCCGGGAATCCCGTCCGGACCCGGGGCGGTCTTACGCTCTTTCAGTTTGAGGATGGCGGCGTCCATCTCGCTCTCTGTGACGGGTGGTACTTCTTCATTTGTGGCCGGCCCTACATCTTCGAGCGGCTCCGGGCCAGCTGCAGCTGGGAAGAGTGCTGACAGGATGTCCGGCAGCTGTTCCGGGGGCAGCGACTCTAGTGCTGGAGGGCCGCGGCCGAACTTATTCCGCACAGATCGGTACGGGCGACCCCACGGGTCCCGATTTAGATCTTCCAACATCTCCTCTCGAGCAGTGTCTTTGGCCACCCTAATGGCTACGCGTAAAGCGCTCTTGGCGGCTCTGTATTCTGCCTCGAGTCTTCTCTCAAGAGATTCGTCCCTGGTATAGCCGGCGTGCTCTGATGCATTGGTGTCGGAGCTCCGCGATTTCATCCGTCCACCAATACACCTGCTTTTTCTCTGGGCGGCCCTTCGCCCGGGGCATCGCGTTGTCGCAAACTCTCGTGAGGGCCTCACGAAACCAAAGCGCCTACTCATTGACGTTGAAGGGGGCCGTAGGCTTTGGTGTCCAGGCCTCTATCAGCGCTGCTTCATCGAGCGCCTCGCTATTCATCTTTGTAAGAGCCCAGCGCGGAAACTGGGACACTCTAGCTGACGGTCGCGACTGTGCTACACCTGAAGGGGAGACGCTGAATCGGATGTACTGATGGTCCGACAGCGTCTCGACATCGGCAACCACCCTCCAGTCATGGACTAGTCCTCCAACCGCGGGGCTGGCAAAGGAGAGATCGACGATCGAGCTCCCCTGATGCCGGATGCAGGTAGGTGCATCTCCGTGGTTTAAAAGTGAGAGACCAGACATGAGGGCCCACTCCAGCACGGCATCGCCAAGGCTGTTAGTAACGCGGGACCCCCAGGCAGAGTGCTTGGCGTTAAAATCGCCGGCGACAAGAACGGGCCTAGGAGCCGTTCTCAAGGCTGCCGCCTGCAACTCACCCAGGAAGTCCTGGAATTCGGCGAGGGTTTTATTGGGAGAGAAGTACACGCCGAAGATCGTGTACTCCCCCCAATCCACCGCCACAAACCCTTGGCCCCTGTTTCGCGGAATAAGCGGTGAGCCGCCGTCTGAAGCGCAAATAGCGACGGAACCCGACAGGTCTCCTACCCAATTGTTGCGGGCGGGGACGCAGTAGGGCTCGGCCACAATAGCGACGTCCACTTGCCACTGTACTAGAACCTGGAGGAGCAAGTCCTGGGCACCAGCGCAATGGTTCAGGTTCGTCTGCAGGAACTGTGATGGTTGTCTAGCCATTATTGGTTTCCATCAATTCCTCCTGTCTGGCCTGTGGCTGACCCGTCGCTTGAGGCTTCCCTCCTCTTTTGCGCCCCTTCTTCGGAGGAGCACAACCTTTGCCGCCTGCCGTGTGGTTCGGGTTTCTACCCGCCGCTGAGCATACAACACAATGGGGCTTCGCCGAACAATCGGAGGCCTTATGACCCGCCTGACCGCACCGGTAGCACAGCTGACCCCTGTCTACTTCTGATTGGCACCGCCGCGCTGTATGACCTACCTCCAGGCAGCGGTAGCACTTCATGGCTCGCGGTTCTAGCAGCTGGACTCGAGCCGAGCTCCAGCCAACGAGCAGACGACCCGCAGCTACCAAGGTGTTAGCGGCAGCCACGGGGCACTGCACCCATATAGAGCCGGTACCTCCGGGACCGGCGCGAATGTCGCCCCCCTTTACGTGTTCCGAGGAGCAACCCGTCTTCGCTATAACCGCGGCCATAACATCCTCCTTCGTTACAGAGTCGTCCAGACCTGAGATCCGTAAGTCGGAGCATTTTACCGGTCTGGCGACTCTGGCTATTCCCGCCAGCACACCTCGTAGCTTCTCCGCAAAGCGGTCAGCCATCTCGCTGGTCGCAGTGCTGGGGAGCTCCAATATTCGGGCTCCTGTCGCCGCCTGTCTGCATCGGACGCCTTCTGTCAGACCCAGATCCGCCAAATTGATTTGTTGGCGGGCCCTTTCGATGACGTCCTTATAATTAGCACCGCGTTCTACTGCGTCGTGCTGTAGCGTGACGACTACTGCAGCTGCAATGGGAGCGGCGTTTCTCCTCCTTCTCGGTCTTCTCGTGGGCTTCGGTCTTTGGGAGGTTTTGGAGGCCTCCGTCGATCCTGCCTCTGCCTTGTCCGGATGTACCTTGGTCGGTTCCGGTAGGGTTCTCCTCCTTCCTTTTCTCTTAACCACCGTACTCCAGCCCTCTCCTTCTGACGAGGGGCCGGGAACCGCGGCTGGTAATGAAGCTGGCGGTTGTTCTGCCGGTTTTTCTTTCCGGACCTTCTTCTTCCCTTTACTACTCTTCTTTTCTTCTTCGGGTGCAGCAGTTGCAGGGTACGGTGTTGCTGCTGGCCTAGCTGTCGTCACCGGTGCCGAGGTCACTGATCCTCTGGAGGGCCCAGCCTTAGGGAAGGCGGGCCAATCCTTGGTGCGTTGAGTACCAGCTGTTTCGTGCCTCTTGTCGACCGCCAGCGGCGGACGGAGCCTTCTTTCTGGGAGCAGGCGGTCCTGCAGTCCCTCGATTCGTGCGTTGACCATGTTCGAGGTCCTCTCCATGATGGAGCGGGAAAACTCTTCGAACATGGCCCGCAGTCCCGAAACTGTCAACTCTTCGGAGCCACCTTTTGATGTTGGGACTCTGTTGCTTTCATCGACCGGGGGAGGTGGTCTTGACGTTGTATTTTCCACCGGACTCGCCTTTTCCCGCAGTCGTTCAACTTCCTCCCGGAGGCGAAGGTTTTCGGCCTCTAACCTAATAGTATCCTCCCTGAGAGTCACGAGGCCTAGGAAAGACTCCTCAACCTTCGCTTCTCCGTCTTTCAGGGCCTTCGAGAAGGTACCCTTTAGGTTGTTACTTTTTGTTCGCACCATTTTGATCAACTCCAGACCTTGTTCTCCCATAACTTTCAGTTTGGTGGCGGCAGGGAGTTTCTCCAATGCCGCTTTTTCCGCCTCTTTTTTTGCGGCTTGAACCACTTGTCGTTGGGCTCGATGAAGTGCCGCAGCCACTTCTTTGTCGGCCTGCTGTCGAAGATCCTCGTACTCCAGTTCAAGGTAGTTCCGTTCAGCTACAGCCATTTCTGCAGATTCCCCCGTGATAGGGGGGCGTCCTCGCCCTCTTTTTGCGGACTTCTTCTTTCGGACATCTGATCGGGAAGACCGTTCAGAGCCACCATCGTCTGAGCCGGACAGGGACAAGGACAGCCTTCGCTTGCCCGTCAAACTAACGCCTGCTCGATCGCGGGACGAAGCGCGAGAGCTTCCGGCTGTTCGCATGGTGTTAATGGAACAGTCGGAGTCGTCTAGCCGTTCTAATAGCACCATCGGTGTCCGTTGTGCTGAACGTGAATCGTCAGTATTGGTCGAGCCCGTTTCCGGTGCGGTTAGGAGCACCGGCCCCGGACTGTCGCGCATCATTGCGCTCTCCTCCATTCTACACGCCGACATAGCGGCCGCCTCACTACACGCATTGTTGGCACCCCCCGTATACGTGGGCCAGACTCCTGGTTGTGAACCAGAAGTGCGGGATTCTCCGACGGAGTCGGTACCCGCCCGGGGACATATTTTTACAGTGCGCTTATCCATGGTTGATCGTTAAGGCTGATCTAGCCTGACCAATTTGGGGTGGTTCCGCCCCAGTGCCCTTGCGACGCAGTCACCCACTCGCCACGCAACCCACGGCCGGGCACCAGAACCCTGGTTTGGGGACCCACAGGTCCATCCATCACGCAAACACTCACGGATATATACACACAAACACACACTGATGTATAGAAGGAATAAATACAATGAAAGATAGAGGAGCAAAGGCGTTGAAGAGATAGAATAATATAATGTAAAATATAAGAGGCAATACAAGAGAGCTAATAAAAAGAGGGAAAGATAGGAATAGACCGGTGATCAGCCACCCTGAGTACCTCACTCCGTGTAAAGGGCGGAGTGGCGCACCCAGGGGCCCAGGGACACCAACGCGGAGGAACCGGTACCACCCCCGCTTCCTTACCCCTTCTACATTAGAATCAACTAGCTTATCCACGTCTCTCTCAATCTCCTCCTCTCCAATAACATCATGGTCAAGTCCTCGTCTTCGGTCCAAGAAAATACTCTCAAAGGTTTTTCCATCACTACAGATTAGATGAATGCCTCCAAGGATGGTTGGATGTCCTGCTCTTGTCTGAAATTCTTGTGAAAGTCCGATACCACACAATCTTACTGTCATTACATAAGGGATAATCCTTGTCATAGCCTTGTGAATAACAGCAAACTCATTAGACAAAAAGTCGTACTTTATTGCTTTTTCATTCGCAACTATTGTGAGAATGTCTCGATTGGTTATCCCAACCTTAAAATTAAAGCTTGCTTCCGCTTCTTGTCCAAGACAAGAATATCAGGCTTATTATGGCTGACCTTTATATCCGTAGATATCCTAGTGTCTACTCATATCTCGGCATTGTCATTGGACATTACCTCCTGTACAGAGTGAGACCTAATTTTATTGGTCTTTTTAAAGCCATATTTCTTACATAGTAAGAAATGTAGACACCTAACTACCTCGTTGTGTCTTCTCATATGATCAAAACCCAACATTCGATCACACTTGGTAGCTAGATGATCTACAGTCTTCCTATGCGATCTACAGTGATGACATTGTCCCTCCTGTCCGCAGAATATATTTCTATCCTGCAGGAAGCAATATGTTGCTTCAGATCGAGCCTAGTTATTCCCCTCAACCAGCCATGTAGAAGATCCCTTAATGCTTACTAGCTCGTGGTCCTATGCTTTAAACAACTTTGAATGGTTGTAAAGATTCTTTATTTCGTTGTAAAGCGATAAACTTTGAGCTTCACATAGCACTTTTGGGGTGACTAACGCTTCTAGACGGTACTTTGTTCTGAGGTACCCTACTATCTGTGAAAGATGCGACTTAGAGTCTTCTTCCACTTTTAGTATAGCAGCACGTTTAAGTGAGCTATTTCTAGACTCATTCAGTGAGTTATACATGTTAAGCAACACGTTTTCACTCCCGTGCTCGACACACGCAAGACCTCTTCCCAGCTCACTCCTAGGGAGGTATAGTCTCTCCTTACAGGCTGGCTGTAAGTGGATATGGTGCTTTATTAGCACCTGGCAATGTCAAAATCGAGACTTCTGTAGTCTTCTGGCTCGAGTTTCAGAAGACCAACGTGGTATTTAATGACCGAGATCGCATGCTCATCTATGGCACGAAACATGTTTTCACCATTCAACTTCGTCATACAATGTCGCTCGACACGACTCAATATCTCAGTATTTACCTTTTCAAAAATCTTTCTTTTGATTACACTGGAAGAGTCTTCCGTTATTCCCAGGTACTTATATCCCTGTGACCTTTCTATTACGACGGCATCGTTTTCTACTCCCGTACAATTAGTGGCAGATTTCTCTCGGTTAACCTCAAGACCCACTGCCGTAAAGAACTTTTTAGTTTCCTCACTTAAGGCCTTGAGGTTTTCCTCGCTATCTGCCAGGAGTTTCAGGTCATCAATAAAGAGAATATGGTTCGTAACAAATGACTGGCTGTCAGCTTGTACACCTACCTTTGGATACAGTGAGTCAAGTTTCCTGTTCAAAAAATCCATACATAGGACGAACAAGAGAGGGGATAAGGAATCGCCCTGTAAAATACCTCTCTCTATTTTCTTCTCCAGGATCATTTCTGACCCTGTTCTAATCTCAGTGTGCCACTTTTTTATGGTGTCATTAAGGAATGTTCCTATCCATTGAGGGAGGTTTAACCTTTCAATACATGTGGTTAGGTAAGCGTGGTCTACTGAGTCGTAGGCCTTATTTACATCTATCCACATGATCTTAAGGAGGTTTTTATGTTCCTTATTGATCGCTATGTTTAACATAGCCTGTTCCTTAGCTCCTTGGACTAATCGAACTGTTCCAAGTTGGTTCTCGGCTAGAAGACCTCTGCTCTCAACAAATAGTTGTAGGACTCTCGTCGTAAACTTCGTTGACAGTTTATAGAGGTTCGACATACAAGTGATAGGTCTGAAGTCACTACCACGTGTCGGCGTACCCTTTGGGTTAGGTACGTTAAGGCCGCATAGAATCAACTCTCAGGAGCCTTCCCATTTAACCATATCTCCCTTATACATTCATAAAGGAAAGGATGCACAGCTGTACACTTCTTGATGAAGAAGTTGTAGATGCCATCACATCCTGCTGCCTTCCAGTTTGGTAGATATTTTACAGTATCCTGGAACTCAGCATATGCTGGGAAGTTCCAAAGATGAAACTTTTATATTTAACTAAAAATTACAGATAAGGAAAAAATAATTTCAGGACAACCTACTTTCTTTAAACCAATTAAACAAATTTTACCAAACATCCGTTTTATCCTGGAACATCACCCAAAGTATGGCCCTCTCCCAATAGAGTGTATTAATTTGAATTTCAATGAGAAAAAGTCAAGCACTGAACAGAAATCCTAAAATACTGTGCAATGTAAAGTCCCATAAACAGGGCAAATTAATGAAATTAACAGTATCTATTTCTATCGTCTCATACTGTAGGACAAAAGCCATTATTAAATGGTTTAAGCAGTTTGAAAGAATCAAGAAAGTTAACAACTGGTCAAATGACGATTTACAGATTATTCTTAGCATTTATTTACAGGACAAGAGACTGATGATGATATTCTTAGACTACTTTATCAGCAGCTGACCGAGAAGTCGTTTAGTCTTAAATATCCAAAGACCTGTCTAAATCTAGTGTCCGAAAAAGTTAGAACAAAGTTAATAGAATTCCTTTGGTACTATCGAGGAATATGTTCAAAAAATGAAACTTGCTTTAGGAATTATGCGACCCATACTAAGATTTCTAAAACCGAATACACTCGTTGACTTCACGTAACCCCTTTTAAAAACTTAGGAAGAAGCACTAGAATGCCTTTATAAACGATTGAAAAGACGAAGACTGTAATATAGCTTATAAACATTTCTATATACCACAGATAAAGTTGATATATGCACAGTTAGACGAAATATCTCACGACCTAAATATCTCAATCCTTCAAATCGAAAGATTTAACAAGTACACTACAGAAAAGAGTTGGAAAGATAATGAAAAGCAACAGAAACCTGTCAACAATGAAGGTCAAAATTCTAAACCAAAAGGTGAAACAAGTATGAACCAGATAGTAAAAACCAACAGTTAAAAATACGAAAGAGCTGACATAATGATACAGGAACCAAAAGAATCAACAAATGAAGTTCTTGTTCCAATCACATTCGATGAGACGACGCACGTCTCGGCCTTAATGGACAGTGCTACCACGAGAAACGTCATTTGTAATGTTTTGGGTTCGAAGTTGAATATTATAAGGCTAAAGGAAGAGAAGTACAAGCAATAACGGCAAATCGTAAAATCGTTACTCTTAATGAGGGGATAGAGGTTTAGTTTGGATTAGGAGAAGTTTATGGGCATGTTTTCATAACAGAGTTTTATGTAATGAGGAATCCTGCACATCCGATAGTATTTGGGAATGAATTTCTTACCAATGAGGAATGCATTATACACCACAAGAACCACCATTTAAGCCTAAGAGGAAAATTTTTCCCTTCATTCAAAAGCAGCCTCATGTTCCCTAAGACCCAGACAGCAATTCCATAATCTCTTCTAACAGCAAACAGAGGTGATTATGATAAACGACCTTTTAAATAAACTTAACGAGCGTTTTTTTTTAAATAGGACATATCAGCCCACATTTATAGAACCAGTTAAATTACGATGCATAACCCATGAGTTAACCACGAAATACAAAAGGTATCCGGTGCCGTATAAGCTCAAAGATCAGCTTGTGAAGAGGTTGAGAGATTTCTTTCTGAATGAATAATTGAAAAGAGTTAAAGTCCGGTAACGTCACCCGACTTTTTAGTTTATAAGAAGAATGGATAAGTCAGACTAGTGGTAGATTATCAACATATTAACACCTTTTTTTAGAGGAACCTAGTGAAATGCCCAAAATTTTGCAAAATATTACGAATTGGTGCTAGTAAATATTCACTCAAATTGATTTAAAGAATAGTTTTAATCAGATCCCACTAGACTTTAGTTCTCGGGAGCTTACTAAGTTTATACTTTTAAATCTTTTGAATATTCAAAAAATTATATTTATACCTGTGTACAATCTTAATAAATTTTTATGGTGGAGGATCTGAAAAGTAAAATTACAAAAAACAATATAAAAAAGGAAATAAAGTGGGCAAAGTCCCACAGTAGTTGGTCGAAGTTGACCAATGAGGAAAAAATAGACACGTTCTTGGTAAGTTATAATGAGGAAATATTAGATCGCAACTGTCTTCAGTTTAAAGAAAAACGAAAGGTCTCGATCCGCTGGAAACAACGGAGAGACAAGGCAAACGACAAATATAGCAATAAAAGAGTATGTTCGATCTATACGCCAGAAAACAAGGAGATGACTAAAATATCTCGGCATTTATAGGAGAAGTTGTGAAAATCAGAACTGGGTTGGGTGTTGAGGAAGTTGACAGAAGAGAAATTATAAAAAAATGCTATTCAACTGAAACTTAAATTGGTAAAACTGTTCCTCTCTTGTCCATATAAGGTAAGCAAGGAGTTTTACGATACTATTAATGAAATGGAAAAAGAAGCACTCCTTACTCTTAGCTGGCGCAAACTATCCTTGCGCAATACATCAATACCGACCAGCTGATATGTGTGTAAGAAGAATGGTCATGTGGCCAAGAATTGTTTTTATAATAGGAAAGCTATACCAAATTAGCTAAACAAAAAATGAATGAAGTAACAAACCTAGAAATTGAAAGTGACGAAGGATGACAAATTTTATTACTAATTAATAGAATTATATCTACGTGGGTTGGAGTCTAACCAAGATATCTTCTTGAGAAGGAAGGCTATAATGAAGACAGAAAACAATGAGAATACTCACCTGTCTAAAATAAAAGCATTCCTTAAAAGTAAGTATAATCTCAAAGAAGAGGTCAGTCTGATGACTCTCGAGGAAGCACAGAAATCTTCCCTGTACATCGAGATAAAAAACAAGTGTAATCACGCAAAGCTGTATAGGCCAAGAGACGATCCCCTTGTTTCAATGAAGGAATCCTCAATCTGGTTTAAACATGGAAACATATCCCTTCGAGAAGAAGGCGCTCTTTGTGCCCTTCAGGACAGAAATATCTTCCTTAAGAAAGGTGTAAAATGCCCATATTGTAACGACAAGTACAAGTCGGTAGACCACATGGCTACTCAATGTGATAGAATGTTATCACATGATTACATGAGGAGGCACAATAAGGCTTTAAGGTGTATCCACCTTCAGCTGTGCTTATACTACGGATTATCGAAGTCCAAGAAAATTCGTAATCACTCCTCCCAGGAGTGTGTATCAAATAACCGGGCCGAGATAAGAATATATACTCGTATACCAACGGGTATTAAGGTAAGTACAACAAGCCTGACATTTTTGTCCTTTACAGGCTCAAGAAAGAGATTTTAATCGTTGAAGTAGGCATTACGAGCTTTGACCACCTACGTGCTGTTGAGGTCGAGAAGAAACATAAGTACGATCTTCTGGCCAATCATTGTGGCACACTACATGGGTTTAAGACAAGAATAGTCCCGTATGTGATGACATGGGACGGGATGGTGACAACTTATCACCAAAACTACAGGAAGGAACTAGAACTCTACAGACGCATCGAAGCGTATATACAGTCCAAAGACCTCAAGATGACACTGGAGAGCTTATCTATTGAAGCTCGAAGAGAATTTTCATACTCTGATGCAGCTTCTGAGAATGTCAGAGCTAGCAAATCTGGTCCCCAGGACCCTCCAATTCCAAGTCTTCCCTCCAATTGTGAGTCGATATGAATCTTCAAACACTACAGTATACCCTAATAAATAAATGTATCTACGTGGGTGGCAAAAAGGTTCCTGTTGTGTTGATTCGGGTGCGTGCTGCAATTTTATATTCCGAACGTCTGTAAACGATTTTAATTAACAAATTTTCTAAGGTTTTAGTTTCGTTAATATTTTACACATGCTTAGGGGAGAAATTTACAGTCGAAGAATATGTGAAGATGCCCTTTTACTATAGAAACAGGCAATTCTGCATTACTCTATAAATTCTGCTAGGAGTAAAACGTTTCAAAATATTAATGGGTAAATCAGAAATATCCAATATTTTTACGTTAGAAGATAATCGAATATGTGAAATCAACACAATCCCTGGTGAGAAGATTGTTGATAAAATATATATTTTACCACAAAAGTTAGAAGTGGGTGTTGCGAAAGCGATTAAGGGCCTATTGGAAAATGATTATATTATGAAATCGAAGTCGACTTGGTTGAACCATTTTGGACCAGTGATAAAACCAGACGGCATAATAAGATCTACAATAAACTTAGTGTCGCGAACAAACTCGTCAGTTTAGACAACTACTCATTACCCAATATCGACAAATTAATTTATATTCAAAAAGAAAACGGTATTTATTTGCACTAGATCTTGCAGATATTTTTTCCAGATAAAATTAGCAGAGAAGATAGGCACAACAGTTTATAGATTTAAGCATTTTCTCTATGATTGAAATGTTATGCCGATTTTATTTAAGAATGCCTTGGCAGTATTGCAGCGATTTATGGATGACATCCTTGAGGAGGAAATCTGAGAATGTTGGTTTATTTATGTTGATGACATACTAATTTTTGGGTCATCGAAAGAAGAGCATGATCAAAATTATAAAAAAGTTGTTTCTATGCATCTTTAAAGATGCATAGAAACAACTTCATGTTCCATGGAAATTAACCTAAAAGGTTGTTTTATAAAGCAGAAAATTACTATTTTACCATAAGACTTTTACTTTATCGATGAAAACTAACTGCAGTGTCTACTCTAATAATTAGGTGCGATCATTGACAGACCTTGAATAAATGCCACCCTATATATGTGTATGCCCTTATAAACGGAGTTAAATGATGTGCTGGTTCGTTACTAGATAGCTTCTTTTTAACATGCCCAAAATGTTTCTTCTCAAATTTATCCTGCATTCAAATCATTTCCATTGGCTACCACATATTTATTTTATTTGCTTCCCACAGTCCAATTAAAACTAAACGCCATCAAAGCTATAAATAAAACAAATGTTTGACATCGATTCTATCTATCAAAAGCCATTTGATTAATTTGTAAAAGTACATAATCCTAAATTATATGTGTATTTACAACCCGTTTGTAGATTCTCTGCGGTTATCAAATTCGGAAAGTTGAAGATCCTTGGTAGTGGTATGTTAGCACCATTATTACTTGATATCATTGATTATACTCGTGTAGACGCGTATACTATTTACTGTTGTCGCACATGCCATGATTTCCCTTATATGTTCAGAAAGCTAACAACTTCATCTAGCACACTAACTCACACGTGGAAAACGATAAACTTTTTAAGTTTTACCTAATTTTTCTATTGATATCAAAGAAGGCTTGCCTAGACTTTGAGGTAATCAATAATTAAGTTGAGATGGAATCATACTCGTAAGCCTTAACTTGATAATTACATATTCATAAGTTTATTACATAATTACAGCCAAGATACAGATCCAAACGTGTTAATCATCCACTCGGCCTTAGATGTGATTGACGTCGTCTTAATATAAGAAAAAAAAAATTACTATATTGGTAATTAGATGGATAATGGGCCATTTCATCACTAATTGTAATGTTTTTGGTATTTAATTCGTACTAGAGAGTTACACAATAAAAGAGTTTACGATTTTATCAACATTATATTTAGGCGTTAGTAAGTACACAAATGAACACGCACGTCTTTACTTTAATTGCCAAAAATGAAAATTCAACCGTTTTACATTTCATTTGCAACAAGAAACGTACAAATTTGTCTAAAAAATTATCTAGAACATTTTAAAATTGGTTTTGTAGCGTCTGGAAAGCTTTAGTAAAGCCACATATTGGTAGTTCGAATCAAAAATAACAAAAAGGAGAACCAAATTACACTTATTTGATCAAAATCCCGTACTAATCAACATTTTATTATATAAAAAATTTTATGTGGCTGGAACGAAAGATTCATAAGAAGAAATCTCATGATCCGCGGAAGTCGCAGAAAAATACTGATCTTCAGAAGATGATTCTAATGTATCAAGGTACGTTTCATCCCCAACCAACTGTGGTTGTTTTACAATATCCTTTAGTGGAGATTCGAGCGCCCTACAATTGGCATTTTCTTTGTTGTTAGTTGCATTAGCTTGGCTTGTAGCTGGCAGTTGTTTATCATCGTCTTTTTCTAAAGAGGCGGTGACTGTATGTGATGATGAATGGCCTTGCATTGCACCAACAGTGTCTTTTTCATCATTAGAAATAGCCTTGTTGTTGTTTTCATCAGCTTCTGCGTCTATAGCTCTATTAAGACTTGTTTGTTTTCTCCTTAAGATTTTAAATCTAACGAAGTCTTGAATACTAGTGAAAAAGTATGCAAAATACCCTTTAGATTTCTCTTCTACTTGTAAATTGCCATGATCCTTCTCCGCGTCCACTTCAAGACAATCGGTGCCTTTGTTTTTATTGGTATCGTTTTGAACCAATGGTCTACCTTAGGATAGTTCTGGTGTTACTTGATCGCTCTTGTTTATATCCAATTGAGCCCCCTTCCCTTGAACTGGCGCTTGAGTTGTCAATATTTCTTTGTTTGTCTCACCAATAAAGGCGCTATGTTCATCTTGTTTTGTCGTTGTATTAACATGCTCGTCACTCTTTTCATTTGGCCCTTTAGCCCCCGTGTTGCCGATGAACCCCCAAACCATTCTGAAAGGAGCTTTAATATATCTCATAAAAGAGGATTCTTCATTGGAACCTTCTACTGCCATGTTTGACTTACTTAAGTTCTCCTCTAATTCGGGCCTAAATACTTCTGCATCACCTTCTTTTGTGTCTTGTTTTGAAAAGAAAGAACAACCCCATTTTTTAAACCTTTGCCACTTCGATAAAAACTCTGCCGAAGGCTCTTTTGTAGTTTCCCCGCTCGTGTCTTGTCCAAACGGCAATAGACTAGAAACATATCCACATACATTTGTGGCACAATTAAGTGCTTTCGTACCGGCCCCAACTACGGTAGATTTTATAGACCCGCCAAGATCTTTCAGGGAGGTCACACCAGAGACCAATAGTTCTTTTCCCTTACTGCAGCCATCATGTATTGTGCTAGCAATCTTAGCACCGGTGGGCGACATGTTTTTTATAAAACCCCAAATGAGTTTCAACTGTATATTATTCCAAAATTCTTTTGTTTTGATTTCGTGTAAAAACTTTTTTATTTCTTCACTTTCCAAAAAAGCAGAAAAGCCTCCTAGTACGTTTTTTGCTCTACCCCGTGGTGTCTGCGGTATTTCAATTCGAATACACTCAGCTCTTATTTTGTATAACGAATCAAGTACCCAACTGGATGGAATAATACGCGCCCCGTTGCCATAATCATTTTTGTCCATTAGTTGATATTCGATAGTTTCTTTCTCGTTGCTCTCAATGTTTTGTTTCATATACTGTGTTTTTAGATACTCGGCGGCAAAGGGAACATTTTTAGTAGTCGATTTCGTGCTATCTTGAGAGTGGGACGCAATTCCCTTCTTGACAAAATGGTATCCTATTGTCAATAACGATGTAATTAAGATTAGTTTTGTCTTTAGATAGCTTTTACTCAACATAAAGTGGGGGTCTTTTGTTAATTGTTAAGAATGATTGGACAAATTAAATTTTTGTTTTTGAGATTTGATGTGGGGAGGGGGGGTGTCTAGTGTATAGGGTTGAAATTATAAATGTTAAATTTTCGATTTTATTGCACTTGCCATAAAATGAGTTAAAATTTGTTTGCCTTTTAACAAACAGTTTTTTATGCTTTTAAGGCCTCGCGTTGAATTGTTTTGGATAAAAACAAAAAGTTTTATTGAAAACATCTTTGACAGTTGGCAAACAGTCAAAGCACTCATGAATATCTAAATATTCTTTAGCTTGTTAATGCATAACTACGGATTAATGAGGTCTATACAAATCTAAACATTCACAGTTTTGTTTGTAAGCTTATTCAAATAATTTAAATCCTTCCTTAAGTCTTCTAACCTGCTACCTAACTTACAAAATAAAGTTAAAGTTTTTATTTTTATACCAATTTGAACCAGACAACTTTCGTTGTTATTCTCATATTATATAAATAGGTTCATTCATATTCTTAATTCTACTTGTATGTACTTTAATTATTAGTCTCTGACTTTGTAGTGCAAATCCACTTTTGACAATCTTCTTTTGTTTTTTCGCCCCCTCAGGATGCAAAAGACAACAAACGGAACTTTAACAGAAGAAGAAATTATCGAATTCCTGATAAATTCGGGATATGAGGAGATCCAGATTAAGGAAGTACTTAAACAGACACACTCTTCTAATATTGATACCTTAGTAGACTATATGATTAAAATGGAAGAACAACAAGTCACTTGTAAAGTACAACGGGGTCAAGCAAACCAGACGATGATCAGGCGCGCTTAGAAACTCTCAAGCTAATCGAAGAGAATAAAAAGAGAATAGAAATTGAGCGAAAGTACAAAGAGGAGCTAATAAGAAGGACTTTAGAAGACAAGAAAAATAGAGAAAAGGAGGAGAAGGAAATGATAAAAAATTTAAATGGCGCTGAAAAGGAGACCGAAATAAAGGCCGATTGCATAATAAATGTTAGACCGCCCGACTCGAGATGCCTAAAGTATAATTTTGCAAAGGAAGACACTGTAAATGATGTCTTTAAGAAAATAGAGGAGGCTTTGGGTTACGCGACCTTTAAGCTTTTTAAGCCAAGAAATCCACAGCCTATTGAAAGGTCCGACATGAAGCTAGTTGACTGTAAGTTACTCTACCCGAGGGCTGTCTTGTTTGTAGAAGAATAAAAGGGTTTAATGTATTTTGAGCTTTGTATTAAATCTTTAACTTTCATTGTTTCGTAAGCTTCGTTGGAAAAAAATACCACGTGTAAACAAATTGCCTGACGCAGTGTGTTCTCCTGCAATAATAACATATGATCTTATAAGGTTAATGACCTTGTGTACATAAATAGATGTTTTTATAATCTCCATCGTCAATTTAAATATTTCAATTTAGTTTTATAACAATTAACATTGGTCTCTATGAAGTCTGTAAAGGCTAGTTATAAAACCAGAGATTGTCACTACCAGCACACTGTCTTTACAGAAAATAGTAAATGAACATTAGATTTCTTGATCTACTGTGTGTAAGATAATGTGTTTTTATATCAAGCACCAATCATTAAGGATATTTCTAAAAGATTCTCTGGAGCTCTGACTGTAATACCACTTAACGTAATAACAATGTAATATAATTTACACCTTTATCTTTTACTCTTAATAAAGATTACAAGAGAACTTGCTTTAAGCCTACAACAATATTATTATAGAAGAAAGGGCGTTAGATTAAAATTGATGGATGAGAATCAAGACTTTTTACAAGTATGAGCATGAACCTTTTATTATAACATAGTTTCTGCAGTCACAAAAGAGTTTTCTTTATCTGTTTTTCCACCACCCAAGGATTTCTGAGACAATATGATAGTCGTAATATCATTTTTATTTAATTCTTCTAGGCTGATGAATAAATAATTTCCGAACATTTGAAAATCTAAAGATCGAATATCAACAGACAACCTTTTGGAATTAACAGCCGTTAGTTCGTAGCTTTTCGACTTCCTAAAATTAATAATTTTATCATTTTTTTCAAAACTAAATAATTTACCTTCTAGATACCTGCCTGAGATAATTGGAGAAGGCTCATGCAATTCAAAATTTACTACATAAGGCGTATTGAGTGTTTTAATTGCTTTCGCTAAATTGTAAATATCTGACATAAGCGCTGACAGTTGGACTAATCTCATTAGACTTTGATCTGATAATGTATATAAGTTGCTATCTTGAAAAAACTGTTCAGCTGATAATTTTAACATACGATCATAGTTTGTTATTAGGTATTTTAGGCATTGATCTACACTATCGAAATCGAGCAAAGTAACATATTTACCATATTTTTTCTCAAGCTTGCAGCATAATTCTTCATCACTTTCAATAAGCGGTTTGATTGTCCGAAGTTTGGTTTTTATAGCTTCAAAAAACTTGTTAACAAATCTATAAAGATGGAAATTGGCATTAAGTTTAAACAAGTAGCAATCTTTCTTTTTATCAATGCCTTCAAAATAGTATTTTTGTTGCAATACATTATTGCCAGTTCCTTTATCTGTTTTGACCAACGTGTTTAAGTATAAAACAAAAGGGGTTTTTATATGAGTCTCCATAAAAGGAACCATTATGTCGCGTTTGATTGCAAATATACCGATTTCATCGGAAGAATTAGTAAAATTTTGTATTACACATCCACTATGAATTTTCATTTCCCCCATCTTATCACATTTATAACAAAAGGTTAGATAATCGCAAGGCTTTCGGCTTTTGTACAAGTTCAATCTTTCTTTTTTTAGGATAAATATACCAGGTCCTGTTACAATGGTTTTAATACCACAGTATACAGCATGTATGAGTAATATTGAACTATGAATTTTCATATTGGGGTTGATATTCTCAAACTGATTAAAAAGATAAACAAAATATGATGGAAAAAACGCGGCCATTATTTATTCAAAGAGGCATAATAATAAAGATCTTATACGTTCCGAGAATATTAGATTTCCATTTAACAATGAACGTATATCTTATACATGTAAGCATCATACTTAATAATCTGGCCATATAAGATTGGAGTTTTAAATGCAAACTTGCTGCAAAAAAATTTTTATTGATTCTAACAATATTTTCTGCTCTAAGTTTGTTTTGCTTGTCTTTTATTAGCCAACAAGAGAATTATTTTTCAAATACCGAGAATATATGTTATGTTTAATTTGTCCGGCAGGTTCCATTTGTGGTTAAAACCAGTGTAGTAAATTTAACAGTTCTAGGAGATCTAGAAATGCCTTTCGGCATGCTAGTATAAAGCTTAAGTATAAATGAGAGTTGCAAGAACTTTGCGCAAAAATATCCCAATAAAGTGCTTTTTTTAAATTGTCGTTTTCAGTTTACCGGCAAAATAAATGTTCTAGAACACAAAAAGATTTTTTTTCTCAAACGCTTTCTTTTAAATCTTAAGAAAACAACATTAATACTTCTGCGCAAAGAAATAATATAAGGCATTCAGTCGTGACAGCTTCCTCGCATACTAGCTGTAGATTGTTTCTGGGTTTAATGGTTTGTATCTCTTCTTGTGTTATACTCTTGCAGAATACTTTGTATCTCCTATCCAGATAGTCTAGCGATTGTTCCCTGTTGGTTTCCAAATCATCTAAAATATTTTTTAGGTCCGTCAAGTTTTTGTTTTCCATTGGGGGGAGTTTGAACGTAAAATTTGAGGAGGGGGGGTTTGTTAGGGGGGGGGGGTATAGAAGGCCCGGCTGAAGGGGATTTGGTAGGACTCGTAGTAGGGGGGGGGGGGGGGGGGTATTGAAAGGGATGACCTGTAAACGGAAAGTGGGACAATGTTAGGGGGTCTTTATAGCTGAACATGTTACGATAAAATGCATACAATACGGGTATACTAACTCACGGTCATACGTTCAAACTTTATAACTAATCCCGCCGCCTCTCCTTCCACCACAAGTCGTCAACAAACACAAAATTTATATTTTTATCGCTTCTACCCCAATGTTCTTGGGAATCTTAACATACACAATAAAGGTTACATTCACAACCAGACTTGTTTCTAAAGGTAATATTTACTTAAGCTACTAAGGTAAAATTTCCTAAAGCAGTGATCTACACATTTTTAGGATAATTTTATGCTCTATATAAAGTTAATTAATTAAACAACAATGTTTAAGTCGCTATGTGGATAGTCTATAGAATAATTTAAACTTCTACATGTCATCGAAAGATCTATCGGTCGAATGGACTGTTTTGTAAATCAACCATAAACAAAAGATAAGTAATTAAAAATGTAGGCCAAACTTTATAAGTTTTATAATGATCAATTATTTACTCGTAATGTAAATATACTTTACACTAAAGTACAAAGGGTTCGCTACGACTAACGTGAAATATGAGAAACAGATTAAAGCAGGTTTTGGGGCTGTAAAGTCGTTTAATTTAGCAATAAAAGCGTTTTGCAATTCACAAAGAAATTTAGTGCGTGATTAATTTCATTAAGATGAATATATAGCATAAGAAAATGAATACAATTATGGTTAATAGTTCCTTATTCGTTCAAATATGAACAGATATCATTTAATGTTTAATTTAGCAATAAAAGCGTTTTGCAATTCACAAAGAAATTTAGTGCGTGATTAATTTCATTAAGATGAATATATAGCATAAGAAAATGAATACAATTATGGTTAATAGTTCCTTATTCGTTCAAATATGAACAGATATCATTTAATGTTTTCTCAAGTTACAATTCACTACAATATCATACTTTCTTAAGATATTAAGCACATTAAACGCTCATTTAATAACGTTTACCAGCAAATTATTATCGCCACGTGCCTTTGGCGTTCAAAGTTGTGGCCAGAATAGCTCTCCATATTCTTAATTTTGTTTGTTTGGGTATAATGTATGCTTCTGCATCTTGGTTCATAGATTATATAAAAATTGAAAATTGTCCTTATATTTACTTTGTGCTTGAACACAATATTTTAGTTGAGATCGTGTGCTAGCGTAAAAAACTGGTTTTAGGAATAAATCAAGTATGTGTAAAAGAATATACATATTATTTGTAGTAAAATCAAAGGAAAAAATATTTTTTAACACATGAGACAAGGCAAATTAAAGGTTCTGGTAGGGCCAAAACTCAATGTATGTTTGACATCTTCTTTATCTATAACTTCATACGGTAAACAATGAAAAACCAAATTTCGATTGTCAATAGTTTATTGCTGGACCTTAGAAGATGGCTTAGTCTTGAAAGCAAACATAAAGACACTTATCTTTAAAAACTATGTTCTTGTTGTAGATATAACAGGTTGTTGTTATATCTGATATTATGCTGCTGTACCAGTTAAAATTATAAAAATTTTATTATTGGTGTTCAATAATATTGTTTATAATGCTTTTTAGCGAGATGACTAATTCACTCAACTCATTTTTTATCAAAAGAAAGTTTTTCTTCAAATCTTCATCAATTTTTATCAAATCAGATTTTCCTTCAATAATTGATTCATTTTGTGCAAGTTTACCTAATTTAAAACCGAAAATATCTTGTAGAATTAGTTGCTGTTCAACAAGTCCGATAAATCTAATTAATTCAAAGATTTTAAAATTTCCGTCTTTCTTTTTTTGATCTAAAGGTGTATTGTTTGTTTTCCTTATATATTTTTTTAATAGTTTCAGCATTTTGTAACCATTTTTTTCAAAGACGTTTCTAGAAGTTGTAAATAATTGTTTATCTTTGGTGTCAATCTCTTTAAAAATTTTTTGTTTGATCTTATCGAAAAGTTGCAGATCTACGGCACAGAGAGAATATAACTCGAAAATTGTTTTCATTTGATAATTCAACTCGTTTATTTGTGGCTGTAAACTATCGGATTTGGTTGTTTTGGTTTAGCGTATAACAACAATAAATCAAATTAAAAGCTAGTCTCATGGGTATTATTACTAAAAATTTTGTTAGCGCTCATGTTATATGTGTCGATAACAAGTTTATGGTAAGATATTTATTGGTAAATCCACCCTTCCGAAGGTGGGGTTGTTTATGTAGTTTTGCGAGGGGAAAGTTCCCTCCAAAAGACCATCCTTCGAATATGTGGTTAGAAAGCATGCAGACGTTATATTTCTTATAAGGTTGGCAAGATCTTTAAGTGTAAAGATATAGGAAATTATGGCTTTGAGTTATTTTTCAATAAATGTATATACTGGAACATGAGAATAAAACCTATTTTATTCATGCTTTTTTCGATCGTAAAACACCTAAAAAAATGTTTTATTGATGGTTTTACAGATACGCCGCTTTGTGTTTTTGTTACTCTCACCGTTTATTGAAGAAAACATAAATTTCTACAACATATTGTGATGAGGTCTGCATTCAAAAGTTGATTTTTTTTATTATTGGAATCCCCTATTATTTCACGACAGTTTAATTGTAAAATTTATGCGGGTGATCTTCCTGGCAAAATTTAGACGCGTAAAAAATAGTGAAAAGTGTGAGTTTAGGAGTATATTAATTATGGAGGAGAATTATTACCTGGATGGAAAAAAATTTGACTTCTAGATCATCAATATTCTTAAATATAAGTTGCAGCTCTGGCGAATCAAAATAAGCAAAATCGTGTATAAGTATATTAAAAGAGTTTAATATTCTGAAATTGCACGTGAATTGCAGGTGGCCAATACTGCAACATTGTATGATAAATTGTCAAAGGATGTAATGATTGAGTTACATATCTTTGTAAGTCGAAGAAAAATGGATTGGACGTTAAAGATATGCTAAAAATAATTGAAAGATTGTAATGAGAAGAATATATAGTAAAGGGTTTGTTAAATTGTAAAATGCCTGCGTTATACTTATAAAGGAAGCTATATAGTGCGAGACAATGTCTTTCGAAGAAAGTCCTAGGATTATAAGCTACCAAGTTCCTATATTGAAACATATCAGTTGCGCATCAATCTATATGCGATTATTAGCTGTGAAATTCTGCTCACAAAACTGTAACAATTTAAAGAATTTATTTATAGTCGAGGTTTCAAGGTGATAGATATTATAGTTTAAATGGAGACGTACTACAGCTCTACGAAATGCAGTATACTAGAGCTAGACCTGCCGCACAAGCAGCTACCCCCTACGATAGCCTGCTTACCATGTCACGTTCTACGCAGGTGCTACGGACCTACTGCTATGTTGCAAGTAGGCGTGCCACGTGCCCGGTCGTTCGATCTAGACCGTTTTTGGCCGATACTAAGCTCCACCTACAAGTATGCGCTAGGGTACTCCCTCGAGAAGATACACGGCCTCTTAACATCACTTCGGTAACCTGTTTCGGCGTGCATGGAGTGCTTTTAGCGACTTACGCAGGCCCACCTAGGCCGAGTATGTCTCCACTCTCGGCTTAGTATCGCAGTGACGGTTCCAACTTTCCAGTGTTTGTATTCGATTATATTTTCAGCCGTATGCATTCCAG
Organism: Lysandra bellargus; assembly: GCA_905333045.1. Classification (NCBI taxonomy): domain Eukaryota; kingdom Metazoa; phylum Arthropoda; class Insecta; order Lepidoptera; family Lycaenidae; genus Lysandra; species Lysandra bellargus. The sequence continues at coordinate 1,348,799 of HG995364.1, read as the reverse complement.
GTTTGTCTCGACCCCGGTTTCACATGGTTTCTCCATGGACAGTCTTCCTGGCTATCGCTTCAAGTTCTTCGTATCACCTAGTAAAACCACCAGTGGTGGAAAGTTTCAGATCTACTTGACCAGCAGCTCAAGCCGGCCTGGCCAATAAAGCCGATTACGACCCACACGCTTACATTGATTATGTCCTATTAAAGTAAGCCGAGCTAATGTTGTTTTTTCTTACTGTCTTTCAAGTAATAGGCACCGCCCAGCGGGAATCGAACCCACACATTTCGTGTATAAACACGCTGTGCTACCACTACACCACGGTGGCTCTAACTGTAACAATAATGTATAATTGTCGTATTTACATACGTCTATGGCTACAAACTCTCAGTTCTTAATAATTTCTGTAAAAATTTTTTATATTTTTTATCCCATGTTATCTGAGCTCCAACCAACAACAAATAAAAGTTTTAAATACGACAATAATATTCTATTAATAAAGAAGTTAATAGCTAAACAATGATTAGGACATTCTGGTCATTATTTAAGCCAATTATACTGCAAAAGATGCATGGCCTGACCAACTTCTTAACTTTGAAGTATTTATTTATAGTCGAGGCTGCACGTTGACAGCTATAAAAGTTTTCCTTGTAAACTAACTACAGCTTTAGGAAATGTAGCGAACTAGAGCTAGACCTGATACACAATCAGCTCTCGTAGATAGCCTGCTCTTTATGTCACTTTCAAAGCAAGTGCTACGGCCCAATCTATGTTACAAATAGGCATGCCACATGGCGTTAGTTCGGTCTAGCGTCTTTTAGCCTATACACAGTATCTCCTATCTGGTTTGAATGCTTCCTGGAGAATATGAAAGGCATCTTAAACGTAATTTAAATAACTTATCTTGACGTGAATATAAAGCTCTTAGTGACTTACGCAGGCAACCCACCTTTGGCGAGTAAGATACACTTTCGGTATGACTTCGCAGTAAAGGTTCTGAGATTTCATATCGGTAATCGCTTATTTATACGGCCTTATGGCTTAAGAAAAAGTCACCACCCGGTTTCATAAATTTTTTAATGGTCAGTTTTCCTAGCTATCGATACAAGCTCTTCGTTTTCCACTAAAACCCAACCGCATTGTAATTTAAGATCTATTAGGAACAAAGAGTTCCAGGTGGCCTAGCCAACAAAGCCGATCAAGGTTTACACGGTTCTATTGATAATAACCTTTTACTAAGAGCCAAGCTCAAGGTATTAGTTTATCATACTTCAAATTTGAAGTAGTCCTAGCAGTAGCACATTTACCATATTTTTTCTCAAGTTTGCAGCATAATTCTTCATCACTTCCAATAAGCGGTTTGATTGTCCGAAGTTTGGTTTTTATAGCTTCAAAAAACTTGTTAACAAATCTATAAAGATGGAAATTGGCATTAAGTTTAAACAAGTAGCAATCTTTCTTTTTATCAATGCCTTCAAAATAGTATTTTTGTTGCAATACATTATTGCCAGTTCCTTTATCTGTTTTGACCAACGTGTTTAAGTATAAAACAAAAGGGGTTTTTATATGAGTCTCCATAAAAGGAACCATTATGTCGCGTTTGATTGCAAATATACCGATTTCATCGGAAGAATTAGTAAAATTTTGTATTACACATCCACTATGAATTTTCATTTCCCCCATCTTATCACATTTATAACAAAAGGTTAGATAATCGCAAGGCTTTCGGCTTTTGTACAAGTTCAATCTTTCTTTTTTTAGGATAAATATACCAGGTCCTGTTACAATGGTTTTAATACCACAGTATACAGCATGTATGAGTAATATTGAACTATGAATTTTCATATTGGGGTTGATATTCTCAAACTGATTAAAAAGATAAACAAAATATGATGGAAAAAACGCGGCCATTATTTATTCAAAGAGGCATAATAATAAAGATCTTATACGTTCCGAGAATATTAGATTTCCATTTAACAATGAACGTATATCTTATACATGTAAACATCATACTTAATAATCTGGCCATATAAGATTGGAGTTTTAAATGCAAACTTGCTGCAAAAAAATTTTTATTGATTCTAACAATATTTTCTGCTCTAAGTTTGTTTTGCTTGTCTTTTATTAGCCAACAAGAGAATTATTTTTCAAATACCGAGAATATATGTTATGTTTAATTTGTCCGGCAGGTTCCATTTGTGGTTAAAACCAGTGTAGTAAATTTAACAGTTCTAGGAGATCTAGAAATGCCTTTCGGCATGCTAGTATAAAGCTTAAGTATAAATGAGAGTTGCAAGAACTTTGCGCAAAAATATCCCAATAAAGTGCTTTTTTTAAATTGTCGTTTTCAGTTTACCGGCAAAATAAATGTTCTAGAACACAAAAAGATTTTTTTTCTCAAACGCTTTCTTTTAAATCTTAAGAAAACAACATTAATACTTCTGCGCAAAGAAATAATATAAGGCATTCAGTCGTGACAGCTTCCTCGCATACTAGCTGTAGATTGTTTCTGGGTTTAATGGTTTGTATCTCTTCTTGTGTTATACTCTTGCAGAATACTTTGTATCTCCTATCCAGATAGTCTAGCGATTGTTCCCTGTTGGTTTCCAAATCATCTAAAATATTTTTTAGGTCCGTCAAGTTTTTGTTTTCCATTGGGGGGAGTTTGAACGTAAAATTTGAGGAGGGGGGGTTTGTTAGGGGGGGGGGGTATAGAAGGCCCGGCTGAAGGGGATTTGGTAGGACTCGTAGTAGGGGGGGGGTATTGAAAGGGATGACCTGTAAACGGAAAGTGGGACAATGTTAGGGGGTCTTTATAGCTGAACATGTTACGATAAAATGCATACAATACGGGTATACTAACTCACGGTCATACGTTCAAACTTTATAACTAATCCCGCCGCCTCTCCTTCCACCACAAGTCGTCAACAAACACAAAATTTATATTTTTATCGCTTCTACCCCAATGTTCTTGGGAATCTTAACATACACAATAAAGGTTACATTCACAAGCAGACTTGTTTCTAAAGGTAATATTTACTTAAGCTACTAAGGTAAAATTTCCTAAAGCAGTGATCTACACATTTTTAGGATAATTTTATGCTCTATATAAAGTTAATTAATTAAACAACAATGTTTAAGTCGCTATGTGGATAGTCTATAGAATAATTTAAACTTCTACATATCATCGAAAGATCTATCGGTCGAATGGACTGTTTTGTAAATCAACCATAAACAAAAGATAAGTAATTAAAAATGTAGGCCAAACTTTATAAGTTTTATAATGATCAATTATTTACTCGTAATGTAAATATACTTTACACTAAAGTACAAAGGGTTCGCTACGACTAACGTGAAATATGAGAAACAGATTAAAGCAGGTTTTGGGGCTGTAAAGTCGTTTAATTTAGCAATAAAAGCGTTTTGCAATTCACAAAGAAATTTAGTGCGTGATTAATTTCATTAAGATGAATATATAGCATAAGAAAATGAATACAATTATGGTTAATAGTTCCTTATTCGTTCAAATATGAACAGATATCATTTAATGTTTAATTTAGCAATAAAAGCGTTTTGCAATTCACAAAGAAATTTAGTGCGTGATTAATTTCATTAAGATGAATATATAGCATAAGAAAATGAATACAATTATGGTTAATAGTTCCTTATTCGTTCAAATATGAACAGATATCATTTAATGTTTTCTCAAGTTACAATTCACTACAATATCATACTTTCTTAAGATATTAAGCACATTAAACGCTCATTTAATAACGTTTACCAGCAAATTATTATCGCCACGTGCCTTTGGCGTTCAAAGTTGTGGCCAGAATAGCTCTCCATATTCTTAATTTTGTTTGTTTGGGTATAATGTATGCTTCTGCATCTTGGTTCATAGATTATATAAAAATTGAAAATTGTCCTTATATTTACTTTGTGCTTGAACACAATATTTTAGTTGAGATCGTGTGCTAGCGTAAAAAAACTGGTTTTAGGAATAAATCAAGTATGTGTAAAAGAATATACATATTATTTGTAGTAAAATCAAAGGAAAAAATATTTTTTAACACATGAGACAAGGCAAATTAAAGGTTCTGGTAGGGCCAAAACTCAATGTATGTTTGACATCTTCTTTATCTATAACTTCATACGGTAAACAATGAAAAACCAAATTTCGATTGTCAATAGTTTATTGCTGAACCTTAGAAGATGGCTTAGTCTTGAAAGCAAACATAAAGAAACTTATCTTTAAAAACTATGTTCTTGTTGTAGATATAACAGGTTGTTGTTATATCTGATATTATGCTGCTGTACCAGTTAAAATTATAAAAATTTTATTATTGGTGTTCAATAATATTGTTTATAATGCTTTTTAGCGAGATGACTAATTCACTCAACTCATTTTTTATCAAAAGAAAGTTTTTCTTCAAATCTTCATCAATTTTTATCAAATCAGATTTTCCTTCAATAATTGATTCATTTTGTGCAAGTTTACCTAATTTAAAACCGAAAATATCTTGTAGAATTAGTTGCTGTTCAACAAGTCCGATAAATCTAATTAATTCAAAGATTTTAAAATTTCCGTCTTTCTTTTTTTGATCTAAAGGTGTATTGTTTGTTTTCCTTATATATTTTTTTAATAGTTTCAGCATTTTGTAACCATTTTTTTCAAAGACGTTTCTAGAAGTTGTAAATAATTGTTTATCTTTGGTGTCAATCTCTTTAAAAATTTTTTGTTTGATCTTATCGAAAAGTTGCAGATCTACGGCACAGAGAGAATATAACTCGAAAATTGTTTTCATTTGATAATTCAACTCGTTTATTTGTGGCTGTAAACTATCGGATTTGGTTGTTTTGGTTTAGCGTATAACAACAATAAATCAAATTAAAAGCTAGTCTCATGGGTATTATTACTAAAAATTTTGTTAGCGCTCATGTTATATGTGTCGATAACAAGTTTATGGTAAGATATTTATTGGTAAATCCACCCTTCCGAAGGTGGGGTTGTTTATGTAGTTTTGCGAGGGGAAAGTTCCCTCCAAAAGACCATCCTTCGAATATGTGGTTAGAAAGCATGCAGACGTTATATTTCTTATAAGGTTGGCAAGATCTTTAAGTGTAAAGATATAGGAAATTATGGCTTTGAGTTATTTTTCAATAAATGTATATACTGGAACATGAGAATAAAACCTATTTTATTCATGCTTTTTTCGATCGTAAAACACCTAAAAAAATGTTTTATTGATGGTTTTACAGATACGCCGCTTTGTGTTTTTGTTACTCTCACCGTTTATTGAAGAAAACATAAATTTCTACAACATATTGTGATGAGGTCTGCATTCAAAAGTTGATTTTTTTTATTATTGGAATCCCCTATTATTTCACGACAGTTTAATTGTAAAATTTATGCGGGTGATCTTCCTGGCAAAATTTAGACGCGTAAAAAATAGTGAAAAGTGTGAGTTTAGGAGTATATTAATTATGGAGGAGAATTATTACCTGGATGGAAAAAAATTTGACTTCTAGATCATCAATATTCTTAAATATAAGTTGCAGCTCTGGCGAATCAAAATAAGCAAAATCGTGTATAAGTATATTAAAAGAGTTTAATATTCTGAAATTGCACGTGAATTGCAGGTGGCCAATACTGCAACATTGTATGATAAATTGTCAAAGGATGTAATGATTGAGTTACATATCTTTGTAAGTCGAAGAAAAATGGATTGGACGTTAAAGATATGCTAAAAATAATTGAAAGATTGTAATGAGAAGAATATATAGTAAAGGGTTTGTTAAATTGTAAAATGCCTGCGTTATACTTATAAAGGAAGCTATATAGTGCGAGACAATGTCTTTCGAAGAAAGTCCTAGGATTATAAGCTACCAAGTTCCTATATTGAAACATATCAGTTGCGCATCAATCTATATGCGATTATTAGCTGTGAAATTCTGCTCACAAAACTGTAACAATTTAAAGAATTTATTTATAGTCGAGGTTTCAAGGTGATAGATATTATAGTTTAAATGGAGACGTACTACAGCTCTACGAAATGCAGTATACTAGAGCTAGACCTGCCGCACAAGCAGCTACCCCCTACGATAGCCTGCTTACCATGTCACGTTCTACGCAGGTGCTACGGACCTACTGCTATGTTGCAAGTAGGCGTGCCACGTGCCCGGTCGTTCGATCTAGACCGTTTTTGGCCGATACTAAGCTCCACCTACAAGTATGCGCTAGGGTACTCCCTCGAGAAGATACACGGCCTCTTAACATCACTTCGGTAACCTGTTTCGGCGTGCATGGAGTGCTTTTAGCGACTTACGCAGGCCCACCTAGGCCGAGTATGTCTCCACTCTCGGCTTAGTATCGCAGTGACGGTTCCAACTTTCCAGTGTTTGTATTCGATTATATTTTCAGCCGTATGCATTCCAGGTTTGTCTCGACCCCGGTTTCACATGGTTTCTCCATGGACAGTCTTCCTGGCTATCGCTTCAAGTTCTTCGTATCACCTAGTAAAACCACCAGTGGTGGAAAGTTTCAGATCTACTTGACCAGCAGCTCAAGCCGGCCTGGCCAATAAAGCCGATTACGACCCACACGCTTACATTGATTATGTCCTATTAAAGTAAGCCGAGCTAATGTTGTTTTTTCTTACTGTCTTTCAAGTAATAGGCACCGCCCAGCGGGAATCGAACCCACACATTTCGTGTATAAACACGCTGTGCTACCACTACACCACGGTGGCTCTAACTGTAACAATAATGTATAATTGTCGTATTCACATACGTCTATGGCTACAAACTCTCAGTTCTTAATAATTTCTGTAAAAAATTTTTATATTTTTTATCCCATGTTATCTGAGCTCCAACCAACAATAAATAAAAGTTTTAAATACGACAATAATATTCTATTAATAAAGAAGTTAATAGCTAAACAATGATTAGGACATTCTGGTCATTATTTAAGCCAATTATACTGCAAAAGATGCATGGCCTGACCAACTTCTTAACTTTGAAGTATTTATTTATAGTCGAGGCTGCACGTTGACAGCTATAAAAGTTTTCCTTGTAAACTAACTACAGCTTTAGGAAATGTAGCGAACTAGAGCTAGACCTGATACACAATCAGCTCTCGTAGATAGCCTGCTCTTTATGTCACTTTCAAAGCAAGTGCTACGGCCCAATCTATGTTACAAATAGGCATGCCACATGGCGTTAGTTCGGTCTAGCGTCTTTTAGCCTATACACAGTATCTCCTATCTGGTTTGAATGCTTCCTGGAGAATATGAAAGGCATCTTAAACGTAATTTAAATAACTTATCTTGACGTGAATATAAAGCTCTTAGTGACTTACGCAGGCAACCCACCTTTGGCGAGTAAGATACACTTTCGGTATGACTTCGCAGTAAAGGTTCTGAGATTTCATATCGGTAATCGCTTATTTATACGGCCTTATGGCTTAAGAAAAAGTCACCACCCGGTTTCATAAATTTTTTAATGGTCAGTTTTCCTAGCTATCGATACAAGCTCTTCGTTTTCCACTAAAACCCAACCGCATTGTAATTTAAGATCTATTAGGAACAAAGAGTTCCAGGTGGCCTAGCCAACAAAGCCGATCAAGGTTTACACGGTTCTATTGATAATAACCTTTTACTAAGAGCCAAGCTCAAGGTATTAGTTTATCATACTTCAAATTAGAAGTAGTCCTAGCAGTAAGCGAACTCACCCCAATATTGTATTAACACCATGCTCTGACCACTGATCTTTAAGCAGTAGATTACTAAATATAACTAATTTAAGGGAAATATCCCATACAGTAGTATCTTAGCAAATTCGGCTTTAATATAATAGCAAAGATTTAGTCTGGTCACTTTAAAGAAGGCATAACAATGTAGAGCACATAACACTACAAACAAGTAGTAGCGTCCTTTATACACAACTGTTTATAGTCTCAATTATTCAATAAGTTTTATATTGCCGAGATGACAGCCAAAATATAATTATCCATTCAACTGTTATATAAATAAGTGTTGGGTGATGACTTTGAGCGTCTACGTTTGACATGTTTGACGTGTCACCCTTGCTATAAATTTTATATAATAATAAACCCATGTTTTAGTTCCATCCTCAATTTGTACACCAACAATAAGAAACACTATTTTATTCTTTTAAATTCATAAAATCAATATGATTTTTCAAAAACACACCCTCTCCTGCGTATCATCTGTGAAGATTCGATGTTTGTATAAATTTTCTGTTCCAAATTCAGACCCAACAACATAATAAATGTTTAAAACAAAAACTTGTCTTGTGATATAAGTTGTAGCCTAGAAATGAAAACATCAGCTGCATTTAGATGAATTGAAATAGACTAGTTGAAATCCCTAATGTCAATATTTAGGCATATATCTTTCAATTCTTTCTGTAGTGTTAAAGAGTTATTTCGAATTTTTGAATTAAAGAATATATCACTTCTCTTTTGTCAGTGTAACTTTGTGTGGTAAAGCCATGAAATGCGACGCTATACCTAGTTTGATACAAATAAAGATGGGTAAACATTCGCATGTTCTATACACAAGTAATTTCTAACTTGTCTATATAAAGAAATTAAAAATTACAATTTTGTTCTATCGGCAATAGAACATTTAATCGCAAGATTTACAAAAAACTCGCGTCTATGTGATTATGTATCATCCAATTACACATTTATTGGTGGTAAATGCCAATTATCTTTGATAAAAAACTGCATAAATCAAAGACTCGACAGTTATCAAAAGGTTTATATGCAAAGTATTTACACGAAATTTGCGACTGCCATATTTTGTTAAAATCAAAAAACATTCAATGTTCTCGAATATATATTGGAACATGTTGAAGACGTTTCCGATTCTTTGGTGAAGACATACACTGTTGTTTATTACGATTATATAAATCACTCTAACATTGTGCATATGAATCATGGAATGAAGGTTTTTGTTAAATTTAAAAACAACCATTATTTAATATTAAACAGCCTTTAGTTTCTTAGTGATCCACAAGGCCTAAATTCCTATGTACACGCTGATAATATTCATATATTGTTGTTTTATATGATTGTTCACTCATTTAAGGTGTATGTTCTTTAACTGTTAAAAAGCATCAAAAATCATCTGAAATTTGGTGATTAATTAAAATATGAACTCTTTAAATACAGGATTTTGACGTGAAGCCATGAGATGCTCTTCGACTAGTTTCATTTTTTTAATGTTATCGTTGGTGCTAGCCACATTTCATACCAAATTGAACTCTGAATGGTTTGCACAAGTTTCAAAAGGGAATCTGAGTCATTCAAATTTATTTTTTGACTTTACAACTTCTTTGACATTTGTCTCTCGCATAGACAATACTAGTTTATTCTCGCCACTATGTTGCGATATCAATATGCACACTCAGATGTATCAAGGTGAATTCGGACTAGAATATGTCGGAATAGGTAAAAGAAAGTTAGACAGCATTAGACCATCGGTTTTAAACCAGGATTCAAAGTTTTATATGGCTAACAGTGTTTACATGCCATCAGAAACAACAACAACTAATACAGAATGGACACCACTTTTTTTGCTCGAAAATTACAGGACTGAAGATGCATCTAGTATTTATGAAAAACACCAAAAATGGGTACTTGAAAAAACCAAAGGTAAAATAAGTAAATTTTGCGTCTGGTGAACGAATTTACTCTTCAGTTGTTTACTTTAAAGATTTCTGGGTAGATAAATTTGAGATTGAGCATACGAAAAAAGACAAGTTTACCCTGAGAAATGGAAATGTTGTTTCACGTGAATTTATGAATGCTGACGAGTCCTACAAATATAGGCATGTTAAGAACAACATTTGCGATTTTGAAATGGTTGCAATACCTTACGAAGACAGAATACATCATTGGTGCTTTAAGCGTTACATGATATATCTTATACCAAAGGATTCATCTGTCGAATCAACAACCCTATGGAAATCTTTTTACTTCTCTTGTGAAAACGACATAGCTAATATGTTATCTGACACTGGTTTTGAGGAGTTAAGCCTCTCTATACCCAAGATCGAAGCACTAGAGTCTGAGATTGATCTCTGTGATATTATTGGAGAATTATTTGAAGAGCACAAAGCTTTATATGTATCTTCTAAAATGAAAACATTTTTACAGATTGATGAAGAGGGTACGACGGCAATAGCTCTAATGAATTGCTTATGTACTGATGGGTGTTCATCTCCTTCTAGAGTTGTCAAGGCCAATGTTCCTTATATCGCTTTTGTCTATGACGTATCAATCGAGCGAATCCTTTTTATTTTAAAGGACGAGGGGCCTAAACTTAATTAAAAGTTTTATTTTATGTTTAAATTGACTGTAAATAAGTAGGCTCTATGTTTTAGAGACATCCCTTTCTTTAGGTTATGTGATTTGTCCCTTATGAAAATAAGGTTGAAGCATAGTTGCATCAGCTTTACATCGATATGGAAGTCATAATTACATTATTCTTTTCAGATTCAAATATAAATAATAATTTTAACTGTTGGATATCGACGGACAGGTCTGTGAACTCAATTATATGGATAAAAATTTCCTCCCACGCGCTCATAAATTTTGTTTACCAGCTTAAAAAGAATTTAAGTTTTTTTATATTTAAAACTATGAGGCTTACCTACCTTAGTAATGTCCTTTAAGTAAGGTAAAATATAATCCTAATATTTCCTCAATCTTTAAACTATCAACATTGAACTGAACAATTATACGCTAGTTACGCATGTCATACCATCTGTCGCTTCCTTTTATACAAAACCCTGGATTATGATATAGTTAAAGGTAAAATGTATAGCTCAAAGATGTTCTTTGCTTTAAACAAAACACCATTTAATTTCATGATCTATAAATTATTTTGTCTTAAGCTTTGAAACACTTAAACCATTTAGTACGAGGTCGGCAGTTTTTTATACCAATATCAAAACCTTGGAGATGTTTATAATCAGATGACCTCTGAAAGCTATTGCTCAATAGTATCATATCATTAGATTACAAAAACGCACCAATATGTGCTCTTGATGCTATAAGTTTATTTAAGATAGCATATTATTATGTAATAAGAAATAATTGATGTACGACATAAAGTATTTATAATATTAAAAGTAGGAGGTTTGAGAGATATCTTAGAAGGTTATGATATAAATTAAATCAAAAGCTGTCAAAAATATGAATTTAGAACAAATGCTTTTAATAGTTCAGCCTATAGACAGAGTTAATTTCTCTTGAAAGACGATTATTCTAAAGCAATATTATGACCTGATTTTTAGAAAATTATTTAAGGACTTAGATTTTATTTCAAAATCGTCTATCTACGGTGTATTTGTCATGATCGTTTAGATAATTCGTTTATGAGCGTTGAGACTTTCTATCAACCACTTGCGTAAAATAACACATTAAATTATGTGCAAGAATGCAATGTTGGATAAAATTACACATAATTTATATGCTATTAAAGTTAATAAAAGTGCAAATCGTTAACTCCTGTGTATTATTTGACAAGTACAGCTAAGCGGGAAAATTACTTCTTCTGATCCAACATGCGACAACGTAGTTTCCCCTTAGCTTTGTGCCAAAAATTATTTTAATCATTAATGCTAACATTATGTTTCTTGAGACTCAAATGGCGTTTATAAGGCAAATTTGCGCAATGATAACCTATGTATAATTGAAATTTCTTCATCTGTAATGATAAAAAAATCAAAACACATATATGTTTTTGTAAAATGAGTTCATAAATGATGCCATGTCCTTGTGTGCGAGCCAACTGTACGCAAAATATAATACATCGATTCAAAAATTATATTATGAATTTGGTTTTTAAGCAACGGTAATATTAGCAAATTTTAAAATGATTTTATTGAACTATGTTAGCCGTAAATATCCCATACATAATCTTTTATCTCCAATTTATGCTAAGGTTTATATTATAGAATAATTTATGTGCGTTTAGATCTAGTGATAAGAAGACGGATCTGAATTGTTTACATGAAAAAACACGGCTAATAGAATGTTGTCATAAATAATGTATAAGATATCCATATTATCATGCTTGCTCGTTTTGTATCGCAACTAATTTTAAAACTAAACAAAATTTGATATAAATAAAAATTTTTTTTTGTTTTTTTAAATTAGAATTGCACAAAATAAAGCCGACATCTCACCAAGTCGTTTTCTACTTAGTTAATTTGTAGAAAAAATAGCGTATGAATAATCATTATCATATACATGCTCCTTATTATATTATTTATAGTAGTTTTGAATTGTTATAATAAAAAAATTGAACCGCTCGAAATCAAATTGTTCGATTAGCTATAGAACATTCGATCGCCCACTTAAATAAAGTGCTACACTTATACAAACATGGAAATTAGTTAAGGCTTTTAAATCGAAATATCACCCTATGTTTACAAATACATTTTATAGTTATTAAATCATGCTGAAATGCAATATTTTTATTATACGAGTCATATAATACTTTTGCAAAGAAGTCTAAATCTCGTTTTACATTGAGTAAATAATCTTGTAGAGGATTAAAATCTAATGATACATTTTCTTAGAGGTTGGTTCTACGCATAGTGTCACTATTTTTTTTTTTGTTAATTTGGATTGAAAAAACCAAAATGTTCTCGACCGTGCAAAAGACCTTTTATAGAAAATTTTAAGCGACAAAAACAGATAATTATGCATTCATATGTCTAACTGGAAACAGAATTTGCATCATTAGTCAATCTACAGTAAAACAAGGGTTATATTTTTTACAAATGATTATATTAAAAAAATTCGAACCATTATATATGCTATCAATTACGCTTACTTAAAAAAATCGTTATTATAGAGTGTAACAAGTTAGATTTCTTATTCTATATTCTAATTCAACGCTCTTATATCTAGTTGTTTTCATCGCTAATTGTTAAAAAACATTTAGCAAAATGATAAATTAAAAATTTAGTTCTATAAATAGACAAAATTAAGGGATTACATGAACTTTTCTACAATAAACAAAATTTTGTGCTGGTTATCAGTGACCTTAGCAACATTTCATACTAAATCGAGCGCTGATTGGTTTGCACAATTGACAACAGGTACGATTCAGCAATCAAATTTATTTTTTGATTTTACGACTTCGTTGGAATTTGTCTCTCGGGTACGCGATACTAGTCTTTTCTCGCCATTATGTTGTGATATTAACTTGCACACACAGATGTACCAAGGTGAGTTCGGACCTGAATATATCGAAATGGGAAAAAGGAAATTAGAATGTATTAAACCGGCTTTATCCAACCAAGATTCCAAGTTTGTTATGGCCAATAATGTTTACTTGCCATCGAGAACAACCTCAACTAGCACAAATTGGGAGCCCCTCTTTTTGCTCGAAAATTACAGGATTGAAGACGCATCCAGTGTTCATAAGAAACACCAAGAATGGACCCTTGAGAAAACTAAAGGTAAAATATCATCTCCTTTAAAGAAATCAAATTTTGAATATGGTGAACGAATATATTCTTCTATCGTCTACTTTAAAGATTTTTGGCTAGATAAATTTGACATTGATTATACAACAACAGAAAGGTTTAATTTGCGGGATGGTAACGTAATTACACGTAAATTTATGAGTGCTAATGAATCTTACAAATATAGGCTTGTCGAAAATGATATTTGTGATTTCGAAATGGTTTCAATACCATATGAAGACAAACTTCGTCGTTGGGTTTTTAAGCGCTATATGATTTATTTAATACCCAAGAATAGTGCAGTTAAATCGTCCAAATTATGGAAATCTTTCTACCGATCGTGTGAAGATGGCATATCACATATGCTATCTAACACTAGATTTAAACAATTAAAACTCTCTATCCCTAAAATCGAAGGATTGATGTCTGAGCTTAATCTCTGTGATATTATTGGTGACTTGTTTAAAGAGCACAAGGCTCTTAATGTGGCATCATCGATGAAAACATTTCTACAGGTTGACGAAGAGGGTACGACTGCAATTGCACTCATGAATACTTGTTGTACTGATGGACCGTCACCTCCTTCTACAGTGGTCAAGGCTAATGTTCCTTATATAGCATTCATTTATGACGTATCAATCGAGCGAATCTTGTTTGTTCTAAAGGATGAGGGAATTAAACTCCATTAAAAGCTTAATTCAATGTGTCACAAATCAACAAATAGATTTATTGTAGATTGCAACTTAAATTTTTATTTTAATTAAAAATCTTTCTTGTTTATCAACCACTCATAGATCACTGTATCATAGTCGTAAGCCCCACTGTTTGAAGTATCCGATTCCTTTTGTACAAAGCCTATATCTCTGTCAAAAAAAATTTTGCAAAAATTTACTGGTCTCGTCAACTTACTTTCGTTACTTAATGTTTTATTGATGATATTACACAATACATCTTTTTGTGGAATAAACTGTGAAGTTCTCATATGATAATACTTAGATTGTGCATTGTGTTCGGATCTAGGGAAAATAGGTGCAGAGTACAACATTTTAATATAATATCTAAAGATATTGATCGTTTACGTTTTTAGACTATCAAAAAACTGAAATTCCACATTTTGTGTTTAAATGTGAGTATTGATGTTTTTGAAAATAATACCTTGCATAGCTCAGAGGTCAATTTAGGGCGTTTGTACACAGAAAGAACAGTTTATATTATCTCTAAGCAATTTAAAGCTGGCTATACTACAATAATAACAAAAGCTTGGCGTTCATTTTAGGGTTTCAGTCAATGTAAGCGTGTGAGTCGTAGCCGGCTGTATTGTTAAGGCCAGCTATGCTACTTGTTCTTAGCAAATCCGAATTTTCCCCCACTGGTAGTTTTATGTAAATGACACATAAAACTCGTAACGATAAAAGAATACTCTCCAATAAAAACCATAATAAAGCAGGGGTTGAGACAAACATAAAATGCATGCGGCCTGAAATTTAAGTATATACAGATATATAAACACCCGGAACCGTCACTGGGATTTTAAGATGAGGGTAGAGACACACTTTGCTAGGTGAGCATGCGTCAGTTGCTAAGAGCACACCGTGCACGCCAAAACAGGTTAACAAATGACGTAATGATGCCGTGAATCTTCTCGATGGAGTACTTAAGAGAATACTTGAAGGTGAAGCTTAGAATCAGCTAAAAACTTTTGAGATCAAACGACTGGCATATAACACGCCTACTTGGACATTGCATGAGATCCTTAGCATCGGCGAGAACTCAATATGGTGTGCAGGCTATCGCAGGGGGTAGCTGATTTTACAGCATGTCTGACCCTAGTTCACTGCATTTCCTAGAGCTGTAGTAAGTCTCCATTTAAACTAAATTATCTATCACCTTAAAACCTCGAATACAAATACATATTTAATGTTTAGAGTGTATATTTATATTCCGTGGGTTTAGGCTAATTTGTATATATCTACGGTTCATCGCCAGGAGTCCTCAATATCATTTACCTAAAATAGCGCAATATAGGTTTTATAAATTAGTACTATTCAGATTGACAGGCATGAACAATTGCCCAAAACAGCCTTACTATGACACTAATTACTTTCCGTAATATACAAAGGCACATCAATATGGTTTTTTAAGTTTTGAATCTAGAAAAATAATGGCTGATTGAAGAAATAAGAATTTTAAACGTCTTAACGCCGTGATCTACGGAGAAGTCTTTGTAAAAAAACTAATATGGATTTCTCACATCATAAAGGTCATAAATACAAGTTATTGTTTAGAGTCGTGTTTTTTTATAGAAAGGTGCTATAAATTGCGTTTGATTGAATTCTTGATCTGATTAAAAATAGGTGTGTGTAAAATATCTATGTCTTTTTGTCGTCGGGGATTGACAAAGAAGTTTAGATATTGTCCGGTTTACGGTTATAGTTGAAATTGTAAAACATTTTATTTTAGAATCGATTCTTTATATTGGGTCTGCGTCTGTGTCGCGTGGGTTCTCTTGCAAATTTATTTAAATATTTGTTTTGTTAAATTAAAATTCTCCTTCTGAGATTTTAATTTAAAACTAGTATTGTCTTGTACCCCGTGGGCGTGGTACTCTCACACAAGTGTCACACAGTTGTGAAGACACTACCATTGGAATATTAGATTATATAGACTTATGTGAAGAACTTTAGAAATATAAATTTAGATTAAATTTATCCGTTTCGGCGACGACATTCCAAAATATGTTCTAGAACAGTTTCAAGAATTGGAGGGATGTCTGCAGCACGACAGATATGATTATAATTTTACATTATTTTTAAGCTGTCCAAAAAATTTTTGTCTAATCACTGTCAATTAACATTCATGATAACATATTTTAACTTGCTGAAATGTCATCATCAAAAGTCAGAAACGTTAAGCGCCGTGATTTTAGCAAAAATCTTATGATTTCATAGGTTTTAGGTGACAAATATTGGGTTTATGCAATAAAGTTTTTCTAGACGAGCTTACAAATTTAATTTTTTCTGATTGTATTTTTTTTGGTTAAAATTAGTTTATCAACAATAAAACCCCTTCTGTAAATTCCCATATGATTTTGTTATCTTCAATTTACCTATACCTATCTTATTCAATCAATGTTTCTGAGAACACATACAAATCAGAAGTAAAAACAGCCATTTACCATAAGGCCAATATAAAAATCATTGGAGACGATAATTTTAACAAGCTATACAACAACGAACCAGTTATATTGTTCAGGAACTACCTTTGTTCGGAGAATAATGATATCATGTCGGTACTAGTGTTCGACAGTATGGACGACGGAATATATAATTTTACTGCTTATATTGCAAATTCGCACTATCTTTTAACCAAGAAAGGATGTAAACTTGGGTTGGTTGGAGGAATATCTTCTAAACTCAGACAGCTTATTGTGATAATTGAACTCGACATTACCGGGTTACAAGTTTCTCAGGCTAGTCCGCCCCCGAACTATACAAAAGCGAAAAGTTACTTTGAATATACAGTCGGGAACTATCACACAATCATGACGGAAAAGTGTTCCATTTATTTCGAATACAAAGAAAAGAATAATGATGAATTGGCGTATAAAAATCAAAAGGATCTTTTAAATCTGTTTTATTCCTCGAAAGATAAACAGCTTATACGTAGAACTTTAAGTCGTGAGTGTAGATTCCTTAAGAAACGTGGGGGTTATTCGTCTACAGATCCAAAGTTTGGATCGCTCGTTAAAAATTACTAGCAGAGCTAGTTCCGTTCTAAGAACGGAAATTGCTTGACCCGTTGTGTGTTAATTAAGTTTTTACGCTTCTTCTAATTTATTCACGGCCCCTTTTACCCCTTTTTATTTTTTTTTGATTACACTCCTTTGGGGCTGTCCCTCCCCCCAACAATAAAAAAAAATAATCATCTTTTAGTAAAATCGTCGTTTCGACACAAAATAGACTGATACCCACATAAACAAACCAAAAACACCATTTGAACACACTTCACTAACTCCCACACTCTCTAACTCCCCTTATCCACAACTTCACTTTTCAGAATCCAACTTTTTTCGAGGGGTTAAAAAATAATTCACTAACTTTTTATATATATTGATGATGGAATAAAACAACAACATACTGCGATAAAAAAATTAATATCTGATAGCTTCTTTGTTCCTTTGGATTTGCAAAATTTAACAACTATTTATCGTGAAATAGAAGTAATACTCGAAAATAACATCGGTAATTTCAATGACTTAATTACGAGATTAATCTATATTATCCGAAGGCTATCTGGAACGATTGTAACCAGCGACATGATAAAAGGTTACATGAACTCTATTTACAAACTTGAAGCCATTGAAAATCATTTATTAGTAATCTTAATTTTACGATACAAACTCTTAGACGATACTGTTTTAGCCAGTAACATGCGGGAATTGACATCAATCGACCTAAGTCTAAAATTAATAGACGCGTTTAAAATATTTGATTACAAAGATCTATCTAGCTTCATCGACATGATAGATTTATTGATTAGAAACTGTCAAGAGACCACGAGATTTCAATTATACATTGCAGAAAACAAATACGACTTTCAAGACGTAAATAGTGATTATCGGGAGGTTATAAAATTGTATAGTATTATTAAGCGACATTCAAAGGGACCCGCTCCCTGTAATGCTATCATTATAGTGAAAAAATTGCTTCAGATCATCTTTGCATACACTTATTTTCGACATGCACAAGAAAACATTGACATATCCTCATATATAGCTACACAAAATAATGATACAATTGTAAATCTTCAAAATGTAATTACGGGTTTATGCGCAATCACTTCATCACTTACTAAAATTACTAAATTCTACGCGGAAATCAAATCATTACATGTAGAAGTTACAGATAATCGACAGTCAAAAGCTTTTGGGATTTTTATTCCGCTCAATAGCACAATGCGCAAGGTTCTAGAGATGTCAAATGATATGTTCTTTGCTGTCAACGAAACAGATAACGTTGACACCACCAATTTTAGGCTATTAGGAACTTTAGATAGCGTCATTTGTCACAGGCATTTTGTAATTTTTATTTCTTTTGCTGACTATTTGCTATTAAAGGGAATGCAGATTGACTTAAAAATCTTGGTAATAGTTAACAATCATAATTACTTTTACGGTGTTAGGGATATTTTTAATTTCAATAAAAAAAAATTATAACAAGTTTTAAGTTCTACTGTAATTACTATGCACGCCTACGTTGAGATTGTTGCTACGTTTATTTATATTTGCTCGATATATTTTATTTGTCATGCTGAATGGTGTTCAGCCGGATTTCACACCTATTTGGTTAATTGTAGAAGTTTGAAATTTAGATTTGCAGCAAAAAGAGAAAGTGTTCATTAAGCATTTTCGACAATTCTTTGTTTAATTCGTAATTATAGACTGTTAAAGATATTGTAAGTTAAGGGTGAGGTATTAATATTTGTAAAGAGTATATGAGAGCATCTCATAACATATACAATGATTTTTTTTTTCAAATTTGGCAATAACTAATTTTATGGTTCAGACAACATTCAGCATTTTTTTCAAGCTAAGCCATATGTCCATAGAACACATTTAACTATCGCAATTTTCATGACAACATTTATTGAACTTTTTTTTTACATTAAAATCAAAATGAAAAAATGAATGTCTCAAGACGAAACAAAAACATCTGGCCAAACATTAAATGGGCGAATTTTGTGCAAGGCTATTTATATCACCACAAGTTCAGCTTTGTGAAAACTATAAAAAAATTAAACTTTAAAGTTGAAAAAAAAATGTTTTACTTTTTTGTATTACTTGTAGATCTTATTTTGTTCCCACAATTGGAATAGTTTGATAAAAGACGATGTCAATCCTTTTTTCTCCTTCAACATGAGTTCTACGTCGTTATTAAATTCTGATAATAGGACACGGAAATATCTCACTGCATTATCATACCAATATTTCTCGGTACAACCATCAAAGCCACATTTGACGTCTGTTTTATATTCTAACTCAAATTTATTATTTACGAACATGTAGTTGCTGTCTAATTTTTTGCCACTGCGGGCAAATTCACCGTCAAACATATAGATAAAATCTGAGTTTAGACATAACTTTCGAGTTTTAGGCCAGATAATATTTTGATAGTCTGTATTCAAACAGTAAGCATTGACTGTATTTTCTTTACTTTTTTCAACAAGCTTAGTTAAGGCCGAATCGCAAATGAATTGAGCTTCATCTATTGAGAAGGTGTTGATCTTATCTTGCGAATTATTAAATTCTGTATCATCATCAATTAAAGTTGCAGACTTGCCCTCGCATATTCTGCTCACTACTTTTACTGTGTCAATATCCCCAAGATATTCGACAGGTATGCCTTCTCTGTTCTTATCGTAAAACGCAACGTATAGATTAGATTTTGCATTTTCAACACACCTTTCAATAAAAAGATGGTAGTAGATTAGCATAGCAGATTTGCAAACACCCATGGATCCAAGATTTGTTACAATCATGGGGTCTCTTCAGTTGCAATATTTATATTTGTTTTAATTTGTAATTGTGTGATATGGTTTTGGAGGCAATAATTTTTTGTGAACGTCGAGGCTATCGGACCCAAAATCATAATTATGATGCAGTATTAGCAATAATATTTTCGTACTCACAAGGTTTACAACCGATACTTTTTTTTAAGCCAAGTATTGCACCAAATTTTATATAAAAAAGTCTGATTTTGTTTCTATATCTCAATTATAATATTAAAATATAATTTGTAAAAAAAAATAGAACCAGAGATCGGAAATATAAACCACTATGTGTATGTTGACACATGTTTAAAATTGTACATTTCGGTGTTTTTTTTTTGAAATATGAGAGTGTATTTTATAGCAAACATTCGAATTAGAAGTTAAATGGTACTTTTCCTAAGATAAATTTTTTTAAAAGCGAAGTCTTTCGTATCTTTGAGTAAATGGTTTCAAGTAATTATTTCTTTAGCTAATGCGGCATACCCTTAAATTATAATATGGCTTTGTAAATCTAAAACTTAATATCTTCTGCCTAAGCTCACTATGTTATTTAAAAAACTACGTCTAGAAATATTGCAATTTATATCAGGCGGTCGACTGGATATTGAAATAGTAATATGGATTTGATATATCTAATGTATAGTAAGCTTGAACCAAAGTGCTGAATATAAGTTCTAACATCCCGATACATGCCATTTTTTTATAGATTTTAATAAATTATTGATCGCAAGAGATCAACGAAAGTTGATATAGCGACAAGAGTGCGATATTAAATCATAAAAGATAAAATCTAATAATATTCCTAATGATAAATTTTCGAAATGCTCACTTTTGAACCAGAATATATTTATATAGAAAACTAACTCATGACGAAACCGTCGAATGAAAAGTATGTCATCTAAAGCATATAAATAGATGTTATTTAAAGCTATAAAAAATTTAAGAATTATGGTTGACGGAGGCTTTTTTTATTGTGTGAATACATTTACAATAGCAACTTAAAAGTTTAGATATTTTTGTTGCAAATATAGTGACAAGTACAGGCGTTTTAAAAAAATTGAAATAACAACTAGGTTTGGCTTATGTTTGTATGTATTTCGATCGCAATAACTTGAGATTTGTGTTGTCGTCAAATAATCTCATTAGAATCACTTATTTTTATTTTATTTTTTGTTTACCGTTAGAATTATCCCATGGAAGATGGGTGTTGCTGTCCGATATGCTTTGCAGAATATGGAACATCTGGCGAACATAGAATTGTTGATATGAAGTGTGGACATTTGTTTGGACAATCGTGTATTTTAGGTTGGTTTGGAAAGAAGAAACGTGCATTATGCCCGACCTGTACAGTGTCCTCCACCTTATCTCAAGTAAGAGTAATTTTTGCCAGTAAAATTCTAGCGTTAGATTCTGAAAATGAGCAAAAGCTTTTAGAAAAGTTTGTTGATGAGCACAATGAAAAGAATATGTTGATACAAGAGAACAGAAATCTCAGGGCCCAAATTGATTGCTTAAAATTAGAGTTAGAAAGAGTTGATAACGCTGTAACGGCTACGCCAGAATTCAAACCCCACACTAGCCTATTTAAACAAATCAAGATACCAAGCCTTAATAAGAATACAAAGTCTCATGTAATATTTGATGAAGTAAGAAGAATTATACTAGTAACTGGACTAAAACTGGACAAGCCCGCACTTTACCGTTATAGTTCACAAAACTTTGATTCTATTTCTGTTCATACATTCGAGACTGATGGGCATATTAGCAATATTTGCCTTAGTCCGTTTAGAGACGGGTTGGCACTTGTCTCTATAAATACAACCTTCTACCTTTTAAATACTTATTCGTTCAATTTAATTTATTGGGAGAATATACAATGCAAAATTACCGCTTTATCATTCCATAGAAGCGATAAAAACTTATTGTTTGTGGGTGACGAGGCAGGAATATTGAGAATAATTAATTTAGAGGATTGTAGAGTTGTTACTTTCAAGATTTGTGATGTTGCAATCCATTCAATTGGCATGAATCAGAACTTAATTTATATAGCCAGCGTACTGAACGTCTATACTCTTGATTACTCTAGCCTCTTTAAACAAAAAATAGACATACCAATAAAAAGGATATGCACTAATATGTATGTTGGGGAGCATTCTACTCTTTATACATGCAGATTAGAGGATAACACTGTTAGCTATTTTATAGCAGACTCTCGGTTTTTAAATTACAATCCACAATACAAACAGATACGCAGACATCAGGACAAACTCTTAAACGACCATCTTTTTCTCGTTGACGATAGTGAAAATGTCCTGGCTGTGCACAGTGTAGAAAGATTCGATTTGATACACAAGTACGATTTCAAAGAGATAATATTGGATTTTTCTGTTTCTAATTTACAAACAGTTGTTTTAACACCGCTTTTTATTTATGTCTTTGTCTGAAGGTGATGACTATATCTGCCATTTTATTATGTTGTTATATGTTTTCACCGGAGCAAACTTTACGACATTTGGTTGTGTTGGGCAGAGCTTGAGTTATCGATTTGTTTAAAATACGCAAAACGTAGTACTTAGCTAACTTAATATTAGAAAAGTCATTAAACCTATTATATAACTTTTTTTGTTTACGGAAGCAGCCCATGAATAAACATGTCTTACGAATGGCTTTGCTATTGCAATCTACGCAATTAGTAGTAATTTTTATCGAAATTGTATCTTGCTTTATCACGTTATGCACTCAAGTGCCGGGAAATGTTTACCTAAAAGATTATATGAAAAAACATAATCTCACAAATCAATTTAAATCTTCAATCGCATTTCAACTTCTAAGATGTTGTGGATTAATGATCAAAGCAGTCTTTGGTGCTTTATTTATCATGCTTATACATTCAATAGATGGTTTTTTAATATATAAAACCCGACCGCGTGCTATTCAGATTGACTTTGGAGACGACAAATTACCATTAGACGACCAACAAGGCATAGAACAGATTGATAATACGCATTTAAAAGATGAAAAAGACGATAAGCCTTCAAGTATGTCTGTATTAATGAAGCTTTTAGAATATCTAAACACAGAAGAAAGGATTTTATTGTTTCTATCATATCTTTATATTTTTATTGTTCATTCGACACTTCTTTTTAATATCCAATTTATTCCAATTCTTTTAGTAGCTCCATATTTTTTTAAGAAAATTAACATAAAATTATACTTAAAGTTTAAGTTTTTAAAGCCTCTAGTGTACTTTATTTACACGATAGCATTTGTGTTAGGATACTCTTTAGGATCATACTTGTATAGAGGAAAAAGACCAGTTGATCTAAGTTTTTTGCCAAATAATTTTTTAATGTATCTTAAAGAAAATGGTCATAAATATTATATAGTGCAAGAAAACGCATCTCAAATGCAAATTAGAATAATAAGTATTTTGAAATTCATTTATGTACGCATAATAGGGGACATAAATCTTCTTTCTGCCAACGAATTGACAGCTTATCTTTTTAAAGAATTGGAAAAGAGTACTTTATACATAGAGAAGGTCTTCTTTACACTGCTGCGATTGTTTTTGATTTTAATAATTGAAATTGTTCTGTTAAAAACCGGCAGAGGGCTTTTTGCATCACAATTTACAACAATAGGCGAATACTTTTTGAGCTTTATGGTATTACATAATTCGCTTGTGCCTTACATAAATATAATTGGAAAGTGTGTGAAACAAGACCACGAGATAAAGACCGACTTATATGCAGGTCATAAAATGGGCACATCTACTGTTACCTCCTTAATATGTAAGCAATTTTTTCTCAATAATGAGCTAATCACCATATCTTTGCCATTTAATCTATTGTTTGATGACCATACATTTATACTTAGAAGATTAAACGTACTGTACAATTAAAAAAAATTTAAATACCTTGATAACTGCCAATTTTATTTCTGCCCCGTGTCTTAATATATTTTTCGTTGTCTTTAAGCAACCCCCACAATGGCAAAGAGAAGAATTTACGAAGAGAAAGAAAATGTCGATGAAGCTCATGAGGATGAAAGCAACAGTACGTATGTACAGTCCGAAGACAGTTTCATAGATTCTGGCAACGAACTAGTAGAAGAAGTGTTTAATACATCAGAACACGGTGGTCTTTCTGATGTTCAACAATATAGCGAGCTAGACACTTTTTTTGATGCTGAAAACACGATTGAGCTCAACAACGAAGCCGTTAAGAAAAATGAAGATAACGAAGCGATGGACGAGGAAGAATTTGAAAAACTGTTTGATTCGGAAAAGATTGATAAGAAATATTTTGATAACAGTTTTTTTAGAGTCAAAGTAGAAAATATTTTAGTTAATTTTTTAAACATGAAAAATTATGTCAGAGAAATTAGAAATATGTGCACTAACAATTTTGAAAGTTTAGTCGTTAGCTACAAAGACATTGAAAAATACTCAGTCAATCTTCTTAGATTGCTCGACCTTTTCCCCGAAAGCTTATTGTCTATAATGGATACTGCCTTAGAAAGAGTAGTTAAGATATACTTTCCTAACTATTTTCATATTAAAACTAAATTACACTGTCGTATCAAGGATATACCTGTCCAGGAAAACATAAGATCATTGCGAAATAATCACCTTAATAAACTTGTATGCATTAGAGGTGTTGTCACTAGAAGGACCGGGGTCTTTCCATTATATTACATCATCAAGTATACGTGTCTTAAGTGCCAAGCCACCTTCGGGCCTTTTATGGCTAGTAACACGAAGCCCACCAACTGCCTTGAGTGCCAATCAAAGGCCCTTTTGTTGTTAACAGCGCGGAGACCATCTATAAAGATTTTCAAAAGATTACAATTCAAGAGGTACCGGGTACAGTTCCACCAGGAACACTTCCAAGGTCCAAGGAAGTACTATTGTATTACGATCTCATAGACTGTGCTAAGCCTGGTGAGGAAATCGAGGTGACCGGAGTTTATAAAAACAATTTTAATGTTGCGCTTAACATAAAAAACGGGTTTCCAGTGTTTTTTACTGTTGTAGAAGCTGTGTTTATTGACAAAAACATTGGTAAAGTTGAACTAACCGAAGAAGATCTTAAGGAAATCAAAAGATTCTCTAAGAAACCCAATTTAAAGAACATCATTATCAACTCACTGGCTCCTTCTATCTTCGGCCATTTTGAAATTAAGAGGGCCATTGCAGTCGCCTTGTTCGGTGGCGTCCCTAAAGAAAAAAACAATCATAAAATAAGAGGAGATATAAACGTCTTACTATTAGGAGATCCAGGAACAGCCAAGTCACAATTCCTAAGATACATTGAGAAAACGTCTCACCGGGCTGTTTTAGCCACTGGCCAGGGAGCTTCTGGTGTTGGACTAACAGCAACCGTACGAAAAGATCCGGTCATTAAAGAATGGACACTAGAGGGGGGCGCTTTAGTATTGGCGGATAAAGGCGTTTGTCTTATTGATGAGTTTGATAAGATAAATGAACATGACAGGACATCTATCCACGAGGCCATGGAACAACAATCAATTTCTATCTCTAAGGCGGGTATTGTGGCCACCCTCCACGCAAGATGCGCCGTAATAGCTGCAGCAAACCCCATCAGAGGAAGCTACAACACTTCGCTTACGTTTGCGCAGAATGTTAATTTGAGTGACCCGATTTTGTCTAGATTTGACATTCTTTGTGTTGTAAAAGATCTTATTGATCTTAAAGAAGATGAAAGAATGGCTAAGTTTGTTCTTAACACCCATAAAGGATGCGATACATCGAACAAAGAACAACTCAGTCATGACTTTCTTCGTAAGTATATTTTATATGCCCGGACGAATGTTAACCCCGTCTTTTCCAATGTTAATATTGACAAGATAACGCACTTATACTCTGATTTACGTAAAGAGAGTATGGCTTCGGGTCTCCCCATTACTGTACGTCACATTGAGAGTATAATTAGAATCTCAGAAGCTTTTGCTAAAATGGAACTTAGATCCACTGTAACTATTGAGGACATTGACGAGGCCATTTCTACTGTTTTGGATTCCTTTATGGGTGCACAGAAGTACTCAATCACAAAAAGTATGAAAAAGAAGTTTATCAAGTACTTTAAGAAAAACAATATTGATATAATTTTGTTCTTATTGAAGGAAATGTATAATGAAAGATCACGAGCCTTCAATTCTAATTATATTTATAAAGATGAATTGGAAAGAAGAGTTCACTCGTTTGGGTTTACTATCCCACAGAATTTCTATTACTGCAATGACTTTAAAGAATCCGGTTTTCTCCTTGACAGTGCGAATAACACCATTAAAAGAGTCTTATAAGTATGTGTTTATAATTGTTTTTCTATTTTATAAAGGCCGCTACCGAATTGCATGGCCGTCTTCTTGAGATTGGCAAGCTCCTCAAAACCGTACGAACTTAAAAGATCCCGTAAGACTTGTTTATTGCGAATCTCGTCATTGCTGAGAGTAAATGAGTGTTTTATAACATTAGTGTCTAAGAATGAAAATCGGGCCTCGATATTGTTATCTGATATACATCTATCATCCCTTGTTGTGTTGTGATATGAGATTGTGAATAGATCAAAAAGCATTTTATCTCTAAAGTCGTCTCCTTTGTATTTGTTATATCCACAAAATACTTCGTCCGCCCCGCTGCCCGTGTAACAAACTTTGCTGTGCTTTGAGGCCTCTTGAGAAGCAAAGTATAAGATAACGCCTATGTTAAAGTCCATTTTAGAAGTCTTTGGATGTATTAACCTATAAATATACTCTTTTCTATTTTTAATCTCTTTGATATCGAGATTTACAAGAACTAATTGTATTTCTCTATCGTTAAACTTACTCTTAAAAGTTTTGTGGCTTTCGATTGCGTTTTTCCTGTCCAAAGAATTTTCAAATGACGCGTTAACTAAAACTAGTTTTTGCGTTAGTTTCGAGTTTAGTAAAAGTAGCAGCGCTATAAGATTCGAATCCAACCCACCGCTGAATAGAACAACTAAATCTTCCCCTATCATCCTTTTACTAATAGCAGCGTGTAAAATATCCCTTGTATTGGATACTAAATGTTGTATTTTGTTATTGCAAGTCGTAAATACTTCATTTCGATACATTAAAAAATTATACTCGGGCCTTTCTCGAATAAGAGGCAACAGCGCGGAGTGTTTGTTTAAGTAAAAATAACTAAAATAACAATCTTTCATAACTTTATCTAACCTTCTACTCCTTAAGTCATAGATATAAATGAAGAGATTGTCTATTTCATTTGTATATCCAATTGACGAAATCATGAAATTGTCGTTGTTGAAGCCCAGGCTCTTCCTGCCAATGTCGTCCTTAAAAAACACTACTACATCTTTTAAAATCACAACAAGTGCCAGTTCATTTTCGTATTTATTAATTTCCTTGAATATCTTTTGCGCAATTGCAGCGTAATCGATAATCGATTCTGATAACAGTGGAACAGCTATGGCAGTTAAAGTGTCTTTTATCCAAATCGTATCGCTTTGCTCGCCATTGTAAATTTCCCCGTTGTATAAAAAAGCAAAGTTTTCCGTTACAACGGGCTGTTCACATTGGTCCCTAATAGAGAGTACGGAGGAACACAAAGTAAGTCCGTTGTACTGCACCTTACCGAAATAATCTAGTCCCCTGTTTTGTATTAACTTTATAATTTCAAAATCATCCTGTTCACATAGAAATATTCCACACATTGGGCTCTAAAAATTTTCCCCTATGAGCTCCTTCGTAAAATTGTATAACAAACATAAGCTCCTCACAGGACTACCTTTAGTTGACCGAGTATTGGGTGAAATAATCCCCGGAACAATGATTCTAATAGAAGAAGATGAATTCTCGTATCTACACAACGTCCTTCTCAATTCTTTTATTTCTGAAGGAAGCGATAAAGAAAATTTGATAGTCGTTGGAGAATCTTTAAATAATTTTAACGTTTACGGAAGAAACGAAGGCCTTCAGGTTGAACAAGGCATTCAAAAAATGCATATTGCGTGGAGATACACCGACTTAAAACTTGATCAAATGGATTACAAGTTTGATTTAGTCAAAAAAGCCGAATTCAAAGGAGAAAAACTAGTGGGACTGTCAATAGAAGAGCTTTGTGAAAGATTAAGTCAAATAAAAAATACGAGAATCGCTGTTTATTCGCTATTCTCGCCCTTTTACGATGCCAGGGAGGCAGAAAGGCACCTTTTTCTAATCAAAAAAGCTATTAGAGAAAATAATAATTTGTGTATGGTCTCTATACCCACCTTCCTCCACCACAACATTAACTTTAATCTATTTTTTGATACAACAATAATGATTGTTTCTAACTTAATGACTGGTCTGTTGCCCAACTACCGAGCTACGGTTGAGTTTAAAAAACTTTCAACTTATCAAAACATTCGGCCAAGAGACTTAGACTCGTATATTTATGGAGTTAAATTCATTAAGAACAAGTTAGTCATGGAAAACATTGATTTGCCGCCTGACGAAACTGTTCCTTCCATTGGCTGTACTTCGTTTTAATAATTCCAGTAAATGTTTTTTATTTTTTTTTTACCGTTAAAATGATTTATCTATTTGAAAACTCGAGTGGTTTTTACTTATTTAATAAAGACGAGAGTCGGTTGAATATTTTGGACCAATACAATTTCAAAGATGCAGAGGAAGCACTGGTGTCTTTAAAATGTTTGATTAATAACGAACTTCCCAGTAATTTGAAAGAGTTTGTAATTGAAAATCTCAAAGATAAAGGAGATGTTTTGGCTGTGAGGGACGAGAAACTGGGAAGTGTCATAAACAACACATGCCAGATTGAGACCAAGTTTATACTTGATGATCCTTTAGAATGATAGGAAATACTATTGATAACCAAGATCAATCTAGAGACTTGTTCGTCTCCCACAAACTGTGTCTTGAGAAAATTCAAATGGACTCTGACAAGATCGACACGATGATTATACAAAGCATCAATTTATTGGTAGATTTGGATAAAGATATCAATTTACATGTGATGAGAATACGAGAATGGTACGGGCTTCACTTTCCGGAGCTTTCACTTATGATTGATGATAATCTAGAGTATTTGAAACTGGTTATTTTAATAAAGAACAAAGATTCGTGTACATTTGAAGGTTTGGCTAGGGCTTGTGGCGATGAAGAAAAAGCAAAGAAGATTATGAGTCTTAGCAAGAACTCAATGGGGGCAAGTCTCCCTGAACTAGACTTACAAAATATTCTTGTGGACTCTGAAAGCATTATAAAAAATCTTGAATTTAGAGATAAGCTTTTAATTTATCTAAAGAAGAAGATGTTGTTAATTGCGCCAAATCTGACTAAACTGGTGGGTGAAATAATTGGTGCTCGTTTGATAAGCAAGGCCGGTTCTCTTGGTTCACTCGCTAAATATCCAAGTTCTACTATCCAACTTTTGGGAGCGGAGAAGGCTCTTTTCCAGGCTTTAAAGAGACATGGGAACACGCCTAAGTACGGAATAATATTCGATTCTTCGATCCTTGGGCAGGTTCAACTAAAATACAAAGGTAAAGTGGCTCGAACATTGGCGTCTAAAATTGGGCTTTGTGCCAGAATTGATTATTTAGGTGGAGACGAAGAAGGTAAGCATGGCGAAGTAATGAAAGAAAAGCTTTTGAAGCGGATTAAAAGCTTAGAAAACAAGGGCAGCAAAAAAATAACGAAGACGAAAAAAGATAAATTAAATTTAGATAATTTAAATAAATATAACACACAAGACGATGTTAAGAGAAGTAAAAAGGACGTTTAAATACCGAATAAAACTCTATTTCTATTAGTCTTGGATATATTGGAACTTATAAATCTATCTTATATTCTTAATACGTTTTGCGTCTTTATGCCGCGGGTGCGAGATGCGAACATTTGTTATAACATTTAGTTAAGTAAAAGGCTTAAAACCAATTATTTATTCATTCCTTTGCCTTCTTTAGACAGCATCTCAAAAATCACATCTACAATATTGTTTATGTTTAGTATAATGGAGCAACCGTTTTCTAGGTCGTCAATTTGCTTTACTGCGTTGTTGTACTTAATGTAAAAATCACTACTAAATGAAAATCCGTGCTTAAGATTAATCGACGTGAGTGTAGATAGTATAATATCACAAACATAGCCAAAAGTTAGTGCCATTGTACAGCAGAAATAACAGTCTGTTGTATTTGAAGTTGTAGTTGTACGCTTTAGGACTTTCGATTCCTTTAAAAAGGTCGTTATAGTTCTTACGCTAGTAGGTTTTACAAGGAAAATGATTAAGCGAACACTATCAACAAATCTTATTACCCGATCTTCTTTAGAATTGTGTTGGAATGTCCGTAAACTTATGAAAATTTCATCCAAAACAACACTGTCACAATCGTTTAGCATCTTGTAGACTTCTTTAAGATGGTTTAATACAATCTCATTGCTAGAGTTGGAGGCAAAACCAGATCGGTGGTTCATAATGGGACGATTGTGTGCAGCAAAACCTTTAACTGCAGTAGCAACGAGCTTTTTAATCATAATTAAATGAAGAGCTATTAGACTTAAATCGATTTCAGTTAAGTTGTTGCTCTTTTGTAAAATATCAACTAAAGCACCGATTATTTCCGGATATAAGCGATACATAACCAAGTCAATATGCGATGGCTTCACTAAAAGTTGTGTTATAAAACAAATCCCAGTATCTTTTTTGATTTTGAATAAATCCTTAAGCTCACTTTCACTAAGTTTTCTTATCTCATTAAATCCAATGGAGTATGCCTGAGACCGGCTGTGTGATACAGCAAACCTCAGAAGACAATCTAATTTTTCGTACTCGATTTCCTCAATATGAAAGTCGGGTTTTTGTATGGCCTTTTGGGACTGCGACATAATATTTGTGTAGTAAGAAATAAGTTCTGTTTTACTGATCTCTCTAAATGTCTGACTTTTAAAATTTATGTCACTCGACATTGTAAGAGATATGAAGCTTCCTCTCTTCCTTTTAAACTCGGTTCTCTTAACACCGCGATTTATTATACTTTTACGATAGCTTTGTAATGTATTATTGGTGTATCTAGTTGTAATTGATCCCTCTGATGTATTCCAACACATTTTGGTGAGAAATATTAAAACAAGTAAGCAGTTACGTCTATAAGAAGGGCTCCCCTTGAACATGGTATGCGTCTAAATGTGTAATTATAAACATCTTTATTGATGTCACAATATTTAAAATTCGGTTGATCTGATGATGTTCAAAAATTTAAATGATTTGATTAAAATATTTATTGATGTGCAATGTACATTTCAAAGTTTGTAAGTCTATAATATCCATTAGATTTGTTCCAACATTTAATTTATAACGTTTCTGAACATAAACGAAATGATTATATCATTTTTATTCAGGCTCGAATTTTATGAAAAAAATATGTTAATAGACAATTTCTATATATAAAGAAATTAACCTGTTTATATTCTAGATAGGATCGTAATAGTGGGTTATCACTAACAGAAAAAGATTATAGTGTTTAAATACATTTGTTATAAATAGTTCATGAAAAAAAAACTATTTACCATTAAATTTATATTGGCAGCGTTTTAAATTATCTAATGCCTTGTAGTTGATAAATACCTAGAGAGTACTATTTAGGAGTTCTAACAAACTCCAAAGCTGGTATTTTTACATACAACACCTAATCAAGCGAAAGATACGAACTAACGGTGCTCGTATGAAAACATAAATCATCGATCATTTGTGTCATAAAGCGCAAAAGTAAAATGCAGGGTTGCGTCTCGGCACCATAGATGTTATTTAAAAGGTAGTAAAATCTTTACATAATTACATCTAACAATTAAAGGTGGTGATTAAAGGTTATGATCACAGTGATGTGTGTCTCCTCAGATATTGTAAAAACGCATCACTTTGATATATTATCCTCACAATAATAAAGCTAGGGACTACTCATAATGAGGTGAAGTCAATTTCTTAACTACTTTATAGTGTGAATCTTATACATAATAAATTCAAATGGCTCTATGCATGCCAATTTCAGCCATAAATATTCTTTCCGGTTGCGTATTTAAGGATGATTCATAATAAAAAGCACAGTAAACGTAATCGCCAACAGTTTTATTGGCTAAGTAAGAACCCAGCATCAAATAACCTCACATGTTTAACACATTTTACGAAACAATCGCAAACACACAATAAAAAAAATAAGACGATTGGATACGTCCAAAACAATGTCAGGTCACAAACTTATAAAAATAAATTACAATGTATAATTATGGAAAACATTAGAAACATTAGGTCTCTTGTTGTAGACATAGTTCAACATGCTAACAGTGGACATCCTGGGGCACCTTTAGGTTTAGCACCGTTTGTTTATACGCTTTATAAAGACTACTTAAAAATCAATCCCAATGATGAGAATTGGATAGGCAGAGATATTTTCTTATTATCAAATGGTCATGCCTGTGTAATTCAATACATAATGAACCATTTCTTTGGTTCTTTGACTATGGACGATCTAAAACAATTCCGACAACTTGGGAGTAAAACACCCGGACACCCCGAAAGACAATTTCCCTTTATCGAGTCATCTACGGGTCCACTAGGACAAGGCTTGAGCAATGCTGTAGGTTTTGCAATATCTTTAAAAAAATTAAAGCTCAATAACATTGTCTATTGTATCTTTGGAGATGGTTGTTACCAGGAGGGACTGGGACAAGAGGCATTTAGCACAGCAGCGAATTTGCACCTAGACAATATAACTTTTGTATACAATTTTAATAAAGTCTGAATCGATGGTCACACAGACCTTTCTATGGACGAAGATGTGCCACAAAGATTCGAAAGTCTCGGATTTTGTGTTATCGAAATTGATGGGGAGAATTTAAATGAAATCAAAGAGGCGCTTGAAACAAAGACATCTAAAATCAAAATGATTATCTTGCATACTAAAATTGGGCGAGACTCTATTGTCGAGGACAACTGTAAGGCTCATGGTAGTCCAATTGGTGAAGAGGGTGTAAGGAAGCTGAAAGAAAGGTACAATTTACCGCAGACACCCTTTTATGTGTCAAAAGAACTTCAAAAAGAAGTTGACGCGATTAGAAATAAAAAACTAGAACTTGTTGAGGCTAGTCCCACTGTTAACATTCCCAAATACACGCACGATCCCATTGATTATGAACTCTTAAACAATTTTGAACCATCCAATGAAACGCTGGCCACCCGTAAAATCTTCTCAAATTTACTTAATTCTATTAAAAATACGGAACGAATCATTTGCGGGTCGGCAGATCTAGCGTCTTCGACGTTATGTAAACTTAACAAAGGCGTGGACTTCAATTCAAAGACTAGAGATGGCAATTACATCAATTACGGTATTCGTGAGCACTCAATGTGTGGCATTATGAATGGTATTGCGGCACACGAATATTTTCTACCTTTCGGCGGGACATTCTTAAACTTTATCTCGTATGGTTTTCCTTCTGTTAGGCTGGCGTGCCTTGATAATCTAAATGTTGTTTACGTTCTTACACACGATAGTATAGGCCTAGGAGAAGATGGTACGACACATCAACCAATAGAGACTTTGTCTACCTTAAGAGCAACTCCAAATCTACTTACATTTAGGCCGTGTGATGAGAAAGAATGTCGTGCAGCACTTCAAACGTGTCTAAAACGAGATGGACCTAAAGCGATTATACTGACAAGACAAAAGGTTCCTCCTATAAGAGAGACGTGCAATGAAAAGGCGCTAAAAGGGGCTTATTACATAATTTACAAAGATAATCCTGATGCTATTCTTATTGCAACGGGTTCCGAAGTACATGTGGCGCATAAAGCTTTAGAAATTTGCAATGACTTAAGTCTAGCTTTAGTTTCTTTTCCTTCGTGGGAGTTGTTTGAAGAACAAGACGATGAATATAAAAAATACATTCTACAAGACTGCCCCAAGATCAGCATTGAGGCCTTAAGCACCTTCGGATGGAGTAAGTACGCTGATTATCACATTGGAATTGACCACTTTGGGTCTAGTGGTAAAGGCGAAGAAGTCATGAAAAATGAAGGGTTTACACCAGAAAAGATAGCTGAGCGAGTCAGAATCTTTCTAAATAAATAAATTACTTACTGCCCTGTTCGTTTTTTACAAATTAAAAGCATAAGAATAGATTTTTGCACATATTTGCTGACCCTTTAATATAAGATTGTACAAATGCTGCGGTTTGTGAGAAACTTGTCTGTTTCTTGCCTTGCAATAAAAAACATACATATGGCATCTTTTGCATTTTAGGATAAGTAAACCATTTGAACCGAATTAAAGTCGCGTCAAAATGCGCCCATATAAAAGACACAAAGGTAAAATAAATTATTAGTCAATCCCTGCCAGTCTTTATTACATATCATGCTTACATAATAAAAAAAATAACCTCATTATACTATAAAAAAGCCTTAAGCATTTTATGAATAAACTTACTTTAGCCAAGATAGATTACCCAATCTTATAATCGGGAATGAAAATCTTATCTATTAACAATACGCCTTAATATCTTTTAAACTTAAACTTTACTAGCCCGAGGTTAAAACATGTTCTTGCTACCACCTACGCATTGTACCGAAAACTCCTACCATATCTAAATCAATTAGCGACGCATAGTTTCAGATGAAGTTTTTTTTTGCAATGCACACTGATATACATAAAACTGTAGCATTTACCATAGGATACTTTCAAACTCACTACTTAATGTTTTAATTACTTTTAATGAAATCAAAAGGCTTTAATCACTTTTCTAAAAACATGCCAACATAGAAACTATTAATGATTTTATCAACAAGGAACATCGGATAAACAGTCCTCTCATTGATATCGATAGAAAAATGGTTTATATGGTCAAGATAGGGTATTTTCGTTTTAATTTGTGCGATCTTCTTATACAAGGCGCACTGCTCAGGCTGTAACACTGGAGTAGAACCAGTTATCAATGAATGGATTTTTAAAAGGCGGGCGGTTAAGGGACAAGATCCTCCAGAGGATACCCTTAAATTAAAATGAGAGTAATCTAGAAACATAATAAGAGCCTCTGACAACAGTCTTTTCACGTCAAATTGAATATTATCAAGTATAGGATAACGCTTGCCCTTATCAGTGTCGATAATGGCATCGAAATGGTTTTTTATCGCACTTACAGTTATGAAATAGACGTACATGATCATCTTATCAAAAATATACTCAATGTCCTGTGATTCAAAATCTTGGTAAGGATCGTCATATAGCGTCAAGAAAGGTCTGCACTTACTGAAAGACGATAATGCTTCTTTATTTTCACTAAAATTAAAGACTTTGCACATAAGATATATACCCATCGAATGTCTTCTAAGGGATTGATATATCGCGTAAATCGTAGAGCCATTGATTTTATCATAATGTGGCATAGCACTTTTTGGATAATCCACCGTATCAACGGTTGCAACAGACTCAAGCAACCTGTTCTTGCATCTATAATCATTATACGTCGAACTAAAAGCATATTTTGGATTCTGACAGATTAATTTGCAATCAAAGTGTTTTAAATAATGCTTAAAATTATAAAGATTTAAAATTGAAAAGTTTCTTAGTATTTGCGCTAAATCTTCTAAATCGTATACTGTCAATTTGGGGTCGCTATCTGATACGTTCTCAAATGTACTGCTCGCGGGTTTATCAAGATACTCGCTATGAGTATGTTCAAAATACAAAGAATTATCAATCGGAGTTGTTTGGTCTACTTTGGATTGTTCTACATGAAGTGGGCAATCTTCGGCTGTATTTTTATCGTTTGTTGAACATTTTGAGAATAATATGTAATAGGTAAGTATATTTCGAAGTATATTTGTTACAATTATCATGGTGTGGGCCATTAAAAACTTTTTAGATATATTTAAACAGCTGTACTATCAAAGTAGATAGATCAAATACAAAATAAATACCAATTGATGCATTAATTGTAAAGTCTATAATATGCTTTAAGCAATAAACGAGTGTCTTTCACTCGTCTTTACGAATGTTATCGGACTTTTATCTAAACGTCAAAATAATGTTGACACCAAAATTGATGTATGATTAAAAATGTGTTATCGTTTTTTTGCAAAACGATGATTTTGTTAGGTGCCGATACGTGGTAAGCCAAAGAGAAATTTTGAAAACGGTAGCTGTGAAATTATAAATCAGTTTGTATGTATTTAGAAAAATGTTGTGATGTGTTGTAAATAAAAATTGTGTTATTGTTTTGCTTTAGGGTATATTCAAAGTGAATATTACTGGTATATAATGGATACACGAAATAGATATATTTTGATGTGCAACTTTATTGTTTTAAAGCTTTAAACGGCAATGACTTATATGGTTATAGAATCTAAGCAGACTTTACTGGTGTTTGAACGAGATCTGCCATGGGTGATATGCAGTCAATCACATTTTATTAAATGACAAAGTAAAAACATTGGCAATGATAAGATACGATTCCAAGAGAATCAAAAAACAATTATACTCTTCTCATAATGTAACTTAACATGCATCGTTTGTATTAAAAATATCAACAATTAAGACGTTGAAGAAAAAAAATGATAAGTGCAGCCGAAGATTTTATTGTTCACATTAGTATAGGATAAAGAAAATGGTTGTTTCTTAAGTCTTATTAATCGTACATAATTTTTTTCTATTTAAATTTTAATATCATCATTTTAATTATCTACAATACAATCAAACAGCTGATAGACAGCTAACCATCTATTGCAAGTTTATGCGATAAAACAAAATTTTTATGCGTATATTAAGTCTAAAGGGCTGCATGATGCATTCTGTTCCCCAAAGTAACACTTAAACATTTTTCAACGGCTACTTATGGAATTATTTAAAAAAATTGCAATTTCAAATACCTTCTCTAATGTATACTCTGCTACAAAAAACGTTTTATAAAAATGTACTTTTTGAAAGTTGATTGATTAAGCAAGATATCAAGCGTGCAACTAGCTTACTTTAAATTTATTGATTTTAATTCTAAATCGAAGTAGTCTAACTTTGCGAGACTGTATATTGAATCAGACTGCCTGTCTGGTATTACAACTTTCAAGATATAGTGTTTTGATTATGATTTATCAAAAAGAACTTTTTTTGCATTGTTTATACTACATTCCATATCAAATGCTATTTATACTATAATGCATGTTATCTAAATTATTATGATTAACATGTATTGCCTAAGCGTAAAAGACATACTAATCATCTTTCAAGGCCATTTATTATATTTCCATTTCGCACTCTAATGAGGTTGTTTTAGTTTTGCTCATTAAAGATATTGCCTAGGTTTACAGTTCATCAGAATGGTCCATTACTGTGAAACAATACGAACAATTTGTAGTCTTTATAAATGTTAGTATCATACTGTTGGGCTAGGCACAGATTTATGTATTAGTCTTATTTTGACTCTTAGAAAACCGTAATATTCGTTGTGATCATACAATTATTTATATCAATTTCTTATCTATAAATATATTTTAAATTGTGAATCCCTCAATGAAGACCTTATTTGCTGCAGTTATCGCAGCTTCGATTCTCTCAATTAGTCTTTTTGGGGTATTCAACTACTATTCAAATGAAAGACCAAAGATTTGCGAAGAAACTGATATTAAAGTCTACTTTGGTGACAGACAAAAGCATTTAAAGACCTTTCTTCAGTCAAAATACTCCCTTTCTAACATTCAGTGCGATACTTTTTATATTTCTATTTTGATTTTAGATCAATTCGACGTTTCTAAGTTCTTTAAATGTTTTTCAAACTTGAAGAGGTTTGATGAACAGACAAAAAAAGCTATAAAAGTTTTGAAGAAACGAATTGCAAAGGATACGGTGAATGTTTTAGGACTATTTGATTGTGAAGATGTTAAGATTATTGAAATAATTTGTTCTACAGAAATCATTCAAAATATCATTTCCCATATAATCAATCCAGTGACTGTCGAAAACACGTTTAATAACCACAAGTCCCCAATTAAAGAGTTTTCGAGAGAGTTTACGGAAAACACGGGCATCCCAAAATCGATTACATTGCAGAAGCCTGAAAACACAAACATGTCAGTCTCTAATTTTGTGCTTACACTGCCGATTGTTTGGGTCAGACAAGCAATATTAGTGAATGATTAAAGCTTTTGGTTGGATAAATGAAGAATTCTTAGGTTACTGCACATAACATAGTATTAATTAGGCCATTATCTGTATGTTAGTGACAAAACCCTACACCTACTAAGGAAATTGTTTAATGTAATGATAGTTGCCTTGTATGCCTGTTATTAATGCCCAAAATTTAAAACCAAAGATAATCGATAACGCAAAAACTTGAGGGAAACATAAAAATGAATATTAAATCAAAGTTACCTTGTGGCTAATCAATAAACATAATGTGATAATCTCTATTTCATTTATAATATACAAAAGAAGCCCTCTTTAACACATCTTAAGTAGCAATGAAACTAACAAGCATACTAAGAATAAAGAGAATTACAATGATCATTCGTGTTTAACAACCCTGTTTAAGTCAAGAGACCATTAGCAAATCCTTTGATTATGTCCCAGTCATCTTCGTTGCCTATCTTTAGCATAGTAAGCTCACTTAATATTTTAGTAGCTGCAACGTACTTGTCTTCGGAAGATTGAAAGTTAGTGACAATCATTTGAATTACAATATCGCCTAAAGTATAATAAAAGACCCTACTGTCTCCTATTAGTTTATCTGAGGGCACGTATCGTCTCCTTAAGTCCTCACACCCCGCTATAAAAGATTGTTGTGGGTCTTTTAAAGCCAGGTTTATATTGTGAATAGCTTCAGAAAACCTAGCAAGAAGGTCTTTGTCGCTTATCAAAAGATCTTGCTTATCTAAATCACAAACAGCCTTTTCATTAAACCCACCTTTTAAAACCTCAAGCAAGGCACTGTTAAGATCAATATTAGAACTACAAAAGTAATAATAGACTCCCACATTCTCAAAACACCCAGTCTCTATATCACTCTCTAGCCTATCAAGTAGGATGGCTACTCCCTTTATGTAGTGTAGCAAAGAGGCTTCATAAAACACAACATCGTAATATTCTAACTTTCTAAAACACAAAAGAAGCTCTTCGATTTCTTTAAAACCTTGAAGTTCAACTTTCGAGGGCTGTGTAAGGCGAAGGACATAACTAAACAAGTCATGCTCATAAGAGCTGGAGTAATTTATTTCATGGTAAAAGATCTTCGTTGGGGAGTTTATTTGATTAGAGACTATCGTTGTATAGTCTCTTATAAAATTTAAAGGAGAATCATACGATTTTTTTATAATTTCTTTGTCTGCCATGAGGGCTGTGTTGAATTTAAATTGTCGTGGCTTTATAGTAGGCTTCCTTCAAAGTAGGATAAATTAGAGACAGAAAAAAATCATACAAAATAATTCATCTTGGGACTGTTAATGACATCTACCCAAATCCCTTTAAACAGTGTACCACATGACAGACACACAAAAGAATATTTCTACTTACTTAAACCATTTTATACCAAACAATTTTTTTATTACAACAACCTAATATTCTCCAATCTATGAATTAGTGATGGATGATCTCTATAGTAATAACTATAAAGCTTAGAAAAGTCTATGTATGATGTATTATAAAGTATCAAGCGTACTAAGGCATCCCCTAAGCACTTCTTATCTACACATTTCGCACTAAAATTATCTGCCTCGTACTCATCCAATTGATAAAATACATTGCAGAAAGCGTTTAAAAGCGGACTGATAGTCATTTTAAGGATTATAAAGACTAAGAAATAACTTCCATATTTAGAAATCTTAGGGGATATCAAGCGCCTACTAAGTTTTAACAAAATAACTTCCATTATCATTAAAAACACCGAGCCAAACTTAGACATTAAAAGCCTATAAAGCATACTATTGTTTTCTATGTGTCCAATCTCGTGGTAGAAGACGGCAATTTGCTCCTTTTCGGTGAGGACACTGAGATTGCCCGTGATCCTAATGTACACATTCTTCATAAGGCACGCTATACCGACATTAACATATTCAGATTCCTTTCTCGCCACTGTCACATCGTATCCCCTTTTATAAAAATACGTTCGTATTTCTTTAGGCAGGCTTCTTCCATTATCAAACTTGCCCGTCTGTTGTGAGTCCCACGCAACTCTCATTACGTATAGAAACAGTGCCAAGTATAATGTAAAGAAGAAGCATTTAGCGTACCTGTACTTAATGTAACACATTATATTCACCTTTAGGTAGACGTAAGGCACAATTAAGAAGGAAATCAAAACGTAAAAGTCAGAGAATAGCGATAAAAACGTAAAGAAGAAGAAAAGATACGACACAAACACAAGAATATTCTCCTCCGAGTTTAGTTTGGTTAATAAAAGGGCTACATACGAGGGAGATGCGACCCTTTCCTCTTCTTTAATATGTTCTACATTCCCAAAGGCTTCCGTGTCCTCCCCAAAATGGACAACGAAACTATTCGGTTGGTCTTCGGGACGGCCAGCGACGGTTCCTTCGACCTGTGGGACTTCCTGTGTATTTGGGTCTTTAATGCCATCCAATATACTGATAAAGTATATTAAGAAAGTATACCCTATAGTTCTAATAAGGGAGAATAAACAATGGTATAGTTGTCTCAAAAGAGACGATCGTAGCTTGTCTTGATAGTTTTCAGTCTTTATAAAGTTCATCATAAACTTATTGCCAATGTCTGCCTTAACTAAATGGTAAGAGACTATTAATAGTTCGACTACGGCCACCAATAGATTCACAAGTAGAATAGAGTAAAAGACAACTTTAAACTTGATTTCCATTGTTTTTGTTTATTAAATAAATTTAAATTTAGATAGACTTCAACTCTTGAAAAAAAACAGTCTTAGAAACAATTGGCAGCATGCGAGCTAGTCAGTAGTCTTGTATAGAGACGCGAGGCTAAATAAAACAAACCAAAAAACTAACTTCCACGTTAAATAAATCTATTTTTAATACTTCCACCCACTTTACTCTTCCACAGTCAACACCCTATTACTCTTCCCCGACTTCAAGTACGGTCTGTAGACCCACTCCAGGTCCCCGTCTTGATCGAAAGTCCCCTTTCTAACCTCAAAGAGTTGCAAGTCACAGCCAAAGTCCAAGCCCAACTCCGTCTTCTTTCCCTTCCCTATCAGATAGTGTCTAAAGGCTATCCTTTCATCCCTATTAGCAAGTGTTAATATTCTTTTGGCGCCTTCACACCGTGGGAAAAACAATGAGAATTGGTGTTTTATCTTCTTTCCTATCTCCGTCTCTAGATTGTCAACTACCAAATACGCCTTTTCTCCCAAATTTTGTAGTCGGTTGACTTGAGAGAAGTTGGAGATTTTAAATTTGATTGTGTCACCAAACGGAAACGAGCTAATCGTAAGGGTTGAGGGGACCCCCTTGTTTTCATAAACTAAGATTATGCACGTGTAATTGTTTTTGTGGGCCGTCTCGCTTATTTCTTCTTCTGACATGCTCCCCCTTATTTGGTGTTGGGCGTTTAAAATAAGGGAAAGGTGTTTAGTGAACTGTAATAGCTTACTACTCGGTTCTTTAGAGGTTGTTACCATTATCTTAGGCAGCCTTAGTTCCCTTTCTTCTACCTTTTGGTTGTAAATTATTTCTTCAAGTACATTTTTCCCCTCCTTTCGTAAGTCGTACGATAGCTTTGTGTTTGTGTCTAGACAGTCCATTACTTTGGATTTCTTAATAGCCAATTCTTTCTCTTTGTATTCTTGTTCTTTCTTCAACAAATATTCTTTTTTCATTCTCAAAAGGCGTCTTTTACTCATCTTAGGGGACCAAATTTTATTCTCTTAAAAGATGGCAATTATCACATAAACCAATCGGGCAATAACCGCCTATAAAACTTTACATTCTTCTCCCCGTATTTCTTTTTAATCTCTTCGACTACCTTTCCAATGCTTTGCAGGTCCTTCGACAAATCAATTTTATCTTTTTTACATTTAAAAACAAGTTTAGACAAGTCAACGACTCTTTTAAAGTCCTTTTTGTCGAATCTAAAGTCTTCATCCTTCCCCTCAACCTTTAAAGAAAGATTGTAAGTCAGGGGACACTCTATAATCTCATACCCCGTCTCTTCCCCCACCTCTTCCGTCTCTTCTACGTGGTAAATCGGCTCAAACTCTGCGTACTTTGGCGCTAGTTTAGCAAAATCTTTTGTCTCTAAATGTGAATTAATATTAATTAGGGACTGGTTAATAAGCCTTACAGCATAGTTGGACTCTATCTTATAGTCCCTAAGATTGTCTACTAACATACGATCTATAAAGTTAGGTGCATTTCTAATGTCATAGAAGTTGGATTGTTTTATACTTAGCGGCACGGAATCTTGGCCAAACTCATAATATGCAATAACACTTTTTTAAGCGGTTCTAACGTGGATCTTATCGTGTAGGTGGGTAGAAAAAATGGTCACGTTAATCTCAAGAGGGTAATTCACTAATTTGAAGTGCATATTGGTCTGTGTTTTAAAGTTTAGTTAAATCGTGTCATTTATCCGGCGAAGTCGCAGTTTTGAATTGTGCTCTGAACATTTTGAATTTTAATTTGACAAAGATTTTTGTTGTTATTGTGGTTAATAAACACCTAAGAACCCCTTAGGATTCATAAAAATGCCTTTATCACCAAGTCAGGTAGCGCAGGCAGTAGCTTTAGTGGAACAGGGGATGACTCATCGTGAAGTGGCTACTATCCTAAACGTGCCGCGTTCCTCGATGCAATATGCACTAAAACGATATCAAGAGACTGGCCGCTACACCCGAAGACCAGGTAGTGGTGGTGTACGATGCACATCAGCTCGTGATGACCGCTTTATTGTGTTAGAGATTTCAAGAAATCGCTTCCTGACCGCAGTCGAGATCCGTCAGCGCCTTCAAATCTCCAGAGGTGTGAATGTTAGCGAGCGTACGGTGAGAAGACGTATGGAGGAAGTTAATTTGAGGGCAAGAAGACCAGCCCGTGGTCCACAGCTTCACCCTCAGCACAGAGTAGCTCGACTTCACTTTGCCCGCGAACACGCTAACTGGACTTATGAGCAATGGGCAAAGGTTTTGTTTACTGACGAGTGCAGGATCGCTTTAAATGCACCTGATGGTCGACAACGTGTCTGGAGAAGGAAAGGCGAACGTTATTTGGCGATAACAACCACTCCGACGGTCAGTTTTGGCGGAGGCTCTATAATGGTATGGGGTGGCGTGAGTTCTGATGCTCGTACGGAATTGGTCATCGTTAATAACGCCTTAAATGCGACTCGGTACGTCGCGGAAATTCTCGAAGAACATGTTGTGCCCTTTGGAGGGTTCATTGGTTATGAACAATTCATTTTAATGCATGATAATGCCCGTCCACATGTCGCACGCATAGTAAATGAGTACCTTCAAGAGGCTGGTATTCAAAAATTGCAGTGGCCAGCTCGCAGCCCGGACTTAAATCCGATAGAACACATATGGGATAAGCTGAAACGAGCAATAAAATCATCATCGAACCCACCACAAACCATTAACCAGCTTCGAGATGCTGCACTGAGAGCGTGGCGCGACTTATCACAAGTCGATATCAAGAACGTCATCCAAAGCATGCCAGACCGAATGCAGGCGGTTATAAGGGCTAGAGGAGGTAACACGCGCTATTAAAAAGGACAGAAAGCGACAAAAAATCGAACAATTTTAAATTCGTAGTGTTTTAAACTTAAGTGTTAAATTTTGTGTAAACGTGTTTTTTTGCATAAACTTCATTATCAATTTAAAAAACCTTTAACTGTGAGAAAAAGTGATCAGGAACGTTAACTGGATAGACTCAGATCTTAATTAATCAAAATTTGTAGAGCTAAGTGCAAAAAAAAGACAGTTATCACATCTTTTGTACTTGGCCAAGTTTCCGTGCCGGTGAGTTTATAATTGTAAAATTGGTTAATAGAACATTTTAACTCCCCGAAAACCTTTAAAAGGACGGGCGGCAGCGAAAAAATGAACTCGTCAGTCTCAAAATTGAGTTCCCGCGTGGGTTGTTGGAGCATTAGATTGTAGATTTCCACTACCTTTTCCTTATAGACCCCAAAAAAGTATTAGGGTCAATTACACCTTTTGTATTGGCATAAACCTGTTTGACTTTAGAGTCCTTGTGCAGTACTTCGTCCTT
The DNA here is from genome assembly GCA_905333045.1 of Lysandra bellargus. Classification (NCBI taxonomy): domain Eukaryota; kingdom Metazoa; phylum Arthropoda; class Insecta; order Lepidoptera; family Lycaenidae; genus Lysandra; species Lysandra bellargus. The sequence continues at coordinate 1,304,521 of HG995364.1, read as the reverse complement.
GACTTTCTCTCCGGGTTTGATTAACTTAAGTAGAATATTCTTGGCCAAGTCACGGGCATTGTGGTTATCAAAGCTAAAGACTAGGGCGTCTGTGTGTAATTGGAGTTTTAAAAGGAAGGCGTCTTGGTTTTTAGTATGTAAAGTCTTTATATCCTTGAGTTTTACAATCTTTACATTTGTATTTGTATATTTTATGTATAAGCTAGCCGAATGAATATCCAAATAGACTATGTCGTTGTCTAGCCTGGCCTTGAGTCCGACTAGGGAGTTTGTTGTGTCGTTTGTAGTTGCTTTTACATCCATTGGGGATTACAAAACATAAAATTGTAAGTAGGCAATAATGGTGGTTTAAAACAGGGATTGTAAAATAGTGCCTATAGAAGCTATTTTTTAAACACGAAAGACTGTATAAATTAAATTTAATTATCTTCTGCTACGTTAATGTACTTAAAAACAAACCCGTCCTTCTCATTAGCAAAAACTTTTATGAAGGCACTCAGTCTCTTGACACGGAGGAACTTCTTAACTAAAGCCTTAAGACCTTTTTTATTGATAATGTCTTCTCTGACTGTAACGTGTACATCATTGTTTTGTGATTTAACTTCCAAAAGCTTCTCCTTCTTCCCGGAGTAAGTTTTAATCTTCTCAAATAGGTGGGACTGTAAGTCACCCGGTGTTAAAAGGTTGTCTGATGCTGGCTGTGTGCAGTCGATTGTAAATTCTCTTTTCTTAAGTTCAACTTCGGACATTTAAAGGGCCACAAAATTAAAAAAATTTAAGGGGGGGGGGGGGTATGTTGAAGGGTTGCGTGGGGGTATGTTGGGGATATGTTGAGGGTTATTAAAAAGTATGTGTGTTGGAAGGCATAACCAAAATACTTATAATTCACAAACCAGTTCTTTTTTAAACTCATTTTTAAACCTTCTTATCCAACCCCTTCGTATACCCCCACCATCAATCCATCACCCCCTAACAAATACAGCGCCTGTCCCCCCCCCCCCCCCCCCCCCAATGAAAACAATCTTTACCGAAGACTTTCAAGAAGAAGTTTTTAAAATCCTTAAAGAATACGACAACAAGCCTTTTAATCTTTTGATCTCTGGTGGAAGCCTTTTAAACATTCTAACTTATCCTAAATACGAATCCTTGGCCACTTCTAAATGGAACATTTATTTCTCCGATGAGCGCGTCGACCCTGAAGGCTCCAACTTTAAAGGGGCCCAGCCCTTCTTAAGCCTTACAAAGGGGGAGACCTTTAGGATACCCGTTGACTCCCGAGACTGTCTTAAGGAATACGCAAACTTACTCCCCTCTATTGATGTTTGTCTATTAGGAATAGGCCCTGATGGACACATTTGTTCCCTCTTCCCCAACACACCCTCTCTCACCTCCCAAGAAAAGGTCATCTACACCCGCAATGATTCTATTCCCTTCCCGGACAGGGTAACAACAACTTTAGCCTTCCTCAACTCCCACGTCTCCAGCCTCTACTTTATTATCCCCCTAAGGACGGGAAAGTCAAGGACATTAAACAACCCCACCCTTCTATTCTCACCCACCTTAAGAAAGACTTTACTTCCGTCCTCCATTCGTCCCTAAAAGATTAAATTTTTACCCCCTCTAAATGTCTCACCTCCTCCAAATGTTTTTGTTTCTAAACTTCCTTTTAGTCTCCGCCAACCTCCTCCTCCAACTAGAGCCTGGCACCAAAAGGACAATCTTTCTAAGACTGGATGAAGAAAGTTCGGACATACAAGTCAAACTATTCAAGATAGACCCCGAAGCCAATATTAAGTTTAGTTTTACTAGGAACTATCATGAAGAAGAGAGTAGTTTCGAAGACTCCGAAGAGTTCCCTACGGACTTAAGCAATGACTTCCAAAAGAAAATAACAGAGCCCGATGAGTACAAGCTGGTCATCTACAACAAGGCCAGTGAGGCATCCTCCGTCAACTTCTACTGCCACACCAACAAGAAGCAAGGCAATGAAGAGTCGGATGTAAAGGCCATAAGAAAACTCTTTGCGGACATTGAAAACAAACTTATTTCTCTTTATAACAGCAACATGCGTTTGAAGTCCATGCAGGACAAAAACATAGTCGAGGCCAAAAGGATTATCAAGGGCCTTTACGTTATGTTTTTGATTCCCCTGATTTACTTTTTAGTGGGCTTTATAAAAGTGAAGGCCACAATGATGATGTTCGCCCCTAAGAAGGGGATTAAGCCGTAATAAATGTTTAATTGAAAATGATAATTATAAATTAGTTTAATTCACCACATGATCTATTATACTCTTGCGTTTGGCTTCTATGTCCACATCATCCCCCAATTCAAACACACTCTCCACTACAGCCATTTCTATGTTGGACGTCTTCTTACCGGCTATGGCCATCCAGTCGTTTACCACAAGCCCCCCTCCGATACACTGGGAGCCCGAATTGATAGTGCCGGCTATGACATTGACTTCCAAAAGCTCACTAAGCTCCTTCTTAGAGTCTTCGTCTGTCCCGGGATGCACTAACATGCCCTGGTTGTTAAGGGATGCAAAGGTCCCTACCAATGGGACATTCCCTATGTTCTGCCTATAGACGGGGACTCCCAAGACTTGTGCAATGTCTTCTTCGGTCTTCCTGTCTAAGTCCGCGTGGATAATACAAACATTGTCATTACAAAGGACGACATTCCCTAAGGCATTGAGCCTTTCATCGATTCTCTTGACTAGTACGTTCTCGGGGAGTGAGTTTCTAATGTGAAAGAGCTCTTGGTCTGTTGTAGTTGAAGCCAAAATAAGTCCATTTTTGTTTCCCCTGGCCTGTGACCCTACCATTGGGATACCGTTGATAGTAGTCTCAATAATTGGCATGTCAACATTTTCTAAAAGAAATTTTAGGGTGTTTCCTGTTGTACTTCGTCCTACTAAGCAATACGTATTAGAGAAGGTCATGAAGACACCAACTTCCGAACTTCCGTGGAAATCAATTCGAAACGACATGGGCTAAAAAATTATACAAATTTGGGGGGGGGGGGGGTGAATGGTAGGGTGGTAGAGTGATGGATGGTAGGGTGGTAGAGTGATGGATGGTAGAGTGATGGATGGTAGGGTGGTAGAGTGATGGATGGTAGGGTGGTAGAGTGATGGATGGTAGGATGGTAGGATGGTAGGATGGGTGGTAGGGAGGTTGGATGATATATAATATAAGGATACTACTATACCCCCGCCCCCACACTCACTTCTTGTAGTAGTCATAAAAGGTGGCCGTGTACCGCTTAAGGGCCCCAATAGCCACAGTCACCTCCGGGTCTTCCGTCTTAACAACCAAGTCTTGTAGTTGGTACAAAACTAGTAGGACAATTTGGGACAGTGCGTTTCTTTCTATTTGGTAGTAAATTTCTTTAAACTCTTTTTTAAAGCCAACGACTGTCATAAAGTACTCCAATAGAATTTTAACTTCGGACCTCCATTGACTTTTATCCTTTTCTTGCTTTTGGACTCCCGAAATCTTGTTGACTATCAAATCAAACTGTGTCTTAATGTTTTCGTCGGTGCCTTCTAACGTTAAACTGTCTTTGTTTGCTTTCTTTTGGTCTTCTAAAGGGGGGAAGTTCTCGTAGAAGGTGGCTATTCTATTGAGGATGGTAAATGTTTTAGAGTCCAGCTTATCGTCAAGGACATCGAAATGGTCGTCTAAGGCCTTTTCTTCATCCGTAAGCTTCCAATAAAACCTTTTCTTGTCTTTTATACTACTAGACGCATCAGCCTTTGTTGTCCTCCCCGAGGACTTGTTAATTGCTTTTGGCTCTATTTGTTGCTGGCTTTCGTTGGAGACTTTCACTGTCTCTAGTTTAGTGAAGGTCCCTAGAGCCATTGTTGCTTCCTTCTTTCTTGGAGTTTTTATAATTTTATTGTATTGTTGTATTTTGGGCTCGTAAGTTTCTTCCTCGCTGCTACTATAAGAGAACTCATCTAAGTCTACATTGCCTTCTAAGACGGCGTAATACTCCCTTTTGGTTTTATTAAACTCTTCTATTAACTTTTTGTATCTTACGTCTTCACAATAATCGATTACATTGCCATAGCCATTAGCTTTAGCCTCCTTTTGTAAAGTAAGGAGAGTTCTAGAAATGTCCGGGTTACAAAGATCTACTCCATTGCACTTTAAGTAGAAGTTTATCAAGTCCAATTGTTCTTCTCCGTAGAGACCGTAGGCCATGGCTATTAGTAGTTTTTCAGTTGTTGTTAGATGCATTTAGGGTGTTGTTTTTGACGGGGATTGTGTGTAGTATAAGGGGGGGGGGGGTAAAGGGTTTGATAGTAAGGGGGGGGGGGGTTATTGATTGGGAAAAGGATGGGTGGGGCTATTGGGAAAAGGATGGGTGGGGCTATTGGGGAAAGGATGGGTGGGGCCATTGGGATAAGGATGGGTGGGGCTATTGGGGAAAGGATGGGTGGGGCCATTGGGATAAGGATGGGTGGGGCTATTGGGGAAAGGATGGGTGGGGCTATTGGGATAAGGATGGGTGGGGCCATTGGGACAAGGGCCAAAGTAGCTTTAGGGCCATATAAGAGAAAAGGGAAATACGATCATATTCGGGAATATCCCTGTCTTTAAATACCATTAGTAATATTCACGCCTCCAATTCAACCTACCTTAACCCCCTCCCCCTATAAATTCCCCTTCCCCTTTAGCCCAATGAAATTCTTTAAGAAAATGAAAATGCCGGTTGAACACCTTAGAAGAATTAGAAAAGTCCATAAAGAAGTGAAAATAACTAGTTTGGGCTCAATGAAATTTTTACCTTATTCCATCTACACCCTATTGGCCAATATCACTATGCCCTGGGAACCAATAAAGACAGTAGATGTTTTGTACCACGTTAACGGGTCAATTGCCTTTGTTGAAAGCAAGTCAAAATCGACAAAGGAAGAATTTATGCACAATTGGCATAAAATAAACGCAAAAATAAAAAACAAACAAAATTTAAGATGCATAAACTTCCCGGTGTTTGAGGATGATGAAAAGATATTTGAGTTTAGGCGGGTTTTGGGGGAGAATAGTAGTGTTGCGAATAAAATTATAGATATTAAGGACGATGCGAATGCTTCTAATGGTTGTAACGTTGCACGTACATGGTCCTTAATTATTGTAATACTTCAGTTATAAATTTCTAAAAAAAATGTAATTTTTATTTTAATTTATCGCGAAACACTTGTATCGCTCACTGTACTCGCACCACGGGCGGTCGTTACGTAGCTGCACGAAGCCGGTCAACGGCCAATCGCGGGCCGTCGCGCGCGCCATTGTTCCGACATTCACTCTCGGGACTCGCTGGAGCGCGGTCACGTCACATTATCTTTGTCTCCGTGAAGTCGTTACGTTCTAACGCCGTATTTAAATATTATCAGTTAAATCAGTATTTGAGTTTTTAATAAATAAGGTACTTTAAAAATCGGGTAGTTGAAAAGTAAACAGTAGTATTTACTAGCTCTCGTATTTTTCCAAATTAAAAATACTTACTGCGTATATTTCAATTAAATTCATATGTTATTTTTATATGCATAAATAATTCAACTTGCCTGCAGTGTTTATTTTGTGCCACGAAAGCATACTTGTTGCAAATAACAATTGCCATGGATCTTACACAAGTGCAATCTAATATGGAGGAAATGATAAAGATGTTTAACTTGAAAATGGCAGAGTTTCAAGCGGATCTCCAACAAGCCAACACACGTAAGCCACCTAATACAATAGCAGCACTAAACACTGAATTTCAAGCCTTTAAATCTTTTGTCTGTGGTGCACTGAATATTTTACGTGCTGAGGTGGATGCACTGGCAAGAGGCCTTGACCATATTGAAACACGGTCACGTCGTAAAATGTTGCTCGTCCATGGTATTCCTGAGAGCAAAAACGAGAACACTATCAGTGCTATTTTGGAAATATTGTCCACAAAATGTAATCTTCCTGGTCTAACGCCTGAAAAATTCCGTACATGTCATCGTATGGGGAAGTCGAACCATGATGATCCTAATCATAAGTCTAGGCCTATTCTTATAAAGTTTTCGGAAGCAGCACTCCGCGACCGAGTTTGGAACTCTAAAAAGAATCTCAAAGGAACCAAAATTACATTGTCAGAGTTCCTGACCAAGCCGCGACACATCACGTTTATGGCAGCCAGAGCTCATTTTGGTGTCTCATCATGCTGGACCCGGGACGGCTGTATCTATATAAAAAGTCCTGATAGTTCTAGGCATAAAGTTGAGACATTGGACGAACTTCAGAAATTGCAGTGTCAATATCAGAAAGCATAGTAATTCTGTCATTCTTCCGTTTGTATTTAATAATTTTTGATCTTTCACATTCACTGCAACAATTTTTATTGTCTTTATTTTAAGCTTCGTAGGTATCTTTAAGTTAAACTGAATACCTCTTTTTTACTTTTGCACTTGTACCTTCTTAAAATAGCTTAATTAGTAATCAAAACAATCAACAATAACAATGTTAAATGTACCCTCTGGGCTCTGACAAGTGCTTGTAAATGGTGCTCATGTTAGTTGTCACTGTCAGCTGTCAATTCAATTGACATCTTGACGTTTGACAGAGCCAAAGAGAATGCAAGCCACAGATTAAGGTATATTTAAATATAATGTATACCAGACTAATTATTATTGTTTATTTTAGTGTATTAGATTTAAGTTTATTTAGTTATTGGTTATTTATATATTAAGTTTATTTTTATGTTTCCTTTATTTAAAAGTTATTTGTTAAATTATAAGTATAATTATTGTAAATTACTTTGAATGGAATAGTAATTCTGTTTATTATTATTTTTTTTCCTTCTAATTTCACTGTATACTTTAATTATACCTACTTAGATACTAGATAGTGATGTGCATGTATTTTGTAGTTTTTAACACTGCAGGCAGGCAGAGTAAAATATATTTAAGTATATATATTTTAGTTTTAGATTAAGTTAAATAATAAAATATGCCACCACCGTAGACCACACAATAATCATGGGCGATTTTAATACTTGTTTATTAAATAATGATTACTTACACTCATCTCGTGCCAACAAACTCCGCTCCATAGTAAATTCTCTCAATCTTAACATCCTTCCCCTTGATCCAACTCATTACTTCCCTAATTGCGCACCTTCCCTATTAGACCTTATAATTGTTTCCTCTCCTGATCACGTTACCGCACACGGACAATTCAACGCCGAAGCGTTCTCCTATCACGACCTAGTCTTCCTCTCTTACAAAATTCGATGTCCCAAACCAAAACCACATATCGTAATGCAGCGTAATTTTAACACAATAGATACGGACTTGTTAATGGATGAACTCTGTTCTATTAAGTGGGACGCAGTCTACCGTGCTCCGAATTCATTTCGTTTGTCATGCGAATTCATTTCGTTTCTTTATTTTGTTTTTAGTCTTTAGTTTTCAACTGTTTTTAGTTTTTACATTATGTTATTTAATCTTCATTTTATTTATTAAATTACCTTTTTTCGCTATTTAAAAAAAAATGTTAAGTACTCCGTTCTGATCGTTTCACCTCTGCACCGACTATCTACTCTTTTGGTTATTAATTATTATTCTCTTGGTCGCGCGGTGCAGGGTGTCACTATCGAAGGAGTCCCATAGAATATATTTTAAAAGTGGACAATGGGTATTCCAGGGTCCGACCTTTGGATTGAGGCTGCAGAGCGTGTCTCCTAGCCCCTTGAACCTGTGTTGGAAGAGGCTGCCGTCCAGAACACTCCCCAGGGCCATTCCAGTTTCCTCGCAGGCTGGACCTCTACATGGTTCCTGCTCTCGCCGGTGCCCTTGTTCCCCGTAAAACCAGGAGAGTAAAATAAATTCCCAAAACCAGATCAGGCACTTAGATCCCCGACCGTTATTTTCTTTTCTTTTTTTATTATTACTTAAATAAATTGTAATATCTGTTGACGTTTTGTTTTCCTTATTAGACCAAAAGGACAAAACGCCACATGGTATTAGGAATAATAGCATCCAATCATCAACTACAAACAAAGGCTTTCACAATTATGTCTCACAATTTAGCGAAAAGAAAACTTTGGATTTTTTTACGTTCGAAAGGCGGAAAAACTCAAAGATTTTCAATTTGTTCGAAATTTCTCTTTACAAAGCCAAAGCTAACAAAACCTTTAAAAATCTTTACAAATCGATAGAAAGAAACAAAAACAAACTGAAAAAACACGCGCCCTCCTCCCACGTTTTAAAGTATTTTAAAAACACAAGATTCTTTCAAACTACCCAAATGGACTGGATAGAAGCAGGGACGATGGTCTGCGAGCAGGGCCATGAGATGCTAGAAGAAATAATAAGAAGGAAGAAACTTCACTACCTTTATTTGGATTTTAATTTCAATTTAAAACACACAAGGCCCCTCACAACCAAAGAAAGGAAAAAGTCTCGCCTAGGTGTTTCCTTCCACCTCCTACGGGAAACTTTAAAGCTACTCAAGTACGTTGTAGACGCCCACATTGTCACAAGGCTTAAGCTTTACAGCCCCCTAGAACTAGCCAAGTCCCTTAAGTACTTTTTTGGGAACGTGGGGGTCCTCACGGGGATCTACCGATACAAATACAAAGTTATGAAACAAATCAAGATTTGCAAGGACATTCAAAGACTCTCGGACTCTTTAGAAGAGAACTCCTGGACCGAACTGTGGAGAGTTTATGTCTTTATGTTGCGGGGCTACAACTCCCTCCTTAGGCGGTACCACAATGACTTAGTTAGTAGGGTGGTCGTAGGGCGGGAGTACCGAGAAGAAGCCCCTGAAGAAGCAACGAGTCGAAAGTAATTTAGATTTGGTTTTAAAAAGGGAAATGACTGAAAGTCTAAAGGGACATTACAATAAAATCCAAATTGATTTAATTCTCAGGCATGCCAATGAGGCCTGGCGGTGTTGGAAGGCCGACGTTCCCTACGAGTTTGACGTTAAAGAAAAGGCGATTGAAAAGTTCGTAAAGCGAAAAGCGTTTGAATACGCGCAAAGTCTAGAAAAACCACAAAATAATAAAAAAGGAATTAATAAAAGGCTGGGAAGAATCACAAGATTGTATGTAAAAGAAGAAAAGGAAAGACAAAGAAGATATTTAGAGACCCCTAAACTATCCCCAGAGACGGCCATGGGAATCTACAAAATAATTTTTGATTATTTTACCTCCCTCAAAGGTCCCATAATTCCATTTCCTGACAGGAATGAATTGAAGCACCTCCAAATAGCCTTAGAAAAATGTAAAGAAGGCGCCGATGAAAAGGAGATTGAGTTCTACGAGAAGGTAAAAGAGACACCCGAAGTTTACATTTACAAAATAAAAAAGTGTATCCTGACCCAAAGGAAGTTTAGGGAAGTAAGTATACGAACAGTAGAGAACTATAATTCCCTAAATGTCCTTTATTCCGTCAACTACCTTGAAAGGCTCACGGACGCCTTTTTGGCCTCCTATTTGTTTTACGAGACCGACCTTTTAGGGATAATTCCCGACTATTTCAAGCCTTCCGACAAGCTTGAGATGAAAGAACTCTTTGACTTTGTCCGGGCCGAGGCTTCCAAGCCAGGCATCGCCATTTACGAAGCCCAATTCAAACGGGTAATGGAAAATGTTGATGTGAATCTTTTGGGCCGGGTCCTCAAGATCTTTATAGACCCGCTTGTAGTTGATTACATTGTTAGTAGAAATAATGTCACGATAGTCTACAAAGACATGAGTTATGAAAATAATTTTGGCTTTCTTTCGGGCTTTGAACTTTTCCCTTTCATTTTTAAACTTCAAACTTTTTTTATCGATTTGGTGGCTTTTGGCGACTTTTTATTTGACGGGACCGGGAGAATTCGAAAGGCCCTGAGAGTTTACGATAGAATTTATTTTATTTTAGAAAAATCGGATAATTTAGACTTAAACTATCTCCATTACGAATTCGGGACAGCCATTCCCAAGGGACTTTGTGAGTTTAAGAGTCTCAATCTTTCATTTTCTCCCTCTTTGTGTTTTACTTTTGGGGGCGTCACAGTTGAAGTCGGTGCTGGCGTAGAAGGCCAGTGGGACCTTAAGAACGGGTCTAAAGCCAAACTAAGTTTGTGTAAGGCAACTATTGATACACTACAGTGGAGAGTAAGTCAAATTGTAAGGAGTAGTTTGTCTTCTACCTTCCTTAAGGTTATCACAAAATGGAACACAACAATTTTAGGGTTTGTAAATCGCTTTAGGGAGGCCATCGGAGAAGAACAAAAGGAGCTTTTCGAAACATTAGAAAGGAAGATTCAGAATGTCGTAAAGCGGGGAATAAATTCTAAGATGCCTATTAGATTCCCCGCCGTCATCTTCTTCTCCCCTAGAGAGTACGGGGGCTTGGAAATGTTGTCCGTAAGTGGAACGTACTGGGAGGAAAACAACGAGGCCCCTTTAAAAATCCCCAGCCTTTTGGACTATTTTAAGCCCTGGCACAGGGAATTTGAAGATTCAGACAGGGTCTGGGAGGAATTCAATAGAACTGGTGCAATAGAAGTAGATCTTGGTCTCCCTAGAATGTCCACCCTCCTTCAAAGGAACAAAATATCTTTTTATGACCGGTGTTTCCGATTGTCTAAGGCTTTTAGAAAGTTTGTCTCCCCCAAATACGACCCTCTAATCTTTACGGACTTAAGACACGATGGAAAGCTTTTTAATCTTACGAATTATTCTTTAGACACGCTTGAGGCTTTGGGTGGGGTAGACGCCATTCTGACACACACTCTTTTTAAGGCCACCTACTCCCGAAGGTTTGACAAGATCTTTTGGGACGAGAGCCACTTAAAGACAATCAAAGCCACCACTAGAGCCCAAAAGAGTGGCCTATCCCAAATCCCTAATAGGAGGTTTATTTTATGGTGGTCGCCTACTATCAACAGGGCCAATGTCTACGTAGGCTACCAAGTCCAATTGGAACCAACGGGCATCCAAATGCACGGGAACCTGCCGACTTTAAAGCTTTCGTACCTTTCGATTTTTAAAAACAACTTTTGGAAGAAAATCCATGAGAACATTGTCTTTGACTTCCACAAGCAACTTGGTTTGTTTTGTCCGACTGTCCGTCTAGAAACGCCTTCTAGAAAGTCCCACCAATTCACTGTGGGCTACCCGGACCTCCTTCTAAAAGGTAATTTTAATGAAAGAGAGGTAAACTGTAAGTCCTTATGGATTGATATCCAATTAAGATGGGGAGACTACGATAGACAAAATCCTGAAAAGTATGCCTTTGTAAAGTACACCGAATACACCTCCAACTACCAGTCTAAGTACCCCTGTAAGGAGGGGATTTTGTTGGTTTTTGATTTATGCTACAATGTTTATGCGTTTTATGGATTCAAAGATAAAAAATTGGAAGCCGCATTAACGAATTGTTGTGAGAATATTTTAAAAAACAATGTTTCCCTTCACATCCTACGAGAGAGACTGAGAAGTACCTTAGAGATCTACACAATGGAAGTACAAAGGGTCTCCTCCCCTAAAGAATTATTCCACAACTCCCTAATCGTAGAGGACCGCCTTATGTTCCAGGCTACCCGCACCCTCCTTGTCTTAGACCCGGAGACTGGCAATGTCCATTCTAAAATTATTCCTTTAGAAGAGGGAAAGAAGCCCAAACACCTTAGGACTTTGGTTTCCGAAGGGATCCTACAATTGGGGGAGTCCCTTAAGAAAGCCAATGTAATAGGGAGGAAGGAACTTACAGACATTCTTTCTATCTACCAGGTAGACTACCCGGGAATAACAATTAAGGAGTACGACAATGACATTCCCTTCTTTTTAATCCCTAAAATAGTGTCCGTGGATAAACCAATTGTCAATCTTTACAAGAGTTGGTTTGGTATTACAAAGTTCACTTCCTTTTGTAGACTCGTTTTAATCCTCCAATTGTACCGAATAGCCCCAAAGACTCAATTGCCTCTAATTCTACCGGACAAAGAGTGGATTGCCCTGGAAAGGGAGGCTAAAGATAAAATAGTCCAAGACTATTGCTCGTATAATGTTTTAAATCCTCGTAGACTGACACAGGTAGACGTTAGGGACATTGTCTTTGGTTGTAGGCCAGGGATGGAAAGTAAAGAAGAAGAGGCCTTTACAAGCCCCCCTACACCCCCTAAACAATCTTACTTTGATTTTAGTTTGCTTTTAGCCCGGGCCTTTTACAATCACCTTGAAATAGTTCAATTGGATTCCCCGACTGTCGCCTTCCCTAAAAACTTAATTCAACTCTTTTGTACTACCACTAACTTGACTCAATCAGTCTTTTGTCTGTTAGTTAGGGATGTGACCGGGTGCCTCTCCCTAGCCTACATTCCCCAATATTCGACTCCTACCCAATTGTACTCTTCTAGGTTTGTCCCTCCCGGCTTTAAAGTAGAAGGAATAGTTGCTAACTTTGAAGACCCTCAACTCTTAGAAGAACTTAAAAGGAAGTATTACATCGTAAGTCCCTTAATTGTTATTGTAAAAGATAAATTAATTTGTAACTTTAAAATGAACATGGTTGACGAAGAGGGGGGCTCGTACCTTCCAGAGATTTGGGACTATTCGAGGTTGATTGACTTTTATTATGATGATTTGGAATACGAACTTACACTGGCCTTTTAAACTCAATCACAATTTTTAATTAGTTTTTTTCTCAATTCATTTTCTAAAACTTCCCTTTTATTGGTAAACAGTTGGTCCTCCCAAACCTTGTGGGTTTTCCTAACTTTGTTTTTAAGTTTAGCAACGTCTTGGAAAAGCTGTTTCTTTCCCCACTCACTCTCAAGTACCATCTTCTCTAATTCTAGACTCTTACTAACCTCCATTAGACTATCGTAGTACTCGTCGCTTACAAGCCTGTCTTTGTACAAAGGCTCAACAAATTCAATTTGTTCTTTTATTTCTTTAGAGACTATAAGGAATTCAGAAGCTGCATTAACTAATTGTTTATAAGAGACTTGGGGAGAAGTAGTAGGAGGCAGGGAGAAATACTTTTCTAATTCTACATTGTGGTAGGTAAGCAAACTGTCCTTCTTTGACATCTTCTTTAGGTACGAAATCGTAATGATTAAAATAGAAAAAGTAATTGCAAACACAAGAAGCATTTTAGGGGGTAAAAAGGGGGAAAGTTTAAAGGAGGGTGCCTTGAATGGGAGGTGGCCTTGGATGAAGCCAATGATCGCTATAATTTGAATATAGGGCTCCCTTTAAACCAATCCTACTCAAAACACAGCCCTTTCATAGACACCCCTTACTTTATCACAGCCTATAAGTCAAAATCTTACTAACCATCTCATTGGGTTCTTTGTAAACCCCCACCAAACTATCCGAAAATTGGAATAGAAGGGGCTTCAAGCTTATGACAAGGAATTGAACGTTAGACCTAACAAAGAAATCAACCATCCTACTGACATTAGTTTTGTCTAAGGCACTGTCAAACTCATCTAAAATAAAAAATGGTACAGGCATGTAAACATTAATAGCAAACATGAGAGCCAGGATAGCCATACTCTTTTCACCCCCACTTAAGTAACCGATTTCCCTAAACCTTTTAGAGGGGGGCATAACATGGTACCTTACGCCTTCTAAATAAGGCTCAGTCGGATTGTCCAGGACTAAATAAGCATTACCCCTATTGGTCTCACTGTGGCTTATCTCCTGATAAATCTTCCCTATTTCCGAACTTACACTTTCAAAGCATTTCATAAAACATTCCAGTCTTTCCCTTTTGATTCCATTCATTTTGTTTTTTATTTTGACAACCTTTTCTTTGGCTTCGTCGTAATCTCTAAAGATTTTATCGTAATTTTCTTCCTTCTTATTGGTCTTAATAGTCGGAATAATTTCATTAACCCTAAGGTTTATCTTATCTAATTGGTTTCTCAAAGACTCAAGGGTTTCGCCCTCTTGTGCCTTTGTATCTTCAATTTCTATCTCCTCCAACAGGGCCATTCTCCTCTTACCCTCTATTTCATCCTCTAACCGTATCTTTAAGGCCTCCAATTCCAAATACTTTAAGTTCAATAGAGCCTCTTCCCCGTGAATGGCCTTAAACCTTTCGTTAAGCCCATTAAAAGTCCCCAATTCCCTTTCGAGATCAACCTTCTTTTTATCCATTAAAAAGTCGATTCTTCGTAATTCATTTTCTAATTCCGGATCCACCCCCTTTACTTCTACTTCAACCGAAACCCTTTCATTTTCTAATTCCACCCTTTGGCTTTCTAAGTCCGTTAGCTTCTCCTCTAAGAATTTCATTTTATTTTCAATTTTAGTTTTTAAGTTTTCAAACTCCATCACTTTGTCTTCCTTAAAACTTTCTAAAAACTCTTCGAAGGTTGACGGCCCGAACGAATTCCCGACAATCTCAATTTCCTTTTCTTTAAACTTCCCTTTAAAGCTTCTAAGAGTTTTATTCAAATTGTCCAACTCAGTAAGCACACTCTTCCTCTCACTTTCTAAATTCATAAAATTTAAATTATTTTCTACTTCCTTCAATTTCTTAATTTCTTCTTCGTCTTGTTCGATTTTACTTTCATAAACTTTAAGTCTTTCTTTGACAATTTCTATTTTAGACAAGCCCGACTTTTTGTCTTGTACAGTTTTTATTTCCCTTAACAAACACTTTCTTTCTTCTACAAGCTTACTAAAAAGGTCGTCTTCCTCCTTTTGAGGCTCAAAGGTGGAGATTAATCTTCCCTTGGACTTTATTAAAAGATTGTCTAGCGTAACAATATTACATTTGAGTCCCCCTTGGTAAGCCAATTGGTAGGCCACTTCTTTAGAGTCCGCAATTAGAGAATCTTTAAAGACCCATTGAATAGCCTTAGAAAACTTTTCTTCAAATGAGACACAAAGAATGGAAGACCTGAAATTGGATTCATTAAAGAGATTGTAAGTGTGTTGTTTAAGGGAGTCCAGGGATATAAAAGTTATCTTACACAATTTCTTTTCTTTGACATAATTGATACAAGCCAGGGCGGTGGAGTCCGAGTCGACTACAACAGCACAGTCGAGAGAGCCAATTAAATTCAAAAGGGGGGAATAAAACTTCTTTTGTACGGGTTTAAAAAGGTCCTTTACAAGGCCGTGGACCCCCGGGAATATTCCCTTAAGGGTGTGTACGACGGATCTGATAGTCTCCTTCTTAAGGGATATTTTCTTAGAGGCCCGAATCCTTAAAAGGTTCCCTACTACCTCTTCTACTTGATTGTTTAGATGTTTTTCTTTTTCTTCTAAAGCCTTGTAAGCTTCAATTTCTTTTCCCATTTTATTTTTTATCTCTTGGACGTTCTTGTTTAGATTGACAATGTTGGCTTGTAAAAGCTGCGCCTTCTTTTGGGTTTTTTCTTTCTCTTTCCTTTTTTGTTCCTCTCGGGCCTCTTGTTTCTTAAGGTCCCTTAGAAGTTTATTTTTATTTTCTATTTCCTCTTTAAGTCTTTCAAAATCTCCTCTAAATTCTTTTGTGGCCTCCAGATAAGCTTCTTGTTGTTCCTTCGTGGCTTTGTTTTTATTTTCTTCTCTTGCTTTCACAAAACTTTCATTTCCTTCTTTAAGACGCTTTAAGTTTTTTATTTCTAAGTCCAGAAGACTTAAAATTTCATTTCTTTTAGCTTCGTTTTCTTCTAAAGCCACTTTAATTTCATTCTTCCTAAGATTGTTTTTATCTTTTGTTTTGTAGAGAGAGGCCATTTGACCTACTTGGTTCATCCGTTTAAGGCGGAGATTTTGATAATCCTGTTCAAGGGAGGACAATTCATTTTTTATTTTTTGGACTTCTTGTTTATGCTCTAAAACTGTTTCTTCTACTTCTTTGACTTTTGCATTAACTTTAAGCCTGTCTTTACCAATGGCCTCTAAGTTGGACTTTGTTGTTTCTAATTTGTTTGTTAAATCTTCAAATTCCAAATTCAAAATGTCTTTTTCTAGTTTAGATTTTTCCTTGATAAGGGATTTGAAGGTTAATAGCTGTTTCTCCCCCTCCTTTTCCTCCTTAAGAATAGACAGAATGTTCTTTCTCCTTTCATAAAGCATGGTACACTCGGCAAGGCTCTTGTTAAGGTTACTGGCTACAGCGTCGTAGTCTTTCTTAAACTTTATGCTGCCCGAAAGGACTTCAAAATATTCACAAAGTTCTTTAGGCGTTTTGTTTGCCATTTCGTGGATGTCGCCTTGAAACACCATAAAATTCTTTAACTTTAAGTCCAGCCCTATTCGTGTAAGTTCATTTTGATAGTCTTCAAAGGAGACAAGTTTCCCATTCAAAAAGTAAGTGCTTTTACCGGAAGACGTAATGTGCCTTGTGTAGGTTTGATTGTCTATAAAAAGTTTTACGGTGGCCTGGGACGAGCCCGAGTTAATTAGATTTGCAAGGGATCGAGACCTAAGGGAGGAGCTTACAACCCCCAAGGCAAAAGCAATGGCGTCCATAATATTACTCTTTCCTGCCCCGTTGGGTCCTACAATACAAGTTAGTTTATCCAATGGACCTATTACATGCCGGCCTTTATACGATTTAAAATTTTCTATTTCTACTTTCTCAAGCCCCATTTAAGGCATAAAAAGTAAATTTTATTTTAAAGCTTAAAAGGGGGGGGGGGGGATGATATAAGGAGTGTGTGGTATTAACGGTGAATAATTGTATAGGACATTTAAGGATTAATAATGGTGATGAAATAAGTGTACCCTCGTCCTACTTAACAACCACCCTCACGCAAACCTAACGGGCAACCCCCCCCCCCCCCCCCCCCCCCTAAAGATAAATTTTTAAGGCCCCTCATGAACGACACACAATCACAAGCATTAAATGATAAAACTAAAATAAACCTTTTAGAAGCCCCAATCAAACAAGAAAATAAAACCAAAACAGTAGATAAGTTTGATAGACAAGGGACGAGACACGAGGCTGCAACTCCTTTGGACTGCGAATACACGCCAATCCCAGAAGAGTTTCAAGACTTTACGGCCAAAGAATACAATTTTGAATTGGACACCTTCCAAAAAATAAGTCTTTGCTGTCTTGAAAGGGATGAAAGTGTCCTTGTAAGCGCCCATACTAGTTCGGGGAAGACTGTCGTGGCTGAGTACGCAATAGCCATGAGTCTACGGAATAATCAAAGGGTTGTTTATACATCACCCATTAAGGCTTTGAGTAACCAAAAGTACAGGGAACTTTTAGAAGAGTTTGAAGACGTAGGGCTTATGACGGGGGATGTGACGCTTAATCCAACGGCCAGTTGCCTTGTAATGACAACGGAAATCTTAAGGAACATGTTGTACAGGGGGAGTGAAGTCATTAGGGAGGTCCACTGGATAATATTTGATGAGATCCACTACATGAGGGATAGAGAAAGGGGTGTAGTATGGGAGGAGACTATAATCTTACTCCCTTCCCATGTCCGTATGGTCTTTTTAAGTGCTACTATTCCCAATGCCCTTGAGTTCGCTGAATGGATTTCTTTTATTCAAAAACAAATTGTTCACGTTGTCTACACGGAAAAAAGAATCACGCCACTAGTTCATTATTTTAAAACTAACAAACTTTATAAAATTAAGGACAATGAGTTCCATAAGGATGAATTTCAAAGAGCCATGAAGACTGTGAGAAGGCAAAGGAAGACAGAAAAGGATGTGTCAAATGTGATTAATGAAATTTCCCTTCCTGCTGTAATTTTCTCTTTTAGAAGAAAAGATTGCGAGTATTTTGCAATGCGTCTAGAAAATGATTTTCTGGACGAGAAAGAAAAAGAGACAGTGAGGACCGTCTTTAATAACGCAATAGGAGGCCTAAGGAAAGAAGACAGAGAAATCCCAATTATTCAAAATATCCTGCCTCTCCTGACTAGGGGCATTGGCATACACCATTCGGGACTCCTCCCTATTGTAAAGGAGATTGTAGAAATTCTGTTTCAAGAGGGCTTTCTAAAGGTCCTTTTCGCAACCGAAACATTTTCAATTGGACTTAACATGCCGGCCAAGTCGGTTGTGTTTTTGGGACTTAAGAAATACGATGGTGTGAAAAACAGGGTGCTAACAAGCGCCGAATACATCCAAATGAGTGGAAGAGCCGGAAGGAGAGGAATAGATAAAATGGGTATTGTCGTTAGTCTGATAGAAGACGCGATGTCCTACAAAGAACTTAAAGAATTGTTCTCTTGTTCCAAAGACAATTTGATTTCTGCTTTTAGACTAACTTACAATATGATTTTAAACCTTATGAGAGTTGAAGGCCTTGACCCTTTGTACCTTATAAGTCGAAGCTTTCACCACTACCAGGCCTTTAAACAGGGGAAGAAGAAAGAAGCCGAACTGTTTGAATTGTACGAAAAGATAAAACAAGTGCCCGGTAACAATTTAACACAATTACTAATGGAAAGGGAGACTTTAAGACTTAAAAGGTGTAAAGAACTATCCAAATCTTTTAACCCTTTCTTAAAGAGTGGGAGAGTGATTGATATAGTTGTACCGAGACATGGGGCTTCTGTTACTTTAAAAAATTACATTGTAGAAAATACTTTTGAAGACAAAATTGTTGTGTGCGCATACGCATGTAGGCAACGAAATTAAAAAAATTGAAAGTGGAAAAGAAGCAGTTGAAGAAGTTTACGACATTCGAGTCAAATTGAATGCTAAAGTCTTCTTTAAAGAGTTTAAAAGAATAGAAATTAAAGGAAGGTATAGTGACTTGGGATTAGTTGAAAATCAAATTAAGAAGATTGTTCCTGATTTTGATCCCGACTGTTGTTTTATTTGCGGGCAGCCGTTCGTTAGGTGCCTGTCCGATTGTTCTAAAGATGTTGTCGGTGGAGAGGCAGTTGCAATAGATTTTGATTTAGAAACAATTGTGAACAGAAACATAAAAGAAAACAAAAAGGTTGAAACAAAGGCGAGCGGGACTATCGACGCTATCGAGTTCATAAAAAACGAGTCTCTAAAAGCCATCTACAACAAAAGGTTTAAAGAAATGTCTAGCTTGCTTGATGTTTACCACATGGACGAATGTAAGAAAATGATAAAAGTATTAAAGTCCTTGGGGTACTGCGATGATACGACAGTGCTTGTAAAGGGTAGACTGGCCTGTGAAATCTCTAGTGGTGATGAACTTGTTCTTACCGAAATGATTTTAAACGGAGACTTTGCTAAACTCAAAGTAAACGAGTTTGTTCCGCTGCTTTCTTGCATTGTCTTTGAGGAGTGGAACGACGATGAGCTTGTTTTATCGGAAGACAATAAAAGGCTTTACGGGCTTATAGAAAATTCTGTTAAGGTTGTGTGCAAGGCCCTTCAGAAGTTTAATCTTCCTTCCTTCCCTAAGAAATATTTAAGGAGATTCTCGTTTGAGTTGATGGACGTCGTGAAAATGTGGGTTGACGGGAAGACGTTCATTCAAATTTGTGAGGCAACGGATGTCTTTGAAGGTTCGATAATAAGGACTTTTAAACGACTAGAGGAGCTTTTAAAGCAATTGTGCAACGCTGCTAGGGTTATCGGGAATTCGGAGCTAGAAACAATGTTTGCAAATGGTATCTTAAGCATTAAAAGGGACATTGTTTTTGCTAACTCCCTTTACATTTAATAAATTCTATTGATTTACAAGCTTTAAGAATTCGCTTTTTAGTGTTTTAAAGGCTTTTTTAGTTTTCATTTTCTTTTTTATTTCTTCCGGGATTTTCGTTTGTCCAATTGTTTGCATAAACTTTGCAATTAAACTTTCGACGGGCCTTTTGAATTTTTCTACGCTAAAAATTATTTTAAATTTGTTCATGAAAACTTCAACTTCTTGTGAGTTGAAAAAAGCAATTTGGAATTTTTTATCTGAATTTGCGTATTTACAGCCCAAGACTCGCCCCTTCATGCACAGGGTTACGGGGTCACGGGCTGTAAGGTGTTCTAAAACAATTACTTCAATATGCGGAGGTTGGTGCGTTAAAAGACGGACTTCAGGTTGAGATTCACTAACAGTAAGTTCGATTATTCTATTAGACTGGGAATTTATATGAAGCCAGTTTGAGTTGTGGATTTCTTGTGTATCGTACTGTGAATGCGTGATAGTTTCACTAATGTCATTTAGAGGCCTACCACAGTATGAGAAATTGTCATTTTCTGTTTTAATAATTTTCGAATATTTCGAGAGTCTCCAGGTGAAGTTCATGCGCATAAAAGTTTAGTTTTTAATAAATAGTAAAAGGGCATAAAAGAGACGCATAAATAGATGTAAAAACAAAAGACCCTTCTATGCGCATTAAACATTTCAATTTATTGAACTCACATAATAAAAAATAACTTAAATTCATTTATTCAAATTGGTACTCCACCTTCTTAAAAGCACATTCACCAACAAGCCTTGCCTTACCACCAGTAGCTTTTAGTATAACTTCACCACAACCATTGCATTGTCTGTTCCTTTGACTATGAGAGTAGCAAAGAGTAATGGCCTTACATCCCCCACACTTAACTTGCATAAAAAAGCCTGTAGATTCGACATACAGTCTGTTTAATTTGTGAGTTCTTCTAATTTGTTCTTCTGTTGGATAAGCTGGATCGAAATTCTAAATTAATTTTAACTTACCATTTTTTAGGGGGTTTAAAAATTTTACAATTTTTACGGACGGTGGCTCAGTTTTAAGTGGGTCAAAAAGTTTGTTTCTAAACGCCTTTAAATCTAATTCACTACAAAATCCAAAGGTAAAAAAACAGTAATTTTACAATTTTCATTTTTTTTGCCCTTCATGGAAATTCCGAACTCGCAACACCCCGGCTTAATTTCAAAGTCACAGACAGAAGAAAAGGCACGCTTTGCCACAACCATTAGCAAAATACTGCCAGTAGTTAACCTTATAAAGAAAATGTACGGCCCTTCCCGCCTTACAAAGCTGATAAAGACTAACTACGGCACATACAAACTAACACAGTCCCCTCTCGTAATCTTTGATAACATCAAAATTAACCACCCGCTTGTGAAATTGTTAAGCGACTACGTCAAAAAACTCGACAGTTGCGGCGACTCATCCAAATTCTTCCTTATGTTTGTTGGCAATCTCATTGAAGAGTCCCTTAAGGTACTTGAAAAGGGTGTTAAAGCATCGGCAATAACCGAAATACTATACGAGACAGTAGAAGAAATCCCCACATTAGTGGAATCTAAAGAGTATGAGCATGTGACACAAGGCCAAATTATAGACACCGTCTTAAGAGATGTTGTCTCTGCCCTCTTAAAGGAATCGAATATTAGGGAGTTGGTCGTTAAGTGCGTCTTAGAAACAAAATCTTTTAGTCCGGAAAAGATACGCGTTTGTAAAATTCCGTCAGGTTCGCTTGATGACAGTTACGTTCTTAACGGGATGATCTTTGAGAGAGAGCCCGAAGGACTTATAAAGTCTGCTAAGAATTGTACTACTGCCATCTACAACACACCCCTTGACATCCCTAGAGGTGAACTTAAGAGTACAATACAAATGGAGTCGGCAAATCAGTTGAGCGCCTTTTCTAAAGACCAAATCTTAAGCATTAAAAAGAAGGTTGAGAGCCTGTCGGCGGACGTTGTCATCGTTTCTGGGAAGGTCAACGAGGTCTTTTTGGATTTTCTTGACAGGGCAAACAAGCTGGTCTTTAAAATAATGAGTAAACACGATTTAAGAAGGATTAGAGAGCTTATGGGAGGAGTGATATCCCAAGAGTGTATGGATATACCAGATAATCAAAAGGGTAGAATCTCTGAAGTGTCTCTTATCTCTGAAGGTAGTAAGAAGTATACTAAATTTATCTCTAATAACAATAGTGTGTGTTCGATCGTTATAAAACATCCTTTAGAGTGCAAACTAGACGAGATTGAGAGAAATATCAACAAAACCTTATTAGCAATTCAAAAGAATACAAAAAATGGAAAGATACAACTGTGTGAGGGAGCTGGTGCCTTCGAAAGACGTTTTATGGAGACCTTTGACAAACTCTCAAAGGAAACTTTACAAAAATACAATGAAGGCGAAGACACTTTGGATAAGTTTTTGGTCTTTGAATGCATCTCTTTAGGGTTTAAAGGCTTTGATACAATTAAGGAAGGTAAGGGATTTGATCTGTGTGCTACTAAAACCAAAGCTGTTTGTTACGCTTTAGAGTTTGTGGCAACTATGTTTGAAATTGAAGATTATCTAGTTGGGATTCCCCCTAAACTAAACGTACGTCCCCAAATGAATGAGCATTGGGACGAAGATCATTAAATTTTTAATTTTAGTCGAGTGTAATATTATATTAAGAATTATCTAGGGTTTCGGTGTCATCCTATGCATCGATTATGTTTTATTATACAAACCTTGACAAGTAAATCATGGTATAGACCCGACATTAATCTTTTCTATCTCCTTCTTATAAACTTATTCCGTAAACATACTATAAGATTTTTAGCCCTTTCTTTATATACAACACAATTTAGCCCATGGAAACCCCACAAAAGCCAGAAAAGGAGACACCAAAACAGTTTTTACAAAGATTAATTGGTTTTAAAGTAAGAATTATCCTGAAATGGGGCCTTTATTACGAGGGAACTCTCACAGGGACCGATAAATATTTTAATCTGCTGATAGAAAATTGCAGGGAAGTGGATGGAAATACAATAAATGAAATAGGAGAAACATTGATTAGATGTAATAATGTGAAGGTCATAATGGAGATGGATGGGTAGTAGTTTTGAGGCAATAATATAGTGAAGGTAGCTTAAGACATAATGCACAACCTAATAAATTTATTACAATTCAACAACACTATCTTTTAGAAACTCACGCAAGCACTTAAAATGAAAGGCATTGTAATAAAAGTCTTGATAGCCAACGGACATCTTTGAATACTGCACTTCCTTTAATTCCCTTAGTTCGCCTTTGTGGTTATTTAAGCCTTCTACTAGCTCGCCTAACTTTAGTCGCAGTGTCTCTTCTGACTGTCCTTTAAAATAAAAAGAAAAAATTGAAAACAAAAACCTTTCAAATTGCGAAACACCGAGTGGTGACTCAAACAGAACTAGACGAGTTAAAATAGAGCTTAAATCTCCGGGAAACAACATGTCCCACATACAAAGTTCTTGGTTGACCAACAGTTTATAAAATACCTCTTTGTCTCCGTCAAAATACTTAATTTTCCTATCAACTTGGACTCTCCGCTTTCCGAGTACTTTAGCCATAATCTCTTCTTTACCATCAAGCAAGACTACAAAAGTTATTAAATCGTTAGAATTATAGAAAGCCTCAATTTGATTCTCTATAGTCTCACAGACAATTTGTCTCCCGAGGTATACGGCCCTGTTGTAAACAACCTCCCATTTGTTTATATAATCTTTATGCGCATAAAGGTGTTGTTTATGCAATTTTAAGTCCTGTAAAAGTTTGTTGATGATTTTTAAATCGCGTGTTGCGATGTTTTTATCGTAAAAGAAATCTACAAAGTCAAAAGGTTTCAGCTTATGATTGACATTTTCGAGTTGGTTTTCTAAACTATCAATCTCTTCTTTTATAACATCAACAGTATTAATAAAAGCATTGCCTTCCACTAACAACTGAGAACATCTCTTTGTCTCTTCTAAATAATTTTTAATTTTATTCAACTCGTCCTTTGGCTTCATTTTTGGGGGGCTATAAAAAACTCTCCCACCGGGACTCGAACCCGGGCCACCAGCGTGACAGGCTAACATGCTACCACTGCACCATAGGAGATGCTATAAGGATGATTATTGATTTATATCGGCTTGTTCTTCCATAAAAGCCCTTTCTCTGGCTCTTCTATTTTGGAACCAAATGTTTATATTCTTTAGGGGGATCTTAAGTTCCTCTCCGATGGCCATCTTTTCATACCGGTCGGGATAAACATTATGAACAAAATATTCTTCTAGTTTCTCTTGTTGGTAGTCCGTAAGTCGCAAACGCTCTCGCTTTCTGCCTTTGTCATTCTTATACGATGATTTAATTTCTTGTTCCGAATCTATGAATGTATACTTCTTGCTCATAATCTCCGATTTAATCTGATATTTAATCGGAAATAAAGGATGTCTCCTCTATTGACCTACCACAAGACCTTCCTCTTTTGTTAAAGACGTTTTAAACCTTTCTATTGATTATTTTAGTTTTTTCTATTCAAAAACCCCCTTTAAATGATTGTAGATTTAGGAAAGTCAATAACTAATACTTTAAGTTCTCTTTTTACTTCTAAAGTTGATGATGAAAGAATAAACGGTGCCATAGAGGAGATTTGTAACTCTCTATTAGCTTCTAATGTGAATCCCCAGTATGTAGATCTATTAAAAAATGATTTAAAAAGTAAAATAAACGCAATGCCGGCCGGTTTTAACAAAGCCAAAGCGGTACAAAACGCAGTCTTTGAGGCTCTAGTAAAGCTTTTAGATCCCAAAACAAAAGGCGATGAGATAGAAAAGGGCCAATCAAACGTAATAGTCTTCGTTGGTCTTCAAGGATGCGGTAAGACAACAAGCATTTGTAAGTTTGCCAATTACCATAAGAAAAGAGGCCTTAAGGTGGGGATTGTGTGCGCTGACACGTTTAGGGCTGGTGCTTTTGACCAAGTTAAACAAAACGCTTTAAAGATAAAGGTACCTTTCTATGGAAGTGGGGAGGCGGATCCAGTCGTGGTGGCCTTAGAAGGAGTTAGCAGGTTTAGAAAAGAAGACTTTGATTTGATTTTGGTAGATACGAGTGGCCGACACACGCAGGAAACTGAATTATTCGGAGAAATGAAGGGGATTATCAAGGCAGTTAAGCCAGACAATATTGTTTTTGTGGTAGATGCGGGAATAGGACAGTCCGCTGAAGACCAGGCCGTGGGTTTTAAGAAGGCTGTAGAAGTTGGTAACATTATTATAACCAAACTGGATGGAACTACAAAGGCCGGGGGTGCCATTAGTTCGGTCGCAGCTACACAGTGTCCTATTATCTTCGTGGGGACAGGCGAAGGCATGGACGATTTTGAATCTTTTGAGCCTAAAGGCTTTGTCAGTAGGATGTTAGGCATGGGAGACGTAGAAGGACTTTATAAGAAGGTAAGTGAACTTAAGATAGACGAGAAGGAAGTCTTAGAAAAGCTTAAAAAAGGGAAATTTACTCTAAAGGACTTTTACACACAATACCAACAACTACTTAGTTTAGGCCCAATGGGGAAGCTATTGGAAATGATCCCCGGGTTCTCTAACGTTCCTCTGCCTGACGAAAAGACTTTTAAAAAACTCGTGTACATTTTTGATTCTTTTGCGGAGAGCGAGTTGAATTCGGACGGAAGTGTTTTAGAGAAGGAGTCATCGAGAATCGTGAGAGTGTCTAAAGGGAGTGGAACCTCCCCAAAGGATGTATCGGAACTCTTAGTACAGTTTAGGAAGATGTCGCAAATGATGAAACAGATTACATCGATTCCGGGACTTGGTGACTCTCTTTTCCAGGACCCAACTAAGCTTAGTTTGTCTCAAAAATCCAAAATCAAACAATCGGCTAAAGGCGTCTTGCCTGCCGATGTTTTGGAGAATATGAGCAGGTTTTTCTAATAAAGATTTATTCTCGGATTTTGAAAGGCGTTTATGCGCATAAAAGATGTTTTACATTTTGTATTGTTTATGCGTTTATGCAACTAAAATATAAATAAAGTCTAGTTTCATGCAAATAGGGAACAAGAAATTTAATTACAATCACTGTTAGACACCGTCTCCCTCGAAGCCCTGCTCATTGCATTCAGTAGACTAGTTTTCTTAAATACAATGTAGTAGATCTTCTCTAGGAAGTTGTAGGCCTCTTCTCCCCTTAGAGTAACAGAAGAAATGTAGTTTCTTATCTTTTGAATCAAAACTCCGATGCGCTTCTTTTGCAGAATCACTCCCTCCAATACTATTTTAGATTCGGGATCATTGCACCTCCTAAACACTTGCACAAGCCTTTCGATCTCCTTCGTATTGGTGGAATAGTACTCAAGAAACTTAAGATTAAGTATCCGGAGATTCTCACAGGCAAGCATTTCATGCACATACTCGTCCGCTTTGAGTTCAGCAACGTCAAAGGTGGGCGTAAAATAATAGAAAGAGTAAAAGGCATCGTCATGAATATCCTTATCAATGACTGTGGGTCTTTGGGTAGACTTAAGTCTACGTTCAAATAGCTTCCAAATGTTTTCCCTTTCAGTTTGGTCTAAGTTGTAGCAATACTCCCTTTTATTCCAAAGTCTTGCAGGGTTCTCCCTAATTGTGTACTCCTCTACAAAGTCCCCGGAGCTTGACGTACTCCCTTCAATAGAAAAGCTTTCTTCTCCCATTTCCATACTCTGATCTTTCCCTTCCGTACTATTTAAGTCTTGAAAACCATTAGATGCTTCTTCCTCCTCTAGACAAGTCTTTTCTGTAAATTCCTTTGCTAACTCTTCGGGTTCGTTATAGTTCATGTAATGGTCTTGTTTGTCTTGTACATTAGATGGTTTACTTTCATTTATAAATCCAAAATAGTCGTCATACTCTTCAGTGTCTGAATCTCTTTCCATGGGATCTAAAAATAATTGTTTTTTAAGGCTTTGCTCTCTAAAGCAATGGACTTGGTTTTATGCATCAAATTTTGTTTGTATAATTTTTATGCGTCCAACACATCCAAAAAAGCTTTTCTAAATTTTACAAATTTTTAACCCCCAATGTCCGTTAAGGAAATCAACAAGAGGAAACTCAATACATACGAAAAGGCTAAGGAGTGCTTCTCCCAATACACCAAGTTTGCTATAGTGTCCATGGAAAATGTTATTTCCTCCCAGCTTAAGGCTCTCAAAAAGAGTTGGGGATCTGACGCTGTATTCCTCACGGGTAAGAATTCATCTATTAGAAGGGCCCTCATTGATTTAAGAAAGGATGAAATAGTAGACACTATTAGGGGAAACATAAGCTTAGTCTTTTTCTCCGGAGACATTAAGGATATCAAAAGAAAGATTGATGAAAATGAAAGGGAGAGTGTTGCTAAGATTGGCGATATTTCCCAAGGTGAAGTCTGGATTAAAGGCCACATTACCTCAATGACTTCCGATAAGACCGGATACTTCCAAACTTTAGGCATCCCAACAAAGATTACAAAGGGTAAAATAGAAATCATGCAAGATTTTAAGGTTTTAAACCCCGGCGACAAAGTCGGTCCCTCTCAAGTCAACCTTTTGGCTTTGATTAACATTAAGCCATTCAAATACAAAATGAATATTCTAAGTGTTTGCGAAGATGGTGAGTTCTACGATTCAAGTCTTATTGAAATTACGGAAGATGAAATTAAAGCCTCCTTTGAAGGTGCTATCCGTTCTATTGCTTCCATTTCTCTTGGTTTGGACATGCTTACAGAGGCCTCCGTTCCTTACAACATTCAGGGTTGCTTTAAGGACATTCTTAAGGTGTCTTATGGAACAGGGTTTATGGTATCTGACTCCCCCTACCCAATGGTTAAATAAAGGCTTTTAAGTTTATTAAGTATTTTGAAGGGTCCCATACCACTCTATGTATAAACATTTACACTAAATTTAACTCAACACCTTTTATTTTTTATTCCTCCTAAAAAAAGGCTTTAACACCCCCACCAACTCTTTCTCATCTTTTAATTCCCTCTCGACTTGGCTTAATAAAACACTCTGAGTATTGTTCTCCTTCTTAAGGTCAAATAACTGGCTTTTTAGGGCTACCATTTCCATTTTTAGATTCTGGTTTTCTTCCCTATTCATTTCTAATTCCCTTTTAATTCCTTCAATTACCTCCTTATTGTTTTCCAATTCCCTTTGGTAAATCAATTTCTTTCTCTCCAAATCTTTTAACTTTTGTTTGTCCGTGACTTGAACTACGTTAGTTTTGGACTGGTCCATTCGTTTTAAAAGGGAGTCGTAAAGGGATCCCGTAGACTTCAAGGCATCAATTTCCAGTCTTAGGTCTTTGACTATCAAGTCCCTTTCCTTAACAGTCTCTTTAAGTTGGGCCACTTCTAATTCTAAATTATTAACCGTAGTAGATAAGTTTAGATTTAGGGTTAGTTGCTGGGAGAGTTTGGCATCCAATTCTGAAGCCCCCCTCTTTAAGGTTTCATTTTCTAGTCTTAAACTAAACTTCTTCTTCTCTTCTAATTCTAACATTGTTTTAAGTTCTTCTTCATAAAACTGCCTGTTTCTCTCTTCTAACAGCTTTACACTATTAATTGTATTGAGGTGTTCCAGTCTAAAGGTGTCTACTAGAGAAGTTCTTTCTTCGTTAGTCTTCTTAAGTAGGTTTATTTCTTCTTTATACTTCCCTTGAATGTTATCAACAAGTCCCTGAATAGAACTCAATTCTTCCTTGTACAGGCCCAATTCTTCGTTCTTCTCTTTAACTTCCGCCTCCAGCGAAACGCATTGAACTTTAAGAGAGTCAAATTCATTAAGAAGATTGTTAATCTTACGGGTAGAGATTAGATTAAGGGACGTTAAATCCCCATTCTTCTTTTCTAAGGAATTAATTAAACTTTGTTTTTCAACTAATTCTAAATTCAATTGCTTAATTCTTTCCTCCCTTTGAGCTATCTCATCCAAACCTTCCCTTATTCGCTTCCTATTGCCTTCTAAAATATCGAAATATTTGGCATTAAAGTCGGCTATTACGGCATTAATGGCCTCTAAAAGGGCATCTACTTCCCCATTAAGCCTTTGGTAATCCGCGGACCTTTCCTTTTGGTGGTCAAGACTGTTCTTAAGAAGGGTTTGTTCCCTTAAAAGGTCCTCGTATTTGTCTTTAATTTCTTCACACTCTCCCTTTAAGAATAGATTACAATTTTCTCTTTCGATTACCTTTTGTTCAGCCTCCCTTCGTCCCTTCTTCTCCTGTTCTAAAAGGGAATAAAGTTTGTCCGTGGCTGAATTTGAATCATCGGAAGACTCAGACTGGATTTTTAAATCGTAAAGTTCCCTTGAAAGCCTTTGATTTTCATTGGATAGTTTTTGGTTTTCTAATTGAAGATTCTTTTTGATGGTGTTAAGCTGCGACTCCCTTTGGAAAATGTCGTCTAGCTTGGACTGTAAAAGATTTAAATTTTCTTTGTGGATCTCCTCCTTCTCTAGAGAGAGTTGTTGGTTTAGAACCTCTAGGTGTTTGACTTTATCCGTTAGACTTTTAATTCTCTTTTCGTACCCCTTGACTTTGTCCATTAAACCCTCGTGTGTAGAGTCCTTTAGTTGTTTGTCTTCCCTTTGTTTTTCTTCCTTCCTTTCGTATTCTAAAAGTTGTTCTTTAAGGAGTTCCAAATTCTTCAAAAGGTTTGTGTTAGTTAGTTTAATAAAATCATTTTCGTCCGATGCCTTTTTGATTGCATTATTTTTCTCTTCGGCCTGTCTTAAAAGCTTGTTGTTGTCCACTTCAAGTTTCTCATTTTCTACTTGAAGGTCCGAATTTTCATCCTTCATTTTCTTAAGAGCTTCTTCGTGGGCCTTTTTGAGGGCTTCCACTTCCCTCTTCCATTTAAGAATCTCCTTAGAAAGACTTTCGTTTTGTTGGTTTAAAGCCTCCCTTTCCTTTTCTAATTTCTTAATTGTTTCGTTTTGGTCATTCAATTCCTCCCTTTGCTTGTCTAAGGCTTCTACAGCCTTTAAAGAACCTTCTTCTAAGTCTTTAATGACCTTCTTTAACCCGACTATCTCTCTTTCTTTAGAGTCTAAAAAAGTTTCAAATTGCGCCTTCCTTTCGCTTTCCGTATTTAAAATCTTTAGATTGGAATTTTTTATCTCCGTTTCCTTTTGTTCCACCTCTTGCGAAAGTTCAAAGACTTTTTTATTGGACAAATCAAGTTCCTTTTTTAGACCTTCTAAAGCCTTTTCATACTTTTTATTGTCTTCTTTTAATTTTTCTAAAGTCTTTTCTAAGAACAATTGGACATTCGCATTGTCCCTTTCGTATTCTTCGATTCTTTTCTCAAGTTCTTCGTTTTTACTTCTAACGGCCTTCATAAGATCGTCTTTCTCCTGGGAATATTGTTTCTCAGACTCCAAACTCTTTAAAGTACTATTTTGGACTTCTAATAAATCTTTAACCTTTCTTTCTAATTCTGAAGCTTTGGCCTTCTCTTTATCAATTTGTGCCAGGTACTTCTTAATGTCATTTTCTTTTTCTTTGATTTCATTGTCCCTTTTACGGACGTCTAGAAGTGGCTTTATTTTAAGATAAAGCTTCCACCAATTCCATTTTTGAAGGTCCACGCAATGCAAGGCGTTCTTTTTTAGACAAATTATTGCATTTCTTCTTAGTTCGTCTTGATTGAACTTAGTTAAAGCTATCTTCCTTCTTACAATGGCCTGTAACTCCCGCATTATACCCGCAATCTTCGTATCTCTAATGTCTTCAATGTCTGCAAGGACACTCTGTCTAAAGAAGATTCTCGTTTTTCCCAACCTAAACTGAGTTTGGTTTATTTTTATGCCATTTAAAATGCCTTTGGCCATTTCTTTATTGTCCTTTTGGATTGGTGAATTGGACGGTGTGAAGGATAGTTGGGTCCCGATTTTAATATCCTCAGACAACAAACGGTACCTGTCGACAAACTCACAGTACTTCATCCGACTAGGAAATCCCTGTCTTGATATTCTAATGCCTTCAAGTACACCATTACATTTCAATTGTTCTAAGATCAATTTGTTTTCTACAACGTCTCCCGTCTTTTGTAAGTTGGGGATTATGCACCTTACGAAGTGGGGGTGGGTGGCTGAAAGGGTCTTCATAAGGCTGTAAAGTTGTTCTTTGTGCTTTTGGCTTACCGTCCTGAAGAAACCTTTTTTAAGGTTTCTACTTTCGGCAAAGCTTAGGCTGGACACACTCGAGTCTTCGGACATATTGATTAGGGAAGTTAAGCTTTCAAAGTTGGGATCTTTGTTTTTAGTAATCCAGTCACAAGTATCGTATTCGACATCCCCCGCATAGTGTTGAAGGGTAAAACCTTCCTTGAAGTTGATTCTCTTAAACTTATTGCTTTTTATATTCTTGAAAAGTTTTTCTAAAAAGGTCTTTTCACTTGCGCAGGGCATCACACACTCCTCGTCTAAGTAAGACAGAATCCCAATAGGATTGCTAGACTCAATTAAGTCTATTGTAGGCTGGAGATCAAGGCCGAAGTCTATAAAATTCCAATCAATGTTCTCTTGTTTGTAAATCTCCTGCTCTAAAATGAACATGTGGTGGTTAAAGAATTGTTGAAGCTTTTCGTTGGTGTAGTTTATGCAAAGTTGTTCAAAAGAATTTTCTTTAAAAATTTCAAAGCCCGCAATGTCGAGAACTCCAATAAAGTTAGAATTGACTGTCGTTCCTAAAGTCCTATTAAGATTGGAAATAATTGAGTCAAACATCTTATCGTAAAGTATTTTAACCAGGGCCTCTACTATTCGATAGACTTGGTCTACAGTCCTGTGCTGGGTGACAATCTCTTGACCGGCTTTTATTACGGGGTGTATCAGGCACTTTACAAAGGCGGATGAAGAAATCTTAAGAAGCTTACAAACCTTGTCAACAGTCCCTATGTTAACTATTTCAACTTGCTTATTGGAAGTCCTAAACTCCAAATTACCCATGTGAAGGACGGCTGCGACTATCTTGTAATAGAAAAGTTCGGTTTGTTCGTCAATGTCCAAGGCTTTCATGCATTCCCTTAGAATTTTGAAGTTTTTGGCATCGTCGACCCCCCTGACGGTACTGCAGCCTCCTTTTAAGAAGCGATAGTCCTCAGGGAAGCCGTCTAAAAACAAGGCTTGCTTTAGACCAGAGTCGGCCCCCGAGAGTAACTGGTAGAAGATGTGGTAGTTCCTTTCATTAGAATTTTGTTTTGTGATTCTGGACTTCTCTAAAAGATATTTTTCTATGTTGGCGCCACAAATGTTTCCTCCGTTAAACTTTATTTGGATAAATTTACCAAACCTACTTGAATTGTCATTTTTAACAGTTTTAGCATTGCCGAAGGCCTCAAGAATGGGATTTGAATCGATAATCTTACTGTCTATTGAGACTTCTTCCGATTTGTAGCCAGCAACAGCTGCAAGGAACTCAATGACCTTTTTTGTATTTTCTGTTTTACCGGCACCCGACTCTCCCGTAATTAAAATAGATTGATTTTCTCGATTACTCAGCATAAGATTGTAAGCTTCATTGGCTACTGCAAATATGTGGGGCTCTAATTCGTTCTTCTTTCCCATTGTGTACTTCTTAATATACTTCGGGGAATAAATATTGAGGGACCTGTAAGGGTTGATGGCCAATAAAAAGAGGCCTGAATAGGTGTAAATATGCCCATTTTTATATCTTTTGGTTAGATTAAACAAAACACTGGGCTCATTAAGATGGCTTAGGGCTGCAAGGTCCTCTACCATATCAAACTTAGGGGGATTCATTCTTAATACTTCCGTATTCTTTACTTCTAAAATATTCCCATCACAGTCGACTTCAACCATTTCTCCTTTTTCTTGTACTACCCAACCTGGTATAAAAGACTCCTTAAGGTCGGGTACCCATACCCACTTCCTTTCCATGAATGTTTTTTGAACTTCTGTGTCTACAAACTTGCTTCTTTCTAAAATATAGGACGTATCTACTGAATCGCGTATTTCATTTTTTTCCTTTTCGAAATTCATGCCCATAAATAATTATTTTATTTAAATAAACAAAAAACACCTTTGGGGGGGGGGGGGGGGCGTTTAAGGTATGTTAGAGGGGGTTAAAACGTGTGTCAGAATGCTTCCGACTATTTTTTGTTAAATCTTCGTGGATTAAGCTTATTTTATGAAATAATCGGAGTGTGCCGGAACGCGTAAAGTTCATGATTTCGATCAGATAAAAATCAATTTAATTAAAAATCTCTTGACGTGCGGTTTGGTTTAAACGATTTAATTATTGACATTATGGTTAGAAGTTGTGTTTGAATAATTTAATTTATATTTGAACTATACATTTTGTGGTAAGGTTGGCTGTAATAAAATTAATTATCTTCTGCCGTATGTGGCCGACGCTTGTAATCAAAGTTTTTTGTATTTCTGTAGATTTTTTACCGAAAAAGGGATTTAATTACAATAAACACATGCTAAAATTGTTTTAAGTCCAATATATATGTTATTCTTCCCACAGTATTCAAGTTAGAATGATCGATAAGCTCTCAAATCCTTATTTAGTTCACTTTTATTTTTTTCATACATTCTATTTTAGGCATAGTATGTCACTCGGACAACTAATCCATAAAGAAGCTTTTATGCTTATTTAAAATATTTGTTAGGCTAACCGGGTCTACCCCCCCCCCCCCCCCCCCAACCCTTCACTCATCATCGGACTCTGGAAATATTACTATTTCATTTTCTTGTGCTTTTAAGTGAGGCAAGAAGTCCGTCTTATCGAATACTACCGACTTCTCTTGTTTTTTTTATTTCTTCTATTCGTAATGGATTGTTTTGGAGTATCCGATAGTACTTTAATGTCTTTCTTTGTTTGCTAATATGTAAAATACAATTATCTACTTCTACTATCTCATTAAAGTAGTATTTAATACGTCTTAAATCCATTGGCGTCTCTTTGTGAATGTAGTAACACCTACTAGTGTCTATTAGGGATCCATTAGCCATCAACTCGAAAGGAAACTTTTCTATGTTTGTCTTTTTAAACACACTTAAGGCGATGTCCCTGGCCTTGACTTCGTATGTATCGACTATTAGTGGCATGGGCTAGTCTCCAAGGCGTTTATTACAAAAGGCCTTTGCTTAACTTATAAAAATTTTTACCCCCCTTTAATGGCCAAGAAGAAGAACGGAACCCACGCAAACCAAAACTACAAGGACCACAGAAACGGACTTAAGAAGCAAAAGATAGGCAAGCTTATTGATCTGCCCGGAGTAAATGTAAAGTTGTACAAGAATATGTTGTACGCTAGAAGGGGCCAATTAAGAGCTACAAATGAATCTAAATAAATGCTTTTATTTAATTTTTTTATAAGCTTTTTTAGAATAGCCGTTTATGCTTTTTATTAAAGGTTAGTGTACGAGGCTTCCGAGGGGCCTATACTTACTTTAGTAATAGTTTATTTACTAACGTTTTATACTACCCATCCCCTTTTATAGTTTACATATCAATTTTAATATTGCCAGTGTCCTTTACACTCCCCCTTTAAACGATTTAGTGCCTATTGGACCGTCGTGGTTTAAATAGATTAAAAACTAAAAGGGGAATGTCCAGTGAAAGTAACAAAGAAGAGAGCAAAGACAGTACAAAGGCGGAAGAAATACAAAGGGAAGATGCACAAAAGGAAAATCCAAAGAAGGAAGATTCTGCCCCCAAGCCTCTAAAGTTTGAGTCTATCCAGATTTCTAAATTAGGCTCATTGATGCCAAGTACAACGGAGGTTGTCGATGTTGACGACGTTCTCACGTACGATAAACATTTTTCATCAAGTGACAAATCCCGTTTAGTACCGTTTGTGATTTACATGGACGCGGAGTTTAGGCAGGTTGTAAAGAAAAGAAAGAGAAATGCTTTAATTTGGATTCTATTAAAGGTGGTTATTTGTTGCTTGTTGGTCTGTGGGTTGGTTTATTTAGGAATGAGTCTATTAAAGGGTTAGTTTTATAAATGTTGTATAAGTTTGTGTTACTATAAAATCAACTTACTGCTTTCTTTGGGTTTATAAAGCCATTTTACTTCCTTTTTCCTTTCGTTGTAAATGCAGCCGAGTACTTTAAATAGTTGTACAATGGCTTTGTGGTCCATGTTAAGATCGGGCACTAGACTAGTTTTTAATACTCCATTTTCTATTTGTAAAAGGAGAATGTAGAGCATTATAATCAATCTATCTTTGGCTAGTTTAGAAAGCCTCCTTTGTTCAATACTGTCAATAAAGAGGGGCATAAGGGGTTCGTAGGGGGTGCCTTCAAGCATATCCTTTGTGTAGTACCTGAACTTAAGAATCTTAACTAAAGCATCAGCTAGGAGAAACCTAACCTTGTCATGAGACTTAAAATTAGCCATTTCCTTTTGTAAACTTATTTCTTCCGGGTCTAGACCATTAAAGTGTTTGAGTATTTCTTCCCCAAACATTTCTTCTAGTAAGAAAGAGTCGAGGGGTGTCTCAGCCTTAGTATTTATTTGTGGCAATATTTGTGTTTTACTTTCAATTACAGTAACAGTCGATTTTAACCTTCCGTGGAGTTCTGCGTCCTTAATTTGGACTACGCTTTTCTTCGTACCAAAAGAGTTGACAAGGTCATACACGTTCTTTTCTTCTTGTTCTATTCCGGTTTCGTAAACTACTTCAAACGTGTACAGTTTCCCTTCCCGTGCCCTTTCTAAAGAGATTGTTTGTGAGTCGGAGGATTCAACAACAATAAGATTCACGGGTATATCTTCTTCTATCCCAATATAACGGACTTCATCTATTGATCCTTCTAATAATGTTTTGTTTTTGACTTCTTTTTTTGTAAACTCAATGTCTTCATTAAAATTACAGTTGGCTAAAATGAACATGAGGGGGTAAAAAATTAATTTTTTGGGCTTTTATGCTTTTGGGTTAGTTTTATGGCGTCGCTAAAGCTTTAAAGATTTATGCGTTTACTACCCCCCCCCCCCCCCACAAATGGCACAAGATGGTTTCCAAGAAAAAATTATACGAAAATACAATAACAAACTATTGTCTCCTGAAGAAATAAGATCCATTTGTGAAGAAGCGATTGATGAAGGTCTAATTACAAAAGACGAGATTCAAAAGATCTCTAATTGTTCAACTGTTGAATGATTGAATAATATTAAGAAATGGAAATCGGCTTTTTTATACAGCGAGTTAAAATTAAATTCTTCTTCCGAGTCTGAATACGAAACAATAAAAGAAGAGTGGAAAACTCCAGACAAGTCCTGTTTCTTCACACCCAATAGGAATGAATCTTATATTAGCCATCTTTATAATTCCCCAAACAATGCAAAGTTAATTTGTGGAAAAGAATTAGAGAATCCTTTTTCTCCTTCGATAAAAGGTCCTGTAAATTCGTCTAAAGAAAATGATTTGCAGTTTGAAAGCTTTTGCGAAGACTTAAAAGAAAAGACAAAATCAATAAAAAAGACAGCAGATGATCGTAAGGTCAATGAGGTAAAGGCTCTAATAGATGAATTTATAAGGTACACGGAAGGTAGACGGCTTAAAAGGACGTGTAGTTACAAATCATATCTCATAGTTCTAATCATGGCTCTTGTCTTATTATTGTTCTATACACCCCAGCCTATTTAGTTTAATCGTCCCATTTAAAATATTTACACGGTTTGTAGGCCTTTTTACATTTGTAAAACTTCCTTCCTCTATTGGTTTCCATTTTAGAAGTTAAAAGAATCGGATCAAAGCCGCAGTAACACTTGTCATTATTCGAAGCCCATTTAAAAAAGGTGCACCTTACAGTGTCACCGGGACAAGTATAAAATCTCTTCCCTTCATTCTTAGTTTCAGATTCAATGGCCATTTTACCACAGTCACAATAAATCTCGTTTGTATTTGAATCATTTTCTCTATTTGCTTGTGTATTCCGTGTAGGGTGTCCCTCACCCCTAGTCGGGTAGGTGGGCCCTTGTGTACCACGATTAGTCCGTGGAGGGTGTCCCTCGCCTCTAGTCGGGTTGGTGGGCCCTTGTGTACCACGATTAGTCCGTGGAGGGTGTCCCTCACCCCTAGTCGAGTTAGTGGGCCCTTGTGTACCACGCCTTTTGGTATCAAGTAAAGAATTGCCCGTCTTTATGTAATTGGAAATATAGTCTAGAAATTGTTGTTGGTTGCTTTTAAGAATATTATAAAGATTGTGATAAATCTTAATCTCTTCCTTCACCAATTCTGTTTTACTTAGTTTATTTTCGCACACCTCTTTCAGCTTTAACTCCAAACTCTTCCTTAGAAAAGGTTTATTAAACTCTAAGTTACAATTCTTATAAGCCCTTATCAATGCTATTCCCAATTTCTCGGGGAAGATGGCAGACGCAACCTTCTTGGCGTAGCCCCTTTCTTGAATTTTCTGAATATGTTCATGGATAGTAGCATCAGTTCCTATTCCATTCTTGTCCATTAAGGTAATTAAATCTGCCTCTGTAAGGAATCCTGGTGGTTCTGTCTTACCTTCTTCAATGTCCAGGGTCCCTTTGATCTTCTCGCCTTCGGCATATTGGGATAGTTTCTTTCAGGCCAATTGTCATACGTATAAACATTAAGATAGTTTCTGTCGGTGATAATGAGCCCTTTAGCACTAAAGATCTCTTTCCCGATTTTAATCTCGACTAAAGTCTCAATTCCTTTTGCATCATCACAAAGGCCTCCTAAAAACCTTCTAGTAATAAAATCGTAAATAGATCTTTCTAGCCCTGTCAACGAATGTCCACTTTTAATGGGATAAATTGGAGAGTGTGCCATGTCATTGTTTTTACCTTTCCTGGGAAACTTAAAATTAGTTTGAATTTGTTCAATGTGGTTTTTATAAGCTTCATCTGTTTTCAGGGATTCTAAAATACTTCTAAAATTAAAATTATTGTTGTAAGAATCCGTTTCTGTCCTTGGGTAACTTATAAAGCCTTGGTTATAAAGTTTTTCGGCTATTGTCATTATTTTGTGAGAGCTTATTTTAAAAATCGAGGAACAAAGTTTTTGTAACTCGACTGTCCTCAGGGGAAGCGGTTTGAGTTTTGTAGTTGGTTTTGTTTCTACTTTAGTGACTATCCTATCTAAAGGCAGAAGATAGTTAAAGAAGTGTATAATACAATTCTTATCAAACACCCTACCTCTTGCCCAATTAAAGACGTCCTCACTGCTTTCTAAAGGTTTCTTGACCTTTACTTTTAGAGTCCAAAAGGGCTCCTCGACGTGATTTTCTATTTCTTCGTATCTGTCGACAACAAACCCCAGCGTGGGTATTTGGCAGGGACCAAAGCTAACAATTTGTTTCTTATCAAAGATGGTCTTAAGCTTGAGAGTCTGAAAAATTGTAAAGGAAGAACCAATTTTTAGATCCAACTCCATTCGTGCATCGACAGCTTCTGCTTCACAATTGTTAATGGTTGTGAGGTTTTCAAAGGCCCTTTTGATTTCACTCAGGCTGATTCCAGAAAATCTGGCTCTAAAGACGTCAATGCTTCTGATTCTAAGAACTACACTTTCTATTTGTTTGGCTATGTTCTCTCCTTCCCTATCACAATCTGTCCATATTACGACTCTGTCAGCGTATTGAACTTGTTTTTCAATGTTCTTTTTTATACCTTCGTCTGTAACTTCTTTCTCTACGTCTTCGTAAAACAGCGAGTCTGGCTCTATTTGTTCCCAATTGTATTTCTTAACAAACTTAAGGCTATAAAGGTGTCCTAAAACGCTTGTAAATACCATTTCGTCTTCGTCGTATTTGAATTTGAGATTAGAGCAATACTTATTGAGGCCTCTGCTCGTGCTAATGGTCCGTGACAACAACTTTGAAATACTTTTGGCCACTGAAGGTTTTTCCGCTATGTTAAGTATGCGCATAATTTGAAGGGTTTTGCATTAAAAATCTTTAAGATCGAAAAGAAAGTTGTTAGATTTTGTGGTTGTTTAAATTGGAATTTATGTCGACACCGTTATTTTGCGTATAGGGCGGGTTAATCATCAGTGAATAGGCAACTTAGGGCCCTTTACAAGCCTTATTAAACTCTTCTATAAACTGTTTTGGATAGCCAAATTGAATTAATTCGTTTTTAAATGCATCAAATTCATTTTGCCTATCTTCACTTAATGTCTTTAAATTGTTTTTAACGGTCTCAAAGCGCTTTAAATAGCCTTTGAGTTCATTAAAATAAATTGAATCATCGCGAAACAATTCATTAAATTGTGTCTGTGATAAAATAAAGGGGAATCTAAAATTAGAATGTACTGAGGCAAATATTGTTAGGCCTTCTTCCCTATTAGTCCCATAACCAAAAGAGTCTATAAGAACTAAAGTTTTAGGGTTGGCGTATTTGACGATTGTGCCAATTCTCTGAACTGAAGTTAGAAAATAACTTTGAGTTTTTGTTTCTTTCAAGTTAATGTGGGTAAAAAGCTTATCGAATTTAGGAATGGCGATTTCATCGGAAGGAACGTAAGATCCCATTTGTACGAGAATTGATATTTGTCCTATAATTCTCAGGGTATTAGAGGATCCTTTAAATAAAAGAGGTTGGTTAATTTTAAAATCTATTCGTTCGTTGAAATAATTAAGAATTCTTATTTCCCAATCTCCTTCGTCCTCTAAAAGTTGAATCTTTGGCTTTACACATTTATATTTAACTTTAAATTGATGCAAAGACAGCAAGGCATCGATGGTACCCAAATAAGCCTCTAAATCAAATAAAAGAGTTTTGTCAATTGAGCTTAAAACTTCCTGGACTTTTCTGTTCTTTATTTCTATCATTAACTTGTACACATCTCCTAATTCACTATCTAATCTTTTCATCAATTTGCTTTTAATAAAAGTTTCGTTTTTTAGCGTAAAAGTAAAAAGATTCGGGTCTTTAGAAGGCAAATTAAGACTACTTGAAGATTTGAATTTCTTGTGAGAGTTGAAAGTTGGAGGTTCAGACTCCTCTAAAGTTCCACTACTAGATAAGCCGGATATACAATCTATAGAATAATTTACATCCTGCCTGTAATTCATTGTATTCTTCATGGAAAAGCAAAGAGTGTCCAAGTCTTTGTCTGTTTCTTCTTCCATTATCGTCCGTAATGCGAGTTCGGGAATGTTTTTAGTGGCAACCCGAACTAAATAGCCCAAATGTGGAAAATAAATGACAGAGAGTTTACACTGGCTCTTGTAGGCTAGTTTTGTGGTATAAGTCTCGAGACTTGAGGGTAGGTTCTCGTAAATTGATCTTAAAATGTCATAAGTAGGACAGATGCTTTGTTTAAGATGATCATTATCAAGAATGTCGACTTGAGCAATCATCTTTTCAATGGATTCAATTGGACGGTTCCATTTTAATTTTGTATTCAGTTTGCCTATTATTTCTACGACTGCTTCTTCTTTTAAGATCATAAAAGCTTCTATAGAGACTTCAACACTGACTAATATTTTTTGGATATTAAATTGGGATATTAAAGAAATACTGTGTGTTAATAAGGCATCTTCATCTACAAAGTAACCAGTTAAGAATCTATCTAGACACCAAATGGAATATTCGAAATGATGGTCGCAATAAAGAAATACCGCCGTTTCTTCTCTTTGCATTGTAGCATAAAGATTAAATTATTTAAATTGGATGCATAAATCTAAAGTTTATGCTAGTTCAAATTACAAATCTTGCAAGTGATGCCCTTAGATTAGATAATAACCTTAATAGTGCATGCTTATAAGCTTAAGAAATACGAAAATCAGTGATTTCATATGTTATCAAATTCATATAAGAAATCTATTTTTATAATCGTCCGGCCATGTCTTTAATCTTTTAAACGGAGAACAAAGTATTGCAAATTGTTTATAAAAATTGATTCGATTTTTTAGTCGAATACGACATTGTGGACTGCATTTAAAGTAAATTAAGGCCACGATGAGATTATTTATTGAGTAGATGATGTGGACAAGCATTAACTTTATGTAGGTCAAACTGAATGTTATACAATCTCTAGCCGCAAAAATATATAATAGTGATTGACCTTTCGAGCTTAACATCCAGAATCTGAAAGGTTGGCGCTGGTACTCCTAATAATTACCTATGTGCATGTTTCAATACGCGCATTTCTTTTTTGGTTTTCGATATTTCTTTAGCATAATTGCTGCCTTACAAAAATCTTAATGACTTAAATAATGTCACTTAAAGTTACTGCTATAAATCAATTGTTTAGTATTAAAGTATTTATTTATAGTCGAGGTTTCAAGGTGATAGATGATTAAGTTTAAATGGAGACTTACTACAGTTCTAGGAAATGCAGTATACTTGAGCTAGATCTGCAGCAATATCAGCTGCTCCCCCCCCCCCCCCCCCCCCTACAATAGCCTGCAAACCATGCCACACGTTCTACGCAAGTGCTACGGACTCACTGCTATGTTGCAAGTAGGCGTGCCACGTGCCCGGTCGTTCGATCTAGACCGTTTTTAGCCGATGCTAAGCTCAACCTACAAGTAGGCGCTAGGGTACTCCCTCGAGAAGATGCACGGCCTCTTAACGTACCTTAGGTAACCTGTTTTCGGCGTGCATGGAGTGCTCTTAGCGACTTACGCAGGCCCACCTAGGCCGAGTATGTCTCCACTCTCGGCTTAATATCGCAGTGACGGTTCCAGTTTTTTCCAAGTTCGTATTCAATTATATTTCCGACCGTATGTATTCCAGGTTTGTCTCGACCCCCGGTTTCACATGGTTTGTCCATGGACAGTCTTCCTGGCTATCGCT
This sequence comes from Lysandra bellargus, assembly GCA_905333045.1. Taxonomy (NCBI): domain Eukaryota; kingdom Metazoa; phylum Arthropoda; class Insecta; order Lepidoptera; family Lycaenidae; genus Lysandra; species Lysandra bellargus. Next base: position 1,263,123 of record HG995364.1, on the reverse strand, counting down.
CCAAGTTCTTCGTATCACCTGCGTAAAGGCACTAGTGGTGGAAAGTTTCAGCTCTACTTGGAACACGTAGCTCAAGCCGGCCTGTCCAATACAGCCGATTACGACCCACACGCTACAGTGAGTAAATCCTTTCAACGTAAGACAAGCTCGGGTAAGTTTTAATTACTGTATTTCAAATAATAAATAGCCCCAGCGGGAATCGAACCCACACCTTCGATGTATGAACACGCTGTGCTACCACTACACCACGGTGTTGTTCAATTGTTTAAATATGAACAATAAATTTAATTGAGTCTTAAATTGGTGGGCAAAAAACTTCGTTTATCAGCTTTTATAAGCTTTAATCGCTTCCACGTCATGCATTTACCAGTTTATATAAAATATAAAATACATTTCTGTATATTATGCAATGAGTGGCATTTTAAATGGCAACTAACTGCAATTACACTCTGTAACAACATATTTTCTATAATCAACTGTTAGCGTATCAAATTTTAAGGGTTTTTACACTCAAATAAATATTAATTTATTTATATTCTCTAAGAACCACAGTCAAGTGTCAGATATTTGAACTAAATTGAACAATTCGTCTCACGAAAGTACATTCGATGCTCTAATAATAGTAAGATTCATACTATCTCCAATTTATTGAAACATTAAATATGCTAAACGACAGCCTTTTTGGCACGTCGGTTGCTATGTTTAATCCTTAAAATTAAAAGTAAAGTTGTAATGATTATTCTTGGTGCGCAGTATCAAAGTTAAAAGACAAAACATGGGTGGGTACACAATAAAATAAATAATTTGTATGCCGCTTAATTAATAAAATGCAATTTACCAATATATTTGGTTTGCTATTTTTAAAAAAAGCATTTGCACTGAACAAGAGACTTTTTTTTTGGATTTTAGTTCTCGTAACACACATTTTAATTCATTAATATTTTAGATAGAATACAAATAGAAGTTCGAAATTCCACGCTTGTTTTGGATCCTCTTGCAAACGATAGAAGCAAAATTATATTCATTGAAGAATGAGTTTCTGAATGAGGAAACATAAACACTGGACTAATATCGGAATTTCAAATGGTCGCTTAGCAAAGGTTACCATTTTTAGTATATATTTTAACGACTTTTAGCATTCTTATATGATTATAATGAGAAGAATAAATTTACCAGCATTTGCGTACTGTGCACAAGTATTTATTTAAGATTTAGATGTTTACACTTAAGAAACGAGCATATTTGCCTATGTTACAAGCGTCATAGCTGGTAGTAATTTTGGAGGGATCATTTTTTTCAATAATCTCATGTCAAATTTTGTGGCCAAAAGCGAAATGATTTACATCTATATAACGATGGTGAGTCATTGTTATTCTTTTTTTACTTTCAATTCGTTTTTTTATCAAAAAAAAATTGTATAACTACTTTTAACTAACAAAAAGGTTACTCAAATCTTTACAATTTATCTTTTCAGGTGTTTAAGTAGATGCGATAACCGTGTTTTCACAATATTATTGCTTTAAACAGAACGGTTTATGTTATTTTGAAATTGATTATTTATTTCTTTAATTAAATTGATTTAAAAAGAAAACGGACAGCAAACTACCCAATGAAATCGCTTTCAGAAACTGTTTATATGAATGAAATAGAGACTCAAGAACCTAAAACAACTGAGATGGTAGATGTTGAATCGAACGCAGCGAATAGTGAAGTGCATAAAAACGATGTCGAAGAAAAATATAATTTAGTAGGTTCGAAAAAAATGCTAGAGAAGGTTTTTTTATATGCTGCATGTTTGGTACTGGCTTTTTGTGTTGGATATGGTCACACTTCTTATACCCTGATAATTAATCAATCATTAGAATACTCTAAAGATTTTTTCAGTGAATATCACGAAACTTTTGCACTTTTATCTCCTGCTTTCTTTAATTCAGGTGCGGCTTTTGGTACATTAGTTTTGTTTAGCATGAGAGGCTATAATCATAGAACAATTTTTATCGTTTCTGCAGCTTTATTCCTCATTTCGAATATCATGACGTCTATAAATTGCCATATTGTTTTTGTTTTTGTGACAAGAGTGCTTTTAGGGATAGCCAGTGGATTGGCCAGCGTTATTGTTCCTCAACTATTATATTCATTATCCCCTACAGACCGACGTGGGTTCAGAAGTTCTTTCTTCCCCTGCTCTTTATTAACTGGGCTAACTTTAGCCGTAGCACTAATTCCATTGGCTTCGAGTTATTTAATCTATATCAAGATATTTCAGATTGTCATATCATCATTAGTCATTCCTCTATTCATATTTGCAGGATCTCTTGAAAGTGTAATGAAGGAATATAGTCTCTGGGGAGGTCTAAGTTATATGCTCAAGGCTTCTGCTCAAAAGTCCATTATAACGGTTATTCTGCTTCATGTCTTCCAAAAAACAACAGGTGTCGACTTTATAGGAAATTTTTCAGCATCCTTTTTTGATGGACCCAATGGACATCTACATGGTTTATTGCCATTAGTATTCGCGATTGTTATGACAATAGCTACATCTTTTGTACCTGATATTTTTGGAAGAAAGAAGAACATTGTATTGTGTCTATTTGCACTGGGTATCACTACATTTACCATGGGATATTTTGGTACTAATTTGATATCCCTAGGATTTTTTATCTTTTTCTATAACTCAGGACTTAATTCGATTCCATACTATTATCAAAATGAAGTAGTTAAACAGGGATTCGAACCTATGATAAATGAAATTGGGACACTAAGCAGTTGGATTCTGGCAATAGCAGTTGCTTTATTTGTTACTTTTTTTGAGGTTAAGATGACATCTGCGATATGGTACACTTTTTGTGTTTCAACTTTATTGGGATTCGTAGTTCTTTCAACTATTATGATCGAAACACAGGGAATATCGGTAACGGAAAAAGGATTTATACAATCTTGGTGGAATTTAATGAATTGGAAATTAAATGCTTGAGATAATTTGACAGACATATGTATAATTTATTCGAGCATTATGGATACTTGTCGTCTTTTAGCTTAAAATTAATTTATTCTTGTATAGGAGATAAAATATAACAATTTTAAAGTAAAGTAATTTTGTGTTACTTGATACTTGTAATGAATGTAAGACACATTACGTCCATACTATTTCGATCTTTAACCATCTTGCAAAATGAAACTCACAAAAAGTAACACAAAATTACTTTTCTGATTTAAAATTATTTTTTCAAATGTAAAAATACAAAGGCCTTCTAAGTTACGTTTTATCAACATTCAGAGTTGTCAAAAAATGAGTCTTCCCCTATTGAAAAAACGAAGTTATGTTTTTTATTTTCTTAAATCAACCATGATGCAGGCCTGCTTACCGCTATGTGTTATGATGCCATGGACTACATTTGTAACTTCTCAAATCGACACACACATCAATTTGCCCAATGTTTAATTTATCATAAACTATATGATTTATCAAATTAAACTTGATATTTATATTGTAACCAAATTTTCACGTAATTATTAACCTTCAAGATTTACAGGTTATAAATAATTTGACTAGGCGAAAACTTACTAAAGTTCTAGGAAATGCAGTGAACCAGAACTAGACCTGCCATACAGTCAGCTACCTCCAAAGATAACAGGCAAAACATGTCATGGTCTATACAGGTGCTACAGACTTACTGCTTTGTTGAAAGTAGGCGTGCCACTGCCCGGCCGTCTAGACTGTTTTTAGCAGCTACAAGGGTCCACCTACATTTTAGCGCTAGGACGGCCTCTCGAGAAGATGTACGACATCATAAAGACACTTGGGTAACCAGTTTTGGCGTGCATAATGTATTATTGGCGACTTACGCGGGTCATCTATGATGATTAAGTCGCCCTTTCGGTTTTATATTCAGTTATGGCCCCAAATATTAAAAGTTATAATTTCTCATGATTTCTTCGGTAGGCATTTCAGTTTGTCTCGACCTCCGGTTTCACATAGGTTTTTCATGGAAAGTCTTCTTGGGTATCGATAAAAGTTCTTTGAATCACATCCATAAAACTCACAGTGTTGAAAAGGTTAATATCTAATATGAGCTAGTATCTAAACCCGGCGTCGCCAATACAACAGAGTTCGACCGATATGACTTCAAGAATTTTATACAATTAACGTAAGCCCCGTTTAAATGTGTATTAATTATTCTGTTTCAATAACCAATCTCCAGCGGATAATTACCGACACCGTGAGTGTAAAATCACCTTGCTTAAACCTTTGAGCCATAAGAGTATTTCAAATTAGAACATCAAAATTAGTAATATTTATTGTCGCGAGCGCAGCTCGCGACCGAGGTCCTTCCTCACAGGGCATTATTTATAACTGGAATTTCAAAGGTAGGAATTATTTAATTTTTTCTCCATATAAAATTTGCAGCAACTGGGAATCGAACCTTGGGGTTTATTTCAGCATTTGAAATCATACCACTTGGCTAACAAGCCATGATAAAAAACAAAGATACTATAAAAAGTAGAAACGTTTAAAACACAAATGTGTAAAAAGATAAAATTATTTTAAAACAAAATCAAAAACATCTTGCAAGATGAAAATTGTTTAACAGTCATGGATAAACATAAGCTTTATAGACTAAAGCAGAAATCCAAGTACTTTATCATGATAGATAACGTTAGGTACTTAATTATTTCTGAAGGGTGCCAAAGAAAGGTTGTATGTAAAACACAAACAACATTAATGCATATGGAAGTCGAAAGACTACACAGAGAGCATCATCTTGGTCAGAATAGGTTTTATTATCTGTGTAAAGATCATTTTTTTTTCGTTTCCACGGGACATTGTAAGAAAGGTTGTAGCAGACTGTACTGTTTGCAAACAAACACAGCCCCTAAAACAAAAAGAACTGTTTAAAAACATCATTGCATTACGTTGTTTTGAACGAATCATGATTGATTTAGTCGATCTTAAAAGATATAAAAGTAGTAATAATGAGATTTAATTCCTACTGACTATTATTGACGTGTTTCTAAATTTGCTTTTGTTTATCCTTTGAACACTAAAGGGTCTGAGGAAGTTGATAATTTATTAGAAAACCTTTTTAATACTTCTGGTCCTCCCATAATTATACAGTGTGAAAGTGAAAAGAGTTTGCTAATTCTCTTGTTTCTAGTCTCTGTGCTTCCTATAATGTTCGTCTAATTCAAGGGAGAGTAAGACACCCTCAATCTCAAGAGCAAATTGAAAGGTTGAATCAAACTTCGACCAGATATATCGTAAAGCATGGTCTTAAAAATGGAGATGATCTTAGGACAATATGCTGGACTAAGTATATCGAAAAAGTGGTACATGATTATAACGTAGCGGTTCATTCTGCAACTAAAAAATCACCATTTGAAATGTTCTTCGGTAGAAAAGGGTAAAATACACTTCTTTGTTCGAATGATGACCTCTTTGATTCTAAAGATGCTGGCTCTATTCACAATTCTTCCCAAAATAACTCATCGATTATGGAACTAAAGAGAAGTATCCCTAGTTCAAAATATCTAGATCGTATGAATAAAAAAGCGGTTCATAATTCTATATACAATTACAAAGTCGGCGATAAAGTATTATTAAAAAAAGATTTTGATGCTAATAAAAAAAATAAAAAGCAGAAATTTGGTACTTTTTACCACAAGGAGGCCCGTGTTGAAGAAGTCTTAAGCAACAACGTACTTAAGATAGTTATCGACGGGGAGGTTATCACAGTGAATATGAGTTGTGTAAAGAAATAAACATTCTATTAATATTATAAACAGTGTTTAGTATATATTGAAAATCTTTGCATTTAAATGTTAACTTCGTGGTCCCCTTTTGTGTCATAAAAATAAAAAAGAAATAATTCACGCCTCGAACCTGGTCGCGCGCTGGGCACGGTCGCGAGCTGGGCTCGCGACATTTATTAATTATACTATATGAATGTTAAGAGCTTGTTTGTCTTATAACAAGAAAAAGTTGACATGTGAAAGTCAAGTGATCTAAAACGACAGTCAAAAAGAGTTGTCATTGTCAACCATTGTGTAATACTGATCTTAAAATACTGTTGAGGATTGATATTGATTTTGGCTTTAATGCCGATTTGTCTAAAAGGTGATCGTTTTTCTTTTGTTGATGAATCAGCCCTGGTGGAGAGAGATCAGAATATTTTAACACGGGTAAAGAGGTGGGAAAGACCTGAAAAATGCACATTTTAATTTGCGGTTTACCTAATCTATTTATAGAACTTAAGTAACTATGCCAGTAGCACATATATTATAAGCAGTAAGGCAAGAAAAAAGAACAACAAAAATCTGAACAAATACAAAAAGGTAGCAGCAGATCATACCGTCGAAAAACTTTGAGAATGAAGAAAAGGATGTATAAGGTAAATGCGCACAATTCTCAACGCGTTGCTTTGCTAAAAGCAGTATTAAGAAAGTACAATCGTTTAATTAGACGCTCAAATAAAGCCTAAATACACTATGAGCAGGTAAGACGGGGAAATATGCGGATGGTCAAAGACGGCTTTATTTTCCTCATTAAATTTCACATAAAACTCTCGGAAACTCGTTTTACACAGAAAGCAAAATCAGCACAAAGAACAGCAGCAGGAAGCCCTAATGAATTTATAGGATACAAAAAAAGAAAGAATAAATCCAGATACATGGTCAATGTGAGTTTTAAGTAGCCTTTGCTTAAAATATGGCACTACATGACTAGTAACAGTTGAATATCTCTAAATCTAAAGGAAAATTTTGCCTAAAATGTCTTTGATTGTTCCTCCACGCAAAAATTCTCACTATAGTCGATTGTAAAATAATAAGAATGATGTGTGAAATGGTAAACAACTCTAAAAGCATGCCTCGAGCATAGAATTAGGTTCATCGCATTGATTATTCAGTGTGATAACTGCCCTATCTGATCCTGAACCGTTATCGTGTTAAATAAAATGTCTATAGAATATAAATGATAAAAAGATTTTTAAAGCGAGGTGCGGAAAAAATTTCCTATGCTGTGAAATATAGGACAGTACGTACTTTGAATAAAGAAAATTTGAAGGTGGCTTGCAAAAAAATTGAAATTATAGATTTTTATTCGGTAAACATGGGAATATAATGAAATGATTTTCTACCTAAAGATCGGCTATATCAATTATTATAATCAGCAGTGATCAATTAAGAAAATGGTTAAACAGGGTAACCAACGGAGTTAAACTTCTAAGAAATTTTCAATAGAGACTGTTCATAAATCAACACTGAATCTTCATATCTTTAATGAGCATGACATAACCACATGAACTAAATGCGAGAGGGTAATAATAACCTTCCAGCAGAAAAAAAGCTTTTATTCCAATGCTTCTTAAAAATTCTGTCAATGGCTTGAAGAGTGTGTTCCTTACATAGGAAAGGTTCTGTGACGTCTTGTTTGCCTGCCATGTCCAAATAACTGCTATGCCATATAAGATTTTCTCTTTTTTTAGAAAGAAGGTCTATTTATGGCCTCATAAGGGTTTGAAGAAAATTGAACAGACGGAAATACATTTTTTTTTTAAAAACTGTTGTAGCTGCAAAAGAAGACAAAACCAATAGGACTGATGACCATGAGAGGCAAGACACTAGTGGATCCCCTTTCTCCATCTCCGAATCTCTGGGTGCACTCCTCGAGAGTGTCGAGTCCAGTGAGAGGGAGTGTTCTCAACAAGCGCTTCTATCATTTCATACGAGATTTGGTAAGATGGCAAAAGGGGTTAGAACAAAGCAGCGGATGTCTACTGAACCAAGTTCGTCTACAACATTGGCTTCCAGGAGTTTAAGAGAAGAGCACAGAAAGTCCTATAATCAGTAGTGGGAGTCAGTGCTCGAATCGTGAGTTTAAACTTGAAGCTACCAAGAGGAGGAAGACCGTCCTAACTTTGTTTGAAGAGAAAACTCTTCACGAATCAAAGGTCCACATGGAAGCTCTCGAAATTTTTAGAGAAACATGTTTTTTTTTTCAAAAAAATTTGTGTGGAAAGGACAAGGAAGATTTCTTCCTTGAAGGTCGATGCACTCAGACTTGATTCCGTAATCAAGTCGGTAGAAACCTTTGTTGGAGAACACCCACCCTGCAATATGTCGGATATAGCGCGAATATTGCAGGCGGCACAGATCTGCTACCAGGAGATCACCAGAAAAGAAGCAAAGCCTTCAGTCTGGAAAGAAAGTATTTGTAAAAAGATAAACACTTTCAAGGCGAAGACGGAGCTTCTGAGTAGGGTACGGGAGTTTGGTAAACTCACTGAAGATGAGAAAAGTGAGGCCAAGAAAATTATGAGAGAGCTTAACCTAAAGGTTTGCTGGCATTTTGATATTTCTGAAGCTATCGCTATCTTTAGTGAAAAATTGCTGTGTATTCTAAAAAGCTTATTTTAGCCAAAAGTGAAGGGAGTACAGACAGCACAACCAAAGCTTCGAACTCTATAGAAACTTCTTTTATAGAGAACTCGGAGGTACCCAGAAGAATGAACATGAGGTCCCGAAAAAGGACAGAAAATTATTCTGGTCTTCAATGTGGATTAAGGAAGATAAAGCTGAAGGAGACAATCCCTTTAAAGAGTACCTCCTTAATTTCATACTTGGTACTGATGAGCAGATCACCTTCCCAGCATATGCTGAGTTCCAGGATATTGTAAAATATCTACCAAACTGGAAGGCAGCAGGGTGTGATGGCATCTACAACTTCTTCATTAAGAAGTGTACTGCTTTACACCCTTTCCTTTATGAATGTATAAGGGAAATATGTTTAAATGGGAAGGCTCCTGAGAGTTAGTTCTATAAGGGCTTAACGTACCTAATCCCAAAGGGTACGCCGACACGTGATAGTGACTTCAGACCTATCACTTGTATGTCGAACCTTTATAAGCTCACAACAATGTGTACGACGAGAGTCCTACAACTGATTGTTGAGAGTAGAGGTCTTCTAGCCGAGAACTAACTTGGAACAGTTCGATTAGTTTAAGGAGCTAAGGAACAGGCTATGTTAAACATAGCGATCAATAAGGAGCATAAAAACCTCCTCAATACCATGTGGATAGATGTGAAGAAGGCCTACTACTCAGTAGACCATGCTTATCTTACCACATGTATTGAAAGGTTAAACCTCCCTCAATGGATGGGAACATTCCTAAACTTCACCTTTAAAAATTGGCACATTGAGATTAGAACAGGGCCAGAAATGATCCTGGAGAATAAAATAGAGAGATGTTATACTACAGGGATATTCCTTATACCCTCTCTTGTTCGTCCCATATATGGATCCTTTGAGCAGGAAGTTAAACTCACTGTATCTAAAGGTAGATGTACAAACTGACAGCCAGTCGTTTGTGAAGAACCGTCTTCTCTTTACTGATAATGAAACTCCCGGTAGATAAAGAGGAAAACCTTACGGCTTTAAGTGAGGAAACTAAAGAATTCTTTACGGCAGTGGGTCTTGAGGTTAACCGAGAGAAATCTGCCACTAATTGTACAGGAGTAGAAAACGATACCGTCGTACTAGAAGGGTCACAGGGATATAAGTACCTGCCAATAACGGAGGACTCTTCTAGTGTAATCAAAAGAGAGACTTTTGAAAAGGTAAAGACTGAGATATTGAGTCGTGTCGAGCGACTCTGTATGACGAAGTTGAATGGTGTGAACATGTTTCGTGCCATCAATGAGCATGCGATCTCGGTTATAAACTATCACGTTGGTCTTCTGAAAATCGAGTCAGAAGGCTACAAAAGTCTCGATTTTGACATTCGCCAGGTTAATAAAGTACCATATCTACTCACAGCCAGCCTGTAAGGAGAAACTATATCTCCCTATAAGTGAAATGGGAAGAGGCCTTGCCTGCGTTAAGCACAGGACTGAAAAATGTTGTTTAACATGTATAACTCGTTAGATGAGTCTAGAAATAGCTCACTTAGACGTGCTGCGATACGCAAGTGGAAGAAGACTCTGAGTCGCTTCTATCACCAATAGTAGGGTACCTCAGAACAAAGTACAATCTAGAAGCGTTAGTCACCCCAAAAGTGCTATGCGAAGCTCGAAGTTTTTCTCTTTACAACGAAATTAGGAATCGTTACAACCATTCAAAGTTGTTTAAAGCAAAGTACCACGAGCTAATAAGCATCAAGGGATCTTCTACATGGTTGGTTAAGGGGAATAACCAGGCTTGATCTGAAGCAACATATTGCTTCTTGCAGGTTAGGAATACATTCTGCGGACAGGAGGGACAATGTCCTCACTGCAGATCGCATAGGAAGACTGTAGATCATCTATCTACCAAGTGTGATCGAATGTTGGTTTTTGGATATATGTGAAGACACAACGAGGTATTTAGATGCCTACATCTCTCACTATGTAAGAACTATGGCTTTAAAAAGACCAATTAAATTAGGTCTCACTCTGTTCAGGAGGTAATGTCCATTGACAATGCCGAGATACGAGTAGACACTAGGATATCTACGGATATCAAGGTCAACTATAATAAGCCTGACTTTCTTGTTTTAGAAAAAAAGAGGAGGGAAATCTTAATTGTCGAGGTTGTAATAATTAATCAAGACATTCTCACAATAACTGAGAATGAAAAATTAAGAAAGTACGACCTTTTGGCTAATGAGCTTGGAGTAATCCACAAGGCTTAGACAAGAATAATCGGTAAGAAGGGAAAAAAAACCAGAGGGAAAATTTTGATCAATTTTGGGGGGGAAAAATAGGAGGGAAAACAACAAAGATTAAAAAAGAGAAAAAAAATACTTTAAATATAAAAAAAAAAACAATTCATTTTCAATCAAAACATATATTTATTAAGGTATCAAACAATTTCCACCTATCACATCCTTTATAATTTTTTCTCAATTTAAACTCATCAAGATAATATTGTAAGTACTCTAACTTACTGTAACATTTTCTCCTCTTAGATCTTTTAAATTGAGACCATAAGTTTTCAATGTTTTGAGTGTGTGCACCACTCACAGGATTAATAAAGTTAGTTGTATGGTTCACATACTCGTGTACATATGAAGTTATATTATTAAAAAAACCTTAACATGTTGAATAATCATCGGTGTAAATAGTAGTCCCCGGTACAATGTTATCTTGAATAATGGGCCCTAGTGTTATTTTCTGTCTATTAGGCACCACTTTCATAAAAAACTTCTTCGACTGGACATCTATACCACCAAAAACCCAAACTTAGTTTCCATTTCTCCCAACGTTATATTTACGCTTCCCAAAACATGATTCGTCTAATTGGACTATTGTTTCAGGGCCACCTATCGGTTCGTTAATTAAACTACACAAGGAGATACGTTTTTGGATGTTAAGTATAATTTTATTGACCGAATTTGGGCCAATCTCCAACATCTCGCTAATTATTCCATTCTCTATATTTAATGAGAAATAATAGATTAATTTAATAAGCGGTAAGACATCTATTTTTGTATCGAGAGTGTTTACAAATAAGTTGATACGTTTTGTTGTATCACACTTGTTACAGTTTAGATAAATATATGTAACACTCTTCGGATTCTTTTTCTAAAGGCTGCCCACACCTACAAATTTCGTTTTCAAGCACAAATGGTGCAAGATCAACGTGTAATATGACATCTTCCAATGATCTAATGTCCCAAAATTTAAGTTTATTGAACATCTCTTCAACATTTACCCACAACATATTTGGGGGTTGTTTTTCCCTCCTATTTTTCCCTCCAAAATTGATCAAAATTTTCCCTCTGGTTTTTTTTCCCCTTCTTACCGAATAATCCCCTATGTAATGACATGGGATGGGTTGGTAACGAACTTCCACAAGAAGTACATCCAAGAGCTGGATATCCAACCATCCTTGGAAGCATACATCCAGTCTGTAGTGCTGGAGAAAAGCTTGGAGAGTATCTCTTTGGATCGAAGGCGAGGACTTAGCCAGGATGATGCTGGAGAGTAAGAGATTGAGAGAGCCGTGGAAAAGCTAGTTGATTCTAGTGTAGAAGGTGTGGGGCGCAAGGTCCCTGTGAGTCTGTATCCCGGGGAACATGACTGCTCCTGAAGACCCTTCAAGCACACAGCCGAAGAGTGTAGAAGAATTATCTACTGTCTCTACTGGGCCCGAAGACTTGGCCGGTAATTTATAAAATTGTAGAATTTTTCCTATAAAATCATTATTCTTTTTATGGCCTCTGTACAACATTATTAGATACAGTTATCGTAATAATGGAACTCTAGAAGACTGGTTTTAATATAAATAACATGCATGATTACCAATAAACACCATAATTGACTAAGGATCATAGATCAATCACCTGCATATATACATAGTACAAGTTGACAACGAAGTTCTTATTTTCTTTTATACAGCTGGAGATGTTGCAGAGGTATTTAACCATGGAAAACTAAATGTAAACAGTAAGGATAGTTTTATTTGTGAAGCCTAAAGCACTGATATTTATCATGATAATAAAATATAGTAAGTACAAGCTTAAGCCATCGATTATAAATATCAAGAAAGTGTTCGTTTTGTAGAACATGAGTACTTACGTGAATTAATCAATTGGTTGGGCATGCCTCAGTGGATCTTTAAGTTTTTAACTAAGATTATATCAAAGTGACATATCGAATCAAACCCTATAACGAGGGCATATAAACAAAAGATTTAAAACAGATTTCCTACGAGGCAACATCATTTCTACTTTATTTTTCGTCAAATGGACAGACCTTTAATTAAACTAAGAAATGGCGTCGCCAAAAGATTGTTGTTTAAGAAAAAATCATGCATCCATCTCCTTTGCATCGACGACCTCAAGATGATAATAAGTCGAATGAGGTGCTGAAAAATTAGTTGATTTAACATAAATTTGCTGGAACTTTCGGGCTCGATAAGATATCGTAAGTCCTATAACCAACTTAATCTCGGCTGAAGGTGACGCGAGGGTGCTTTAATCTGGTAAAAAGATTATGTACCTTTAAATTATCAAAAGCAAGGTATTGAGAAAAATGTGTGAATCTATAAATCAAAAGAAAGTCTTTAGGGACCAGAATAAAGACTCATTATATAACGAATATCATTATACTAACGTCATAAGGGTTGTGAACGAATTCCGAGCGCTTACTTAAATAATATTAAAAGTGACGATAATGAAAATTAGCAATTTAAAGCACATGATGTTTTAATAGAGCATATCTTCACGAGTCATTACATGCACCGACATCGCGTGTAAATAGAGTATATAATTACCAGGGAGGTAACTTGTCAGAGTATTTTTAAGCATAGACACTGATTTAATTGAATGCTTCTTAAACTTGCATCGACCCCTGAATCCAATCCAAATTTCTTTTGAGAAGAACGACTATACTAGGAACAGAAAATTCGCGAATTCTACGTTGTCAATAATATATGTCTTTTTCAATCAATTACAACCTCATGTAGGTGTCAGTCTGTAGATTTCTGGGGGATTAAAAATCTTCTTTGTACACTAAGATGACGCCGTAGTGTAGTGGTAGAATAGCGTAATTAGAGACTAAAGTGGTCTGTTTTGAGTTCCGCTGGGTTAGTTATTATTTATATAAAACAATAATAAAATTATTATAAGCTTGGCTATTGTTGAAAGGACTTAATCAATGTAGCGTGTGGGTAGTAATCGGCTGTATTGGCCAAGCCGGCTTGAGCTACGTGTTCCTAATAGATCTGAAACTTTTCACTACTGGTGGTATTACTTAGATGATGCAAAAAACTCGTAGCGATTGCCAGGAAGACTGTCCATGGACAAACCATGTAAAACCGGGGGCCGAGACAAACCTGGAATGCATACGGCCGGAAATATATATAAATACGAACATGGAAAAAATAGAACCGTCACTGCGATATTAAGCCGAGAGTGGAGACATACTTGGCCTAGGTGGGTCTGTTTAAGTCGCTAAGAGTACCCCATGCATGCCGAAACAGGTTACCTAAGTGACGTTAAGAGGCCGTGCATCTTCTCGAGGGAGTACCCTAGCTCCTACTTGTAGGTGGAGCTTATTATCGGCTAAAAACGGTCTAGATCGAACGACCGGGCACGTGGCACGCTTACGTGAAACATAGCATTAGGTCCGTAGCACCTGCGTAGATCGTGACATGGTAAGCAGGCTATCGTAGGGTGTAGCTGATTTTGCGGCAGGTTTAGTTCCAGTATACTGCATTTCCTAGAGCTGTAGTAAGTATCTATTTAAACTGAGCATCTGAAACCTTGCAACCTCGACTTTAAATAAATACTCTATTTTTCAGACTAAAGAATATATTTGAGTCGGCTCTTGATATCAAATTTTGTCAAACATAAAGCCTTGGAACTTTTACTAGTGTATACATATATGCAAAATATTATTTGTTTAGCCTAATTTTGAATCAATATTTACACTCGTAAAGGTGTAGTTAAAAGTAGACTTAGAAGTCGAATATTTAGTGTCTTTATTCCAGGGACTACCCTATTTTTAAAAACAAACAACAGAGATCTCTCGAAGGAAACGTATAATCCGACTATTTCAATTTTGAGTTTGTAGGGATACGTATTAATGCGCCAATAAAAACTTTTTTAAATGACTTAAAATAATCATAACCTTTTAAAATCTATTGACGTATAACTTAATCAAGTTTCCTTGGTCAAAAATATACCGATATAAAAATTTAAATCATTGAAACGATTTAAACTGCGTTATTTACTATTAATCCTCTTTTTTATATGTGCAATACATATATTTGATAATTTATTATGTTAGTTATACTTAATTTTATTTACAGATACGGCCATATCTACTGTAAAGCACCGAAACCCATCAGAACTCCGAAGTTAAACCAGTATGAGCTTAATTAGTACTAAGAAGGGCGACCGCTTGGAAACGTTAAGTGCCGTATTTTTTTAATGATTATAATACATGTTAAGCTAATTGTGTTAATTTTAACTCTATTAAAAGTTATTGCATTATGCTTAAATAGTGTTTAAATTAGACACAACGATTTGTACAAATGCCTCTCTTTTATAAATAACTGGCATGCTTTTTGTGACATCATAAAATTAATTTTGGTAATTTAATTCTTATCTAAAATAAAATTAAAAAATACTAAAATGTTTAATTAGCATAGGAAAATATGCTGTTTTACGCTTATTCAGAGATAATCCGGGCACTTACGTTTAAAGCTTTGTAAAAAAAACGCAACTAATTTCTACATTTGTTTACTATTCTTTTGACAGTAGCAAAGAGCAAATATTTCGAGTGAGACATTTTGGTGAAGGGTAACCGAATAGGAAAATCATTAAGTTTTATTAACATACCGAGTGATATGGAAGTGAATTTATGTATAATCGTCAGATTTAAAGGTTTTTTAATTTAGACTCGTGTTCATACATCCTGCTTTAGGCTTCAACTTACTTATGGAAATAAAGACGACAACGTTTGGTTGTAGATTCTGATACATGATTTGAAACATGATTGGTTCAGGAATAATCAATCCCATTGACAATAATTATTCATTTGTGAGATAGAAAGATGTGCATTAACTTAGTTACGCAGCTACATCTCTTTGACAAGCTCATGAGGCAATTAAAACCACGACACTTTTTTTATATCCGATTAGAGTTCCATTCAATACCGTAGTAACACAATCTCAATTGCTACGATTAAAACTCTTTATATAATTTAAAACGTCATTTTAACGAGGGGTAGAAAATCTCTAAATGTATTGGTTCGCTCAGTACTTGACAAATACCTAGACTAATTTATCCTAACTTACAAATTAAAACCTTTCTCACCACTTAAACCTTTTCATCACAGCAATACTTTTCAAAACATCAATAATAATACACTACTAAATGTACACAACTAAATAATAAAAAAAAGAACATACAATCTTCAAATACACCTTTTTACAAGAACCTTTAGATAATACATACTAATGCATCATACATTCTATACCACGTGAAGGTATTTGTTATTTAGAACACTGACAGAACTATTATAATGTCAGTATACACTTTCATTATAATAATCCCATCACTCTTGTTTATGATCCTGCTAATGGTTCTCCAACAGCAACCATGTTACGACTTATATCAGATCTAGTACTATCTATTCACTTTATAAATTTGTTCATAGACAATACCATCTTAGATAGCGACGGGCGGTGTGTACAAAGAACAGGGACTCATTCAATTTTACTTATTAAATAAAACTTACTAGCAATTCCATGTTCAAATATATCTTACATTATATTATCCCTTATAATATGAAATATTATTGTATTGCGCGTGCAACCCAGATTATCTTAGGGCATAACGGACCTGTTTTAATCCTCTCCTTCATATGTATCACTACATCTGTCTATATGAGGGTCTCACATCTTGTTGAAATTAATCATTACTTCACAGCATCCATTGGAAACGGCCATGCACCACTATCATGATAAATATTATATCATGTTATACCCGGTAAATTACCCCGCGTTGAGTCAAATTAAGCCGCACAATCCACTCCTTGTGGTATTCTTCCGTCAATTTCTTTAATTTTCAATCTTGCGATCATACTATCCCCAGAGTCAATATAATCTTAATTTCTCTACATAAATATATAAATAATATATCTATGATTTAACATAGTTTACTGCTAGAACTACAATGGTATCTAATCATCTTCGATCCTCTAGCTTACGTCCTTGTTCTTAATAATACATTTAAGTATATAGCTTTCGCTTCTGTTCATCCAGTTAGGGTTATCACATTTCATCTCTCTCCTAACCATACAATATACCTCACTATGTTTATTAAATATAAACTACAGACTTTTTAACTGCATCAATCATCATACACACTATCGGAACAAGTATTACCGCGGCTGCTGGCACTCGATTTGCCCTCCGATTTATCTTGTAATATATACTTACAATATTACAATAATTATAAAATACTACTCATAACTGCCTCAATAAAATATCATAGGTCAAGTTTCGCCCCTGCTGCAATCCTTAGACTTAGTAGCAATCTCTCAGGCTCCTTCTCCGGAATATTACAAAGTAATACCGTTATCCGTCACGGTCTTGTTAAGCCATTACCTTAGCAACTAACAGATAGATCTTATTCTTATTGTATTATTGTTACCTATAATTTAACATAGTTAGAATCCTAATACATCAAATAAAATAAGAGTTACTGAGCTGTTCGTCTTTTCAATTATTCAATGACATGCATGGGTTAATCTTAGAGTATAGCGTCTACGTCAGGCAGAATCAACCTGGTGTTAATATTAAAATATAGAATAAAGTAAATAATACGAATAATATCAATAGAAACAATAATAAAAAAAACATTTGGTGAATATTTAACAATCAAAATTATGAACAATATTTACAATATGAATATACAGAGAAAAAAGTGATTTTCAAACACATATAAATTAACAATAATAAGGTTGCTATTTAGATCAACTATATTAACATAGTTAATACATTCTATACCACGAGAAGGTAAACTTTTTATAGAACGAGATGGTAACCTCAAAATGTCGGTATACACCTTCATTCTTACAGTCCCACTCTTTATAGAGGTAGTATTCCTCACTTATTTATCATTAAGATTAACTTCATGCTTAAGAGGCTTTCAGCATTTATTATTCATGACGTAGTTTTGCAACATAATTGAATAATTAATCGCTACACCAGTGGTCATCACTTATTGTTCCTCTCGTACTATATAACTTTTCTTAATGATATTTACAGTAGGGTAAAACTAACCTGTCTCACGACGGTCTAAACCCATCTCACGTTCCTCATTAACGGGTGAACAATCCAACACTTCGTAACATATACACTACGATGATCAGAAGAGACGACATCGAAGAATCAAAAAGCAAAGTCGCTATGATCGCTCATTTGCTACAAGCCAGTTATCCCTGTGGTAACTTTTCTGTCACCTCCAATCAAATAGAATTATTATTGGAGGATCTTTAGGCCATGGTTTCCCATCATATAAAACTATTGTTCTATACATCAGACACACTTATATCCTTATATTAAACATTAGGTTTCTATCCTAATTAATTGTATCTTAGGACAACTGTGTTTCTTTATAACAGTTGTACCGCCCCAGCCAAACTCCCCATATAATTAAAATAAATTCATATAATATTAATATTAGTGGTTTCACAATACATCTCCCACCTCTCTACAATATAATATATATGAATTAAAATATACTAGAGTAAAGCTCAACAGGGTCTTCTTTCCCCGCTGATAAATAACAAGCCCGTTCCCTTGTCTCGTTGTTTCACATAGCTCTAAATAGGGACAGTAGGAATCTCGTTGCTCCATTCATGCGCGTCACCAATTAAATGACGAGGCATTTGGCTATTTGAGCCCACAACACATGCCTTCGTCTAGTGACCTCCCGTGAGGGAGCTTAATCATCACAGACGAGCCGGAGGTTCCCGTGTCCCTACCCCCCTACTTGGCTCATGTGCCATGAGGCATTTTGCCGTTTAGGTGTTCGATGGTGGTACCGGGTTTGGTCGAACATTAGGGACTTTCAGAGAAATGTGGGACCAGTACCACCGATGGGTACGGCAGCAACCCCCACTGGATCTCCCTCAGCTTTGAGGATTAACCCTTCCCTTTGACCGTAGTCAACTGATTGAAGCGTGTCCAATTTGTGTGGGACCCTCTCAACACCAACTCCGGAATCCATTCAAATAGGGAAGACCCGAGCCCTAGGAGCCGGCGTTGTTCATTAACTGACGCCCGACTCCAGATACCTCGCCAGGAGAGCGTACAAGACGTGACTTAAACGCAGCCTATCGGAAGTCCTAGTTTGTCGGCAACCTTCTCGACTAGCTCCACGTCCGATCCGTACTTAGTACGTTTCGTCCGATGGGCGTCGTCAAGAGGGCGCTGACCCGAGACTATCTGGGCGTCCCAAATCACTCCGACCTCTCCTCTAACCGCGATAATATCTGGCTTACGGATCCCCAGTGAGGTAACGACCTTCGGCTCTACCTCCACATGCCACCCTTGTCGGGCCAACTCTTCCGAGAAGACCCGAACGACCAGATTGTGACGCTCGATACGGCCACCATGTGTTCTGTGACACTGTTGGATGGCATGGGCCGTCGTCTCCCTAACCATGCAACCAGCACGGCAGTTCAACTCCGACCCAGTGCCATTCCTGCGCCCCCTCGTCGTCCGAACCCTGGACGGGAGGGCGTTAATATGAGTGTGCACAAACTGCACAAAATCGCGACCGGTGTATCGCCCACTTCGCTCACGTAACCATTTGGTAGACGCTGCGGTCTTGGAGGATTCTCTCAACTCGAATCCATCAACTGAGCGATACAAGCTCTCACGCCAGTAATCGGCCGTGTGGGTGGCCTCGCTAGTGCTACTACCACCTCCAGTGTCATGCAAGTACTTTCTCATCTGCCTCTTAGCCCAGCTCAGTTTCTTACGGATCTTATCAGATCTGGCGGCAGCCCGGGCCGCTTCCCACGTCGAACGATCGAGAGCCCCGTATCTCTTAACAATGAGTTCGGGGACGACCGCCCTCAGTGATGGCAGACCCAAGCCACCGTCCTGAACCTTCGCATGGAAGTAAGCAGTGGGAACGTCCTTAGGGAGTCTAAGCCATTTCCTCACCGCACCCCGGATTTGGACGTCGAGCATTCGTAATCTATCGTCCGCGATTTTGCCCAAAACAAACCCGTGCATAAACCGCGGAACGAGATGCCCCCTAACCATTTCCAGCCAAAGAGAGTCATAGTTACTCCCGCCGTTTATATATGCTTATTTTATTTTAACTAATAAATACACTGGGCAGAATTCACTTTACATTATCATAAAGCTATGTTTTTATTAAACAGTCAGATTCCTCTCATAATATAAAAAGTTCTAGCATGCTAGAGCCAATCTTTATCCCAAAGTTACAGATCTATTTGCCGAATTCCCTTACTTAGATTATTTTAATATATTTGTTATAAAACAGAGTCACCTGATGCGGTATAGGTACGGTTTATTTATTGATTTTTTAACATATTATTATCGAAATGATGATCTTATAACAACTATCACATCATACAAAAAAACATAACTCATTTATATTATGATTCTTTTTAACAATAGTCTAATATTTGTGTCACCACTTAATAAATAAGATTGTAAAATATTAATACAATTTGTTTTAATATAACACCGTCTCACGTCATCTTTTATGACAACCCTTAACTCTATAAATACAAATTATTATGTTACTACCACCAAGATCTGCTCATTTGATTATTCAATATACAATAACTTGTATACTTCAATATATTCAAATTACACAACTACCAGAATAAAATCATAATATTTATTCTAATACACTTCAATATTATTATAATATTCATCCATTTTATACAATAATACATTCGGTAGGTACGTTGTAACACGTTTCTTAGCGGATTTCTACTGCCATAACAACCGCCCTACTGTCATAATGTATTCATCATATTTATAATTTTAATACTATTAGAAATTTTAGTGTATCTAAAGGTTCATCCCTTATTGCATATCATTCTTACAATCATACGCCCACTTGAGTATCAAAAATATTAGTAAGTATTATTAAAACATACAAACCTATAGAATTAGAAGTTAAACAATATTAAAAATATTGTATTGACTCTACATCTATTTACTTTATTATATACTCAACTGTCCTAAGAGACATTTCGCTGTGAACCAGCTACCACATAGTTCGATTGGTCTTTCGCCACTATATACATCTTTCACCATCGATTTGCACGTCAGAATGACTTAGGTCTTCCAATAAACTGTCATTTATCTTCAACCATTGACATATATAGTTCACTATGTTTCGGGTCTTACCAGATGACAAAATCACCTATGATTTATTTTAATACTGTCATCTGGTAATCTCCTTGGTCCGTGTTTCAAGACGGGTCTTATATTTACTATAAGCTATAATACTATCATTTTCACAATTTCCATCGCTGTACTTATTTGCTATCGGTATATCATTTATATTTAACCTTAGATATTCTATTCTATCTATATTCCAATTGCACTACCAAGCAATCGTACTCTACATTGATTATATATTGTCATCATTTACTACAAATAATTGTATCTATGATTTGAATGACAACAATAACATTTAACATCTCTATAATAAATATAGATTACATAATGAGTTTTTTCCTGTTCGTTCGCTACTACTAAGGAAATCCTTGTTAGTTTATTTTCCACCTTCTAATGATATGCTTAAGTTCAAAGGGTTATCCTAAAATGAATTAGAATTCAAAAAAATACTTATCATATTCTTTTATGTTCTTCATCGGTATGATATCCTATTGATCCCATGATAGTACAAAATTAAAAAATTTTATACCTATGAAAGAATACTATTATTTCTTCTTTCACGATCTTAGTAAAGAAGATTTGGGTGAAATTTTTGTAAAAAGAAGGAGTTTAAAGGGTTTAATATTGATGATGTAAATTTTTTGCATAGGTATAAACAGGGGTATAAAAATTTTTGTATTGAAATGTGTGTGTTAGAAAATGTGGTTGAACGTAGGAAATCTGGATTTAAGGAGAGTGGATAAAATTGTTATGTTGAAGGTTATTGAGGAATATTGATGTCGTGGGTTCTTACACTTAAACTATTTAAAATTATAAATTTTTAACCCTTATGCAAAATAATTTAATCTTAAATCTCGACATGGCGACAGCGTCAAAAGCGATGAGAGAGTTCAATGGAGATGATGATGATGTGAACATGTGGCTCAAAGAAGTCATCATGATAGCTCAAGCTGCAGGTTGGGATGACCAGACCCATATGGGCTTAATTGTTATCAAACTTACTGGGAAGGCCAGGACATATCTTGTCACGTTGACTAACGGAGATTTAACTAAGATTAATCTTGACACTCTCGTAGAAGGACTAAAGAAGAGGTTCGGCTTTTCAACGAACACTGACGAGATCCTAGACAGGTTTTTAGCAACCAAAACAACCCGGGTGTATGAGGACTATATACAACTGTCAAAGGATGCTTCTACACTTTCAGAGCGGGACTGCATTACCCTCAAATCACTTATACGATTGACTATTTCTAACACATCGGCTGAATTGAAAACTCTTTTATTTACATATGCATGCTCTGCACCCGATTGGAACACGTTTGTTTACCAGGCAGAAGAAGCGGCTTAAATGGCTTTTCCAAAAAAAGTGACCAACCGTATTGAAGAAAAAACTCCTAAGGATGATGGTTTAAAAAAAACTTAACGACAAGACTCGAAGCGTAAAGAGAGTAAATTTTACTGTTTACTGCATAAAAAGGGGAATCATGCCACAGAAAATTGCTTTCTCATTAAGAAACTCGAGCAAAGCGGCTGGAAAAAGGAGAAAAAGGTTAACGTAGTAGAAGGGAAAGAATCTGACCAAGAAGAAGATCTAAATAAAGAAATTAACATCTGCTCTTGTGCAGTAAACAAATTTTGCAGTAACCCATTTTTTGTACTGGCTAATGGTGGCGGCAAACATAACGTCCCTACGCTTATCGATACCGGGGCGGACATCTCACTAATTAACATTGACAATGTGAGTGAGAAACATGAGATCTATCCAACAAGAACAAAGATTAGAGCGGCTTCAGGAACTTACATAAACATCAAGGTCGTGTTAAAAAACTATAAAATCAGAATACTTAGCGAAGAAATAACATTTTCTCCTCTGGTTTGCCAAGGCCTTCCAAATTATACAATACTTGGTGTCGATGTAATTAGGAAGTGCCCCACGGTAGTAAACAAGATATTAGGTTACCTAATAAAGACAAAAAAGCAGGAAATAGCAAATATTAAATGGGACGCATCTACAGACCCCCAATTAACAATCTCTAATAAGACTGAAAGTGGATTAAAACACGGAAATAACGCTGAGGCATCAAAGAATCCTCAAATAGAAACATTTTCAAACTTACCAAAAGAAGACATGAAGATCTCCGTCAGAGAACGGAATGACGCCCAAACCGAGGTAACGTCTTCAAAACAAAATATATACCAAAACAACAATGGTAAAAATAGAATTTTAGAAGCCTACAACAAACTTTTTGGTGAGAACATTGGCTCTGCATTTATTAAGGGCGCACATCCACATCAGATTGAAACGGGAGACCACAACCCTATTTATCAAAAGAATTACCGCGTTCCGATCAACTACGAGACAGCAATCACAGAGGAGATCAACAAGAATCTAAAACTTGGAATAATAAGGGAATCAAGTAGCCCTTGGTGTAGCAGAATTGCACCTGTTACAAAACCGGACGGAACATTACGCATGTGCATTGACTTCAGGGCCCTTAACAAGATAACTATCAGAGACAAATACCCCTTACCCCGCATTGACGAAATATTGGATAGACTATCTGAGGCCCGAGTCTTCTCCTCACTAGACGCTACGTCTGGATATTACCAGATCGAATTGAATATAGAAGATAAATGCAAAACAGCATTTGCATGGAAGGGGGGATTATACGAATTTAACCGGATGCCCTTTGGTTTATGTAATGCACCTGCTACATTTCAACGAGCTATGGATCAAATAATCGGAAACCCTTGCTCTGAATTTGTCATACCTTACTTAGATGACATAATAATCTTTTCAAAGAATGAAAAGGAACATTCGTCTCGCCTTTCCATAGTCTGGAATAAACTGGAAGAATCTGGTATGGTATTGAATAAAAAGAAATGTTCATTTTTCAAATCGGAAATCAAAATACTGGGTAACATAATCTCTAATGGTTACTTGAAACCGAACCCTTCGAAAATCGAAACGATTCAAAATAATCCCTCCCCGAAAACTCTTAAAGAGCTTAGATCTTTCCTGGGCTTAGTAAATTATTGCAGAGAGTACGTAGATCACTACGCTAAATTAACGGCCTTGACCTTTTAAAGGGAGAGACAAAAACAAGTGTAAAACAAGTATCTTGGTCAGAACCCTTTCGAACCAGTTTTATTGCGATTAAGAAAGCATTATCAGGAGAAATTAAAAGGAAGCATCCGGACTTTAAAAAGCAATTTATTTTAACCACAGACGCATCCGGTATAGGAATTGGTGCAGTACTATCCTAAGCTAGCGACAACGGGAAGGAAGAAGTCATATCTCTATTTAGTAAGCGTTTTATAAACTGTCAGAAAAACTATTCGGTCACCGACAAGGAATTACTAGGTGTTGTAAAAGGAAAAGCAAACTACAGACATTATTTACTTGGAAAGGAATTTACCCTTAGAACAGATCATAAGTCACTCACCTACCTCTGGGGGTCAAAAAACCCTACAAGTCGAATCCTTCGGTGGTCTATGCAATTACAGGAGTATAAATTCACCCCAGTCTATATCAAGGGGGAAGACAACATAGCTGACGGATGCAGTAGGTTATTTGAGAAGGAACATAAAGTTGCTTCGATCGTTAAGGAGCTGACATTGGACGATAGAATCAAAATCTTAGAACACTATCATACGGAATCTGGACACGGGTCTGCAAACAACATGAAGTTTTTGCTTAAAAATAAATTTTACTGGGAAGGGATATACAAAGATATAGAGACGTTGGTTCTAAAATGTGAGATTTATGCTAAATTGGGAAGGAAAATCACCAACACAAAAAACCGCATTATTCAAACAGAAGCAGAAAATGAGTTGTGGGAGGGGGACCTGATTGGATGAATTCCATATAAGGAAAAAAAAATTACTTTATTTTGACAGCCATCGATCATCACTCTAAATGGCTAGAAACATTAATTGTTAGTGATAAGGAAGGAAAAACGATAGCGGAAGGCATTGAAAAAAATGTTATAAAAAAACACGGAATTCCTAAACGATTTCTTTCAGATTGTGGCCTAGAATTTAAGAATAAAGACATAAGAGCTTTACAAGAAAAATATGGCATCGAATGGAGTTTTTCGTCCCCGGAACATCATAACACACTAGGAGCAATAGAAAGGACAAATCAGTCCCCGTGGAACAAGATAAAGAAACTATCGGACTGCGGCAAACTGTCTTGGAAGCACGTAGTAGAAAAAGCCACATTTGAAGTAAACATCTCCTACAATAGGGCCATAGGAATGTCTCCATATATATATAAATGGGCAAAACCCCCGAATTAGAAGTTAATAATGTATGGGGAAGAAGCTGTTATCGGTTTGATGGGGTACAGTTAAATATTAAGAGGATACTACATTTTCAAAAATATAAGAAATGTATTTAAAAAGGAAAGATTAGTTCGCCTTCCGACTTTCGTATAGGATACAACGCTTTAATATACCGAGAAAACACTTCAAACAAATTGAAGGATAATTGCACTCAGGATATAAAATTACAGATAAGATCCTACCGGATGGATATATGGTTAAAAAGGACAAAAGCCTTGTCAGGGTCAATAAATCTCACATAAAAAGAGACTTTTCAATAGGGGATGGAGATGTCGTGGGTTCTTACACTTGAACTATTTAAAATTATAAATTTTCAACCCTCATGCAAAATAATAAAATCTCAAATCTCGACAATTGTAACGGAAACTAGAGGTCACCAACATTATATTTTAACAAAATGATGAAAAATGCGGTCATATATTAAGAGGCAACAAGTTAAACAATAATAAGAAGCCGAAGGTAAAATTTTCTGAAAAAAAAAGTTATACGGGTGGCTCAAAAAGGAAGTAAATACGAGGTTTAACACAAGATTTTTTTATGAGATCAACTCTTTTGTTTCTTTTAAGCGGTCTCTGGGAAACTGTAAACATCAATAAGACTGGTCATTTTAGACAGATACTGTGACTTAGACTAGAATGAAACACATTCCAAGGAGTGAATGACTGAGGGCATAGTAGTTTTTCGGTAAAATGGTTCACCTGAAATTTTTTGATACTATTTTCAGGAAGATTAAAACATGCCCTACTAACAATTGCAGGATGTCTTCTTTGAGTAATAATAAAAACTGTAAACAAGCATGTCAAATACTTAATAATAATTCAGAAGGATGCCCCTATAGCTCAGTGATAATACAGCGTATTCATACAACGAAGGTGTCGAAATACAGGTCCGCTGGGCTACATAATGTTTTAAATACAATTGTCGTAGCCAAATACGTATTTGGCTACAAACACGGTAGTTAATAATAACTTCTGTAAAAAAAATGTCTTTATTTTTTGACCCAATGTTATCTGAGCTTTAACAAACAACAAATAAAAGTTTTGAATAGGACAAAAATAAAAACCAAAATGACATGAGGTTGCTAACGCCAAAAGGATATAATAAATGCAAGCGTGTAGGTCGTAATCGACAATATTAGACAGGCCGGCTTTTATTGCTGGTCATTTGTAGATCTAAAGCCTTCAACAACGGGTGGTTTTACGTAGGTGATACGAAGAACTCGAAGCGATAACCAGGAAGATTGTCCGTAGAAAAACCATATTAAACAGGGGGTCGAAACAAACCTGGAATGCATATGGCCGAAATTATCCAAATAAAGACATGGGAAACTAGAAGTTATACTGCAATATTAAGCCGAGAGTGGAGACATACTCGGCCTAGGTGGGCCTGCGTAAGTCGCTAATAGCACTCCATGCACGCCGAAACAGGTTACCGAAGTGACGTTAAGATGCTGTGCATCATCTCAAGGATGTATCCTCGCCTATTTGTAGGGGGAGCTTTGTATCGGCTAAAAACGGTCTAGATCGAACGACCGGGCACGTGGCACGCCTACCTGCAACATAGCAGTAGGTCCGTAGCACCTGCGTAGAACGTGACATGGTAAGCAGGCTATCATAGGGGGTAGCTGATTGTGCGGCAGGTCTAGCTCTAGTATACTGCATTTCCTAGAACTGTAGTACGTCTCCATTTAACTATAATATCTATCACCTTGAAACCTCGACTATTAATAAATACTTTAAATCAAATTTATGTATTAACTAGAAAGGTCTGAGATGCTAGATCTGGAACAAAAAAAAAACCTTTACTTAACGCGGTTTACTTAGTAAGAAGAAAAAAAACGGTAGGGATACACTAGAAGGCCGTCATTGAAGGTATGACATTTGCTTTTCTATATTTACGGTTAAAAACTTGTCAGCTATCAAGTGGTTAGGTTGTGAACTGCAATGCATCACTAGTTTAAAATCAACATATTTTTTGGATAGCGTGGGAATGCATAGGCCAAGATTACTATAAGATCAACCATTAAGATTGCCTATGTATTTAAACTACTGTTTATTTCTTTTATTATAAAACTTTGATGTGCCTGCATGATAAAATTTATTTATTTTTTTTTGATTGCTGCCAGCGGGTGAAAAATCCATCATGGAACCCTCCACTCAGGTTGAGATCCTTTGCGTCGGGTACTGTGAGACTCTTACTCACTAAAAAAACACCCACCATGGCTATGGTGCGACAAGCTCCGCCGTATCCAATGGACTTTGACTCCAGGAATGATAAAATTTAAGTTAATTACAAATTTGTTCTTAATGACCGGATATGTTACGCATATGCTCGTAACACATTTTAGGGTATTCCTTCTAAGTACAATGACATCGTAGAAACTAATGAAGTCTCCAGTTGTCCTAATTTAATGTATTGCAATTTATAAAGCTATAATGGTCTTTATAAACACTTAAAACCTAACATCATTAAATATTGAGCATAACAAACTATATAAATGCAAGGAAATAATAAATAAACCAGTAAATAAAATAATAACAGCACATTTCTATTATGAAAATATATATTTGAAATGCTAGATTAAACATCCATTATAATTTTTTGGCAGCATCTTTTAACTCTCTGACTTAAGTACCATTTCATCTACCCTATTCTGCTGGATATAAAGGGCTTCTCAGGAAAAGCCACGTTACAAGGGCTATATCCTCATTGGTCTTCCAGTCCTACACAATACACCCAAATCGACTAACCTATACACGTCTTTCCTCTTCTTCAGTTTCGTCCTAGTCCATCCCTTGGCAAAACTAACGAGATATTCCACGAGTTTTATTTTAAAGCTACAGACCCAAATTTATCTGCCAGGGGTGAGTAGCTTCAAATTTCTAAAGTGTAGTTCTTTAAAAGATTGTTATCAGCTCATTTATTTACCTAACAAAAGAATATCTATGTCTTACTTGAGTGAAATATTTCTATCTCATAACCTAAGTCGTATTTCCTTAATTATAAAATTTCACTATCTATTCAATGTCTTGAATGGCAATCGCAGCCCTAAAAATCAAAAGTTTCTTTTTTTTTTGTTATTATCTATGATAATAATATCTGGCTTACTTAACTGACACCGATATCGGTAGATATACTTGTATTACTTGTAACTTGGCAATGTCATTCGACATCGTTTCTTTTACAGGGTGCGTTTATTTTTATAGTCGTCTTGTGCTTATATATATTTCATACATATAACGTAAATTTGGCGATTTTTATTCCGTAATCCGAGGTGTGTAGAAATCTTGAATAAAAAGCCAGGTACCAAAAAAAAAGGCGTTTCTACACCAACTACCATGACATGATAAGCTTGCTCATTAATTCTCCCTCCTCGTATGGCCTCTTGCGCATAAGCGTAATCTTACCCATTGGGCTTTTATCCTGGGCGAACCACCTCACTATTCTCGGCCCAATCCTCTATGAGAGTTTTGGGGACCAACATTTATCTTATTGAGCGTGGGGGTTAAGACCTGGGGATAAGGCACTGGTTTTCACATCTTACTGCACCGCTATCACAGCCGCATTGCTCACACACCTACACTATCAACTTACTGGTTGAATCCTCCTCGCCTAAGAGTTTCGGCATATGTACGGAATCAAAAAGTAAGGACAAAGATGATTCATCCATGTCCAGGGTTTTCTGTTTAATATTATTCTCCCAATATAGTGACTGTGTCCCGATTGGACAAACCACATTCTCCGCCGCTAGATGAAGGTGTTTTAACATTAAAATACGAGATATATGAAATCCAGAAGCAAACAACTGAGTACCGAGAGCCTGGCAACGGCAAAGGCATGTAGATGTGAACCCCTATGTAGTTTATCATATAAAGACCTCTTAGACTAGGTTAAGCACATTTCCTTCATCATATAGAATCTCATAAAATCGTTGGCATGTTCGACCCACGTCTAATAAATAAGATCTAAAAAGGCTAACCATTCAACCACAATAATCTTAGGCAACTAACACCCCGCCTGTTTTTTTTATATAATTTCTCCTTCGATCAACTCGGCAGCCTGATGCATTACATATCTTTATATGCTAATTGGAATAAGAACATTAGCTATACTGTCCGAAAAAAAAATCTAACAAAATGAAGCAATATGTTGCATGCTTTAGTATCTAAAGTTAATAATGATATAAACACAAATTTTAGAGCACTAGTGGCTCAGTGATCAGAGCATGGTGTTGATACACGAAAAGTTGGGGTTCGATTCCGGCTGGAGCTATTTATTATCTGAAACACAATAATAATTGTAATAACATAATCTTGGCCATCGTTGAAAGGATATAATCAATTGAGGTAACATTTACTACATTTCTGAATTTTCTAGAAATTTTCAAATATTTAAAAAATATTAGTTACGAGGGGACCTTCGATTGCATGATTACATTAAAGTATTTATTTATAGTCGAGGTTTCAAGGTGATAGATATAATAGTTCAAATGGAGACGTACTACAGCTCTAGGAAATGCAGTATACTAAAGCTAGACCTGCCGCACAATCAGCTACCCCCTACGATAGCCTGCTTACCATGTCACGGTCTACGCAGGTGCTACGGACCTACTGCTATGTTGCAAGTAGGCGTGCCACGTGCCCGGTCGTTCGATCTAGACCGTTTTTAGCCGATACTAAGCTCCACCTACAAGTAGGCGCTAGGGTACTCCCTCGAGAAGATGCACGGCCTCTTAACGTCACTTCGGTAACCTGTTTCGGCGTGCATGGAGTGCTCTTAGCGACTTACGCAGGCCCACCTAGGCCGAATATGTCTCCACTCTCGGCTTAATATCGCAGTGACGGTTCCAGTTTTTTCCATGTCCTTATTCAATTATATTTCCGGCCGTATGCATTCCAGGTTTGTCTCGACCCCCGGTTTCACATGGTTTCTCCATGGACAGTCTTCCTGGCTATCGCTACGAGTTCTTCGTATCACTTACGTAAAACCACCAGTGGTGGAAAGTTTCAGATCTACTTGGACCAAGCAGCTCAAGCCGGCCTGGCCAATACAGCCGATTACGACCCACACGCTACATTGATTTAATCCTTTCAACGATAGCCAAGCTTATGTTATTTTTATTATTATTGTATTTCAAATAATAAATAGCCCCAGCGGGACTCGAACCCACACCTTCGATGTATGAACACGCTGTGCTACCACTACACCACGGTGGCTTGCATGATTACTAATAAAATATAAATTTATTTATTGGGGTATACTATAGTGTTTTTACATTCATATCGACTCACAGTTGGAGAGAAGACTTGGAATTGGAGAGTCCTGGGGACCAGATTTGCTAGCTCTGACATTCTCAGAAGCTGCATCGGAGTATGGAGGTTCTCTTCGAGCATCCATAGATAAGCTCTCCAGTGTCATCTTGAGGACTCTGGACTGTATATACGCTTCGATGCGTCTGTCGAGTTCTAGTTCCTTCCTGTAGTTTTGGTGATAAGTTATCACCATCCCGTCCCATGTCATCACATACGGGACTATTCTTGTCTTAAACCCATGTAGTGTGCCACAATGATTGGCCAGAAGATCGTACTTATGTTTCTTCTCGACCTCAACAGCACGTAGGTGGTCAAAGCTCGTAATGCCTACTTCAACGATTAAAATCTCCTTCTTGAGCTTGTCAAGGACAAAGATGTCAGGCTTGTTGTACTTGACCTTAATACTCGTTGGTATACGAGTATCTACTCCTATCTCGGCCCGGTTATTCGATACACACTCCTGGAGGGAGTGATTACGAATTTTCTTGGACTTCGATAATCCGTAGTTCAAGCACAGCTGAAGGTGGATACACCTTAAAGCCTCATTGTGCCTCCTCATGTAATCATGTGATAACATTCTATCACATTGAGTAGCCATGTGGACTACCGACTTGTACTTGTCGTTACAATGAGGACATTTTACACCTTTCTCAAGGAAGATATTTCTGTCCTGAAGGGCACAAAGAGCGCCTTCTCCTCGAGGGGATATGTTTCCATGTTAAAGCCAGATTGAGGATTCCTTCATTAAAACAACGGGATCGTCTCTTAACCTATACAGCTTTGCGTGATTAAATTTGTTTTTTATCTCGCTGTACAGGGAAGATTTCTGTGCTTCCTCGAGAGACATCAGACTGACCTCTTCTTTGAAATTGTACTTACTTTTAAGGAAGGCTTTTATTAAAGACAAATGAGTATTCTCATTGTTTTCTGTCTTCAGTATAGCCTTCCTTCTCAGGAAGACATCTTGGTTAGACTCCAATGTCGATACAAGTTGGAGGAGCATGCGCATACTCCTGTGCTCAACACTTGAGAGTCCTCTTCCAAGTTCATCTCTTGGTAAATACAACCTCTCTTTACGCGCGGGTTGTTGGTGCACGTGATGACGCGTGAGAATACGCCGTATTATGTCGTCAATGGCTTTGAACTGGTCGGGCTCCATTTCAACAATCCCAACATAGTAATTGTTTTGAGAGATCGCGAACTCATTCACGGCTCTTATCAAATTCTTGGCGTTGAATTTTGTTTTACATAAAGCTTCGACCCCGGCCTCAATAGACTTTATTATTTTTTCAACAGTTTCAGCCATATTCCTACCAACTCTACTTTCGGTGATTCCGAGATACTTATACCCTTCATGGGATCCCAGCAGTCTGGCGTCACCTTCACAAGAGGTTGAGTTAGTAACTGATTTCTCGATATTCATATCGAGGCCTACAGTTCCGAAGAAAGTTTTTGTCTCGACAGCCATGCTTTTCAGCACCTCATCCGACTTTGCAAACAGCTTAAGATCGTCGATGAAGAGTAGATGGTTACACGTATAGTGCACCTCTTCTAACTCAACTTCGACTTTTGGGTATAAGCCATTTAGTCGCTTACTGAGGGGCCCATGCACAATACGAAGAGTAAGGGGGAAAGGCTGTCGCCTTGTAAGATTCCCCTTTTGACTCTTTTATTGAGAATAACTTCATTATTGGATCTTATTTCCAAATTCCACTTAAAAATAGTCTTAGTCAAGAATTTGGAGATCCACTGAGGCATTCACAACCGATTAATGCATTCAAGTAAGTACTCGTTGGTTACAGAGTCAAACGCCTTCTTGACATCAATCCATGTTGTTTTAAGCTTATAATTACTAGCTTAATTCATCATGTTGTTTGTCAGCGCTTGCTCCTTTGCACCCAAGACTTTCCTTACTGTTCCCATTTGGTTTTCGGAAACCAGTCCTCTCTGCTCTACCATAAGCTGCATGACCAAAGTTACACACTTCGTAGTCAACTTGTACAAATTAGACATGCATGTGATTGGTCTAAAGTCCTTACAAGATTGTGGTGTTCCCTTAGGGATCAAGTAGGTAATCCATTTGATGAACCAATCCTCCGGGGTCACATTATTGAGACAAATGTCTCTAATAACATTGTACAAAGGGCCATGAATAGACCATATCCTCTTAATGAAGAAGTTAAAGATCCTATCAGGCCCCGCAGCTTTCCAACATGGCAGCCATTTGACTATATCGGAGAATTCTTCCTCTGTAGGGAAGCACACTTCTTCAAGGTCGCCGGCTGAATACTCAAGAATATATTCTGCAAAAAGCTTTTCATCCGCTTTGAGATTATCGCAATTCTCCCACATCTATGACCATGTGGTTACGATATCCTCGGTAGGGATATTGTGCTTCGGCTTCACTTCTTCGGAGAGGTCTCTATAAAACCATAAAACCTTCCTCGGAAGAGCTCGAATTTTGTGTTTTCCCGTCTGAACATCTTCCTTTTCTCCCACTTGTTGATTTTGTCGGTGTATATAGCCGACCTGTCGTTCAAGTGAGAGATGAGCTTATTGAGATCGTCGGGCTTGGCGAGTATGAGTCTATGAGAACTCATTATCCTCCTCGCTTCCTTTAGATTCTCACCCTTTAAGGAAGTGCTGTCCTCCTTATACCTGCACAAAAGAGTCATTTTCGCTTCAAGCTCCAAAATATTTTTATTGATATTCGAAAGTTATTCACTTTTGACTCCATTTTTTGTTGTCAGGCTCTGGTAAGACAGCTGAACAGACTGAAGAATTCTAACGAAGTCCGTCATATTATTCACAGGGTGGGATTTCACAAAGTCCCCTACTACTTCATCCAGCATGCCTAAAATTTTTGGATCGACTTTAAGTGAGCATATTTTGCGGGTAGGAGTCACATCAGTGACCTCTCCTTTAGAGACCCCTCTCCAGTGTTGGAGGAACTCTACTGCCGCTCGCCCTTGTAAAGCCGTATCCTTGAGCGAGGCTACCTTGAAGATTTCATCGAGCATTTTAACACGCTTGATTCCGTCTTCTTGTCTAAAACCTTTGACTCCAATAGGACTTCCTGCTAGTGTTCTGAGCACAGATTTTGCACTCTTCTTGAACAAAGTTTCAGATAGCTTTGTGTGAAACTTATTTGACCATCCCCCTCTTGGCATCTGTTTCCATCTGCTCAAGATAGCACTAAAGGCTTCCCTTGGCCAGTCTCGTTGAGAAGCTTGCACTTCACCGAGTACTGCTTCTAGAGAAGCAAGAGCATTAGTAAATTTTGGCCCTTCGGCCTTCCCATCACCATCTCCCTCTTTCTGTAAGTTTGTTTTTTCTGTAGGAGCTGCTGATACAGTTTTATAAAAATTTTGTTCAGCTCCGTGTTTTTCTTATTTGCCCATAAGATGTATTCGTAAATTATTATTTTTTTTTTGTAAAACAGGTGGGACATAACCTTAAGACAGTTTCCATTTGAAGGGATTTTCCCTCCAAACTGTATAAAGAAACTTTTGGCACATCCCCCATTAAGTAAAGCTCCAGCTTCGAACGTTACAGAGAAAAAGTTAATTTTATCTATGAAAAATGAAAAATCATCAATTTCTCAAATCAGCAGAGAAATATCAAGGTTGAGTGGCGTAATCTCAAAATTCCTTTCAGATCCGCATATATATATGGGACAAAAAAGTCTACCGGTAATTGAAAAAGCTTTTATAAGAACAAGGAGTCGATTACTTGAACTTGCCTAAGTAAAAAGCACTACGACCAATTCCCTAAAGTCAAAATTGAACCTTAATGTACATAAAAAAAAACAATAATAAGAATTTTTAAGAGCGAGGACATCTAGTACTCAGAAAAATAGAGCGCAAGCCTACGTTGTCGAGAGCACATTAAAAAAATAGAATCATTTTTCAGGAAAGTATAAAGATTTGGGGAGAGATTGGGAAAAGTTATATTTTCTGACGAAAAAAAAAGTTCAACCTAGATGGTCCCATTGTTATAACTACTATTGGCCCATGATAAACACTAAAGATATAGTGAATTCTTACAGAGCTATGGGCGGACCATCTGTAATGATTTAGGGTTGTTTTAATCATAATGGAAAATCAAAATTGGCGTTCATTGATGGAACAATTGATGATATCAAATATCAAAGTATTCTTAAACTGTTCTTGCTTCCATTTATTATTAAACAGAATAACTCAGATATTATTTTTCAACAGGATAATGCAAATCCCGCATGTATCCTTTTCAACAAAAAATTTGTTAAAGGACAACAATATCATAACAATGTTCTGGGCGGCCTTCTCTCCTGATTTGAATCTTATTGTAAATCTTTGGGGAGATCTTTCCAGAATGGTTTACGATAATGGACAGGTCTATAACACCTTTAATGAATTAAAAAGATCGATTATTAAAAACTGGGAAGAAGTAAGCATAAGGTTGTGTAGAAAGCTTGTTGATCGATCGAAAATAGTATTATAAAAGTACTAAAAAACGATGACGGTTCAGTGACCTATTAAAGTTATCTAATTAAAAACTGTCATAAGGACATGTCCCACCTATTTTACAAAAAAAATAAAAATTTACAAATAAAGCTACAAAACGATACTTAAACAGTATTTAGCTCATTAACATTCACGAATACAAAAAATCTTTAGAAAATATCGTGTTTAATTTGTTAAATCTATAAAACACCTAAGTATTTTGAAAAAAAAGGGGAGTCATAAGATTATGTCTCGGACTGTATAATAAAATAGAAACATGGAAAAATAGAACCGTCACTGCAGTATTAGGCCGGGAGTGGAGAGTTACTCGGACCATGCGGCCCCTTGAAGTCGCTAAGACCACTCCATGCACGCCGAAACATGTTAATAAAGTGACAGCAGATGCCGTATATCTCTCTGAAGGTGTACCTTAGCACAAACGTGTAGATGAAGAATTGTATCGGCTGAAAAGGTCTTGACCTGAACACCGAAACCGTGTCGCGCCTACTTGAAACAGCACAGACGGTCCGTTGAACTTGAGTGAACCGTGACAAGGTAAGCAAGATATGTTAGAGGGTAGCTGATTGTACGACAGGGTTATCTCATATTTACTGGATTTGCTAGAGCGCTAATCAGTCTTCATTTGAATTTAAATGTCTATCACCTTATCCCCTAGATTAGAATTTTTTAAAAGAAGCCTCTTCGTGACTATATTGTGATAAATAATCTGCATCGTAAACATCTGCTAACAATGCGTCTAACCTTTGTCTTTTTGTAGATTTACAAAATATTTTCTTATTCAGCGTAGCCTCAGGCACTCTGAGCATATATCGTTGGTGTGGGGTAATTATTAAACATTTATTTAGAAATTTATTCGAAATTGCTACCAAGTTGTTCATAACTCTAGATGTACTTTTACAGGTCCGCTTTCATCTGGTTTACTATGCTTCTTCTTGCACATACATCGCTCCCCCCCCCCTAATTTCATACTTTTTATTCTAGTGAAAATATTTATCTCCTGATAGTTCAGTAGTCTAATGCAGGACAATCTGTATTCGGCTCGAAATCCCGCCGTATAAATAAAAGTCAAAATATATTTTATTGAAGTGCAGATAATTTTTTCCTCTCGGTTATACTATGGTTAAATGCGGGTTCATAGGCCCCTAGAAGACATCGCCATCGCAATCTCGATTCATCAGTATCAATCTGGTTATTACTGTCTCGGTTTTACATCTAGAGCATTTATTGA
Source organism: Lysandra bellargus (assembly GCA_905333045.1). Taxonomy (NCBI): domain Eukaryota; kingdom Metazoa; phylum Arthropoda; class Insecta; order Lepidoptera; family Lycaenidae; genus Lysandra; species Lysandra bellargus. Next base: position 1,226,845 of record HG995364.1, on the reverse strand, counting down.
TGGTCAGGGGTATCGTCGATATAGGTTTAATTTTTAAGTTCTGGCCCGATATGATCTTAATAAGAGCTGAATATGGATTTGTGGATAATGGGGAACTATAATGCAATATTATTTAAATTTATGTTAAAACAAATTGTCAAAGACTTTTTTATTATTTTGCATGCCCTCCAGAAGGGGAATCATTTATTCAACCTTCTTCTGATATCACGTCTGATCCATGATGTTGATCTTTTGTTTCTGATGTGTGAAGTCTCACAAGACACAAACAATGGTATGTATGACTCGTCATACTTAAAACTAGTGTAAAGTTAAAATTCCTCATATTATTCCCGTCAAAATTCCTTTTCTCTTTCAATTCAAATCTCATTATTTTCCTTATAGTTTATTTGGTACCTTCCCATTAGACGCCCGCTTTGAATTTAGACGGCCGCTTTGAAATTTTTAAAGGGGGGACCCTTAGATGGCAAGAAACTCAACAAAAAAAATTGTGGAAGAAGAACTTTTCTATACAATGGACGAAATTCAAAGCTTTTAAATTACTGAAGAGTTTCTTAACAGTATATTTTCGACATAAGACAATCAATTGGTTTTTTTAGCAAAATGTAGACTTATAAAAAATAGCGTAAAGTGCGAAAAGTGTGATGAACACACTCCAATGTCACTAGTAAGGAGAAAATCTTCTCCTGATGGATATATATGGACCTACACAAAGACATGTAACGCTTCAAAGACAATCAGAATCGATTCTATCTTCAATATATGCAGATTGAGCATGACAAAAATCTTTCATATCATGTATAAGTATATCAAAAGAGTTTCATATTCTGATATATCATATGAATTACAAGTGTGTAAAAACACTGCAACATTATATGTCGAGTTAGTAAGGGACGCTATTTTCGAATTCCATATCTTATCAAATGAGAAGATAGGTGGTTTGGACGGTGATGGTCTACCTAAGATAGTCGAAGTTGATGAAAGTCTATTTTTTAAAGCCAAATATAATAGGGGTAGACGTGAAAATGGCCAATGGTACATTGGAGGCATTGAAAGAGGCTCAAAAAAGGCGTTTATTGTGCCTGTAGCTACTAGAGATACAGCTACAATCGTTGATGTTATAACGACAAATATTTTACCGAACACCATTATTATAACAGATCAGTGGCGCGCATACTCTAGCGCAATCAATCAAGTGATTAATTATACTCATAGAATCGTAAATCATACATATAATTTTGTTAATCCTCTAGACTCTACAATTTACACTCAAAATATAGAAGGTTTTTGGTCATTATCAAAACAATTTTTACGTCAAAAAAGAGGCATACATTTTGACTATCTCATTCAATTTATTTGGGAGTATAAAATTGAAAAAAATATCCGATTTAATATGTTGTTGCTGCTCCTACAGTTGAAAGAATAAATACTTCATTTTACTTTATTTTTTTATTTTACCCCTTTAAAAATTTCAAAGCGGGCGTCTAATGGGAAGGTACCGTTTATTTAGCTATGTTATTCGATAATAAAATAAAAGAGCTGCTTTCTACTACAGTTATACTTACCTGCCGAGTCTGGAGACTCTTGAGAGACGATATAGATTGGATCTGTCCCATTCGGCAGTGTTTATATAAGGTCATCTAGAGCGGTCATTTTTAGATAAATGCAGACTCACGGTGTTCGATTCTCTTCCCTTCTACACTAGCATCGACTAGATTTCCTAAAGCGTCCTGATTTATGCTTCTGCAGCATAATTTCGAACAAGGACACACCTTCTGTCTAAGGAGATACTCTTTATGTTTTTCTTTTAGACTACAGGCACGATTTATGCTTCAGGTAGTTACATGTTAGGCTTTTAAATGGTTGCCGAAACCTCGTCCCATGTCATTACATAACAAACCCTACTCTATGTTTTTGTATTACCCCAAGCTCACGGACTAAGAGGTCGTATTTCATTTAGGTTTCGTTCTCAGCTATTGTAAGAATGTATTAATTATTATTCAGACTTCGACAATTACGATTTCGTTCTTTTATTATTTAAGGCAGAATTTTCGGGCTTATTTTGGCTGACCTTGATATCTTCGGATATCCTAGTTCCTCTTCATGTTTCGGCGTTGCCTTTGGACAATAAACCCTTACATATTGGAACCTAATTTCATTAAGCTTTTTAAAGCCATATTTCTTCCATAGAAGAATTTTTGTCACCTTTCATCTTTGCAGTTTCGAATATAATCAACACCTAACATCTGTATCAACTTAGTAGACATATGATCTTCAGTCTATCTATGCAATCTACAGCTAGGGCATCATCCCTCATGTTCGAAACTGATAATTTTATCTAGCAGGAAGCAACATGGACTTCAGTTCGTGCCTCATTATTCCTCTTACAAGCCATTTCGATAATTTTTGACTGCTTACTGGCCCGTAGGTTTCGTTTTCTTGTTTATCGTTAAACAACCTTGAATGGTTTTGATGATTTTTATCTCGTTGTATAACAATAAACTTTTAGCTTTGCAAAGAAATTTTAGGAAACTGTTTCTTCAGTCGCTTCTTAGTTCCAAGGTATCCTACTAATTATGAAAGATGTGGCTTAAGTATTGCAGTACGTCTAGTTGAACTATTTACAGATACATCTGATATGTTAAACAATATGCAACATTTTTTATCTCTGTGATTAACACACGCAAAGCTTTATCCAAATTCTCTTCTAGAGAGGCAAAGTACATTCTTACAAGCTATTTGTAATGGGATATAGTGATAGATTGCCCAGGAGAATATATAAATTGAGATTTTCGTATTCATTTGGCTCAAGTTTCAGGAGACCAAGAAGGTAGTCGGTACCCGTATAGGTTTCTGATTTATGGCATGAATATGTTTACAAGATTCGATTTTGGAATTTAAATCACCTTTTATTTAACTAAAAATCTAAATTCTTACCTGATCGAGGTTTTTTTGTTGTACTAAAGAAGTCATCAGTTATTCCCGGGTTCTCATAGCCCGAGACCCTCGTTTTACGACGATATCGCTTTCTTTTCCTACAAAGGTATCGGCGATTTCTCGAAGATAAACACTAGACCTGCTGTTGTTCTGAACTTTTGATTTTATACTAAAGCACCTTAGTTTTCTCTTATCATCGGCCTACAGTTAGAAACATTGATAAAAAGGTGATTATCCGTGACAAACGACGAACATGTAGATTGGGGCCTGTATTGCAATGCATCAAATACCGTTTGCTGTTCAAAGATCTCATCATAGGACAGATAAAACGGAGATAAAGAATCCTTCGTTAAAATAACCTCTCTATTCCTTCTCTAAGATAATTTCTGACACTATTATAATCCCAAAACGCTCCTTTTTTTTATGGTAGTATTAGTCGTGTTCTAGGCTATCGAGCACGATTTATTTCTTCTTTTAGTTTTATTCCTTCTCTTTTTCCCGACATTTCCTGCTCTTCCCTCCAAAACGTCATCACAGACTTAAATAGGGAAAAGCCCCTCGTGGGATCGATCGTAATAAATGTATTCAACTTCAAAATACGACATTCTGATTTCAAAGTCTTGAAAAACTCTCTGTTTAAAGGTCCCCTGTATCTTTTACATCCGGCGGAGGCTCGCAAAATAGAACAGACGTTCGAGACCGTGAAGTTCACACTCAAACTCTCAGAAGATCCCACTATCGAAACCCCCAACGGGTAATTTACATGTTCACTGACCCCAAAATTCAAGACGTGCTTGTGTGGACTCTAAGCGTACTCAAACTAGCAATCATCAATAATTGAAATTTGAAACTATCGTTAATAGTCCTAGATTTGCTGGTGACAGAACCCTACATAGACTCGATGAGAGATAGAAAAACTCTCGACAAGAAACAAGATGCTCTTTGCGACAAAATTTACTCCCTAGACGATTATGCTATGTACAGAAACCTGATTTCCAGTGAGAAGAACAGATTTTAATTCAGTTGCGACCTACATACAGTTCTTGGAAGACCTTAAATTCCGCGCCGACTTGTGCTGTAAGAACAAGAACGATAAACTACCAGAGCGTGAAGTCCTTGACAAAGTAATATCGTCCCTAACTACGAGAGAGAAGATGTGTCTTATATTTAATGGAGCCACACACTTGAGCAAATCAAAGAGGTACTTGAGAAGATTTCAACCATGGAAAACTTTTTCCAACTACAACCCATACCGCAACAAGGAATCGTTACGTCATCACACGGACAACCCCTTGAGAAGTATTGCTCTTACCATAAGAGCCACTATCACAAAACGTTTGAGTGCAGAGCCAAAGAAGAGGCAAGAAATGCACCCAACCATTCTAAACCTACTAAGCAACAAGCAAGACCAAAACACCAAGGTCAGAATCTAAACATCACCGGTAGTAAACAAGGTCTTCCCAACGACGACACGTCCCACGTACCCTGTAGAATTCAAACAGGAAGTGCCACCTTCAACTACATTGTCGACACAGGAGCAGATGAGAACTACATGTCGGAGGCAGTGACGACGCAGCTCAAGGGTTCGACCTAAAGTACCAGTAAACTCTTTGAATTAGCAAATGGGCAAGAAACGGCGATATAAAAAAAGATGCGATTTAAATTTTAAATAAACGCAATACTTGAATCCTTTGAAGAGGATTTCTTCATATTCCCTAGTCTACCCCATCCAGGCGTACTAGGTCTGCGTTGCCTAAAAAAATATGCGTTCCACATCGCCTGTGATCCAAACTAGCTCACTTAAAGCAAGCCGGTAATGCAGTATTTCAAAAGTCCCGAAGACGACTTATAATTAAAATCCGATTTAATCTGCTCGTCGTCTAAACGTCTAAACAACCTAATCCTTTCTTTCGTTAGAACTAACCCTGTGCTTGGACATATCAAGAACCACGAAATGACTATTCCGCACACCTAGACAGTGCCATTGCACAGAAAACCATACCCAGTTTCTCTAGCCATAATAGACAAAGTTAATACCGAGATCCAAAGACTACTCAGCCTAAAAAAATATAACGAAAAGCGCAAGTCAGTATGCTTCGCCCGAATTTGTGATAGGGAAGAAGAATGGTGAAATAAGATTATTAGTAGATTATAGAGATCTCAATAGCAAGACGGTAAAGATGGGATATCCATTCCCCAACATTTAATGCTCATTGATGAATTTAAGAGGAGCGGAGTATTTTTCACAAATAAATCTGAACATGGGCTACTATCAGATCTTAGTCAAAGTAGAAGACAGGCACAAAACTGCATTTGTGATACCCTTTGGACAATACGAATTCATAAGAACGCCATTCGGACTTAGCAATGCCCCCGCGAGTTCCAACGAGCAATGGCAGAACTATTTGGAGATATGAGCTTTGTGAAAATCTTTGTAGATGATATTCTAATCTTTTCAAGAACAGAAGAAGAGCACATCGAGCACGTATGACTAGTGTTGGAGAGAAGTCAGAAGCGTCACATCTCGGTGAATTATGAAAAATCAAGCTTCCACCAAAAAGAAGTTAAGTACCTAGGAAAAATAATCAATAAACATGGGATTAAGGCTGACCTCGCAGCACTGGTTAAACTCGAGAAATTGCCGAGCCCTAAAAACAGGAGAGAGGTAATGCGAATTCTAGGAATCATAAATTGGTTTCGAGAACATATTTCCAAGCTGTGTCAAAAGTTACTGCGTATTACCGATAAGCTGAAGCAGGAAGTTAGGTTCTCGTGGGGAAAGGAGGACACGGCCACACTAAACTAGGTCATTCAGGATATCAAAGAGAACCCTCCACTTCACCACCCGAACTGGTCAAACCGTTCGAGCTGTACACCGATGCAAGCGACGCGGGTCTAGGTGCCGTTCTAATACAGAAAATAAAGTAGTAGGAATATATAGTAATAAACTCAATGCAGCAGAGGTGAACTACACCACCTTTGAAAAGGAACTACTAGCCATCATTAAGGCTCTCAAGCATTTTCGGCCCTCGATTATGGGCACGCGGATCAACGTTTATACGGACTACCGAAACCTACTCTATATTAAAGAGTGCGAGACGACTAGAGCGCAGAGGTGTAAAATACTTTTTGATGAGTACGGAGTAGAGCGCAAGTATATAAAAGGCGAAGCTAATACGAGCACTGACCTTTTATCAAGATGCCTTCTCACGAAAACCAGGACGAACGAACCCAATATGAGCCAAATACTACACTATCTGAGTTGGAACCACCAAACGTCTGCAGCAGACTTTACAGGACCTACCCTGAGAAGGTGCCAAAGAACGGACAATCGACGGAAGCATTTACTTAACCGATGCTGAATCACGGATCATCATTATCAAAGGAGTAGAGAAACAATTTCTCGACGATATACATATCATTCTGGTCCATCCAGGAATGAATCGCATGGTGCAAACCCTGTCAGACGGCTTCTATATAAAAAACCTCGGACGCAAGGTACAACGACTTTTAGAAGGCTGTGAAATCAGTCAACGAAATAACGGAATGAGTTCAGTCTACGAAAAACTTAGCGAATTTCTAACAGCTAGTAAGCCCTTGTAGACGATAGCCATTGAAATGCTCGGCCCGCTACCCAGCGAGGACTTCGGGAAAGGTACCCAGGAAAGCCAAAGTACGTTTCCGTTATCATCGACATCCTTAGCAAATGGGTTGAGATGAAACCAATGATAAGTATTAGCACATCAACGGTTCTACGGGAGCTAAAAACCTTATGGTTGGCTGGCCACGTGCGCCCAAAACGAATACTATCCGACCAAGGACGGCAGTTCATTTCTGGTAAATTCGAAGACTTCATCGAGGAGCATGGCATACAACACACACTGTGTAGTACATACAACCCTACAGGTAACAGCGTGGTAGAATGAGCCAACCAAGTAATCTGAGCGGCACTTCGTTGTCTAAAACATCTTCCATTTGTCGAGGCGTTGCAACGCATACAGTACGCAATGCAACGGTCATACCACACCAATCCGAAAGCCAGCCCATACCAGATCATCCAAGTCCCCCCACTAAACCCTCTAGTGGAGTCTAAAATCTGCATCTCGCAGCTTAAGGAGATAATAAAACGTCGAGCCATAAAGGAGTTCAACAAGAGGAACCGATATAGAATTGAGTACAGATACCAAACGGACGATACGATGCTTATTCTAAACCCACACCGTTAAAACTAGAAAGCAGATGACAGGGACCATAGCCTATCGTACTCACAAGAAACAAAAAGAACTATGTAGTAGTCGTTACCGAAACCGGAGCAACGCGTATGAACATTAAAAGAATAAAACCTTTTAAAACGAAAAGGCATGCCATGTTCTAGGCTATCTCCCATGACTTTTTACTTCCCTCCCTTTATTCCTTCTCTGTTTGCCGCCGTTTCATCCTTTTCCCTCAAATTTTCCATCCATAATCCTATTACAGACTTAAATAGGAAACCCCCCGGGGGGGATCAATCGTTTAAATATTTAACAATGCAAAACACGGAAAGAGTATATGCACGATAACATTATTACCTACGTATAACAATCCCGTTCTTAAAACGGAACCATCTCTGCTAGTTTGTTAACATTTAGATAAAATTAAACCTTAAGCCATGTTAATCACTTAAGGGGATAGCACAAGAAAAGAATTCTAATGTGGGATGCAGCAGTCAGGTGACTGGATTGTTATTGGATGGTTTTGAGATTTTGATATACAAATAGTGTGATTTAGTGGGTTACCTAAGACGGGGTTTAAGAAGCAGCTGTTTTTGAGGTAGAGAAATGGGGTTGAAAAATTGCGTTGAACAAAACAATAGTGGAGAAGAAGTTCTGGAATGATAAAAGCAAGGCTAGAAGAGAGATAAAGAGGAAGTAGTAAGAAAGTTAAAGGAGAAGCGTAGTTTATTAATTTAGATTCGATGGCTATCATTATGCCCATATATAATAATAAATTTAATGCTGACGCTCTCTTATGAGATGCTATTTTCGTGACATACAAGGACACAGAGCTAAAGAGAGAGTAAGTTTTAACAATAAAGACAATTCAAGTTATTCGGGTGTAGAAATCAAATAGTGTAAGTTGTAAGAAGAAACGGCACCGTAACGTAAGAGATTAAAAGTAGATTAAGGGCTTCGAAAGACAAAAATAAGATCTGAACAGACAGAGTTATTAAATAGTCAGAAAAAGATGGTTGGTTCGACTAATTAGAGAGAGATTCCTAATGTATCAAGAAATAGTAGTAATAGATTATTGCTTGCGAGAAAAGTGTAAAACCCTATATAAGTGTTTAACATAATTGGGGTTTAATTTTATCTAAATATATAACATCCCCCGCCAGACGGGTAGTCACACACACATTCCCTCATCCCCTTTAAGTCATCCTGGCGTTTCCTAAGGATACTACCATTCTCAAGCCTGACAATATATTAATATCCCGGACACACTTCCAAAATTATCCCCAAATCCAGGAACCTGCCCTTGAAAGCTTTAAAATTTTCTTTAAGGTTTTCCCGTTGGGCTACTTTAACGCCTGTCCACTTATAAACTTTTCTCTATATCATTCTTTGAACTGTTTAGCATAAGAATCCTCTAGTCCATTTTCCATCATAACAACTCCTGTTGCATCTTTATTTGCTTCCAACGGAGAACATTTAACCCCCGCATGATAACTTTTATTGTATAAATCTACCACTTCCTGTATTTTCTCTTTAAAATCGTTTTTCTTGCTTTTTAATATGCTATCCCTAAATGTTCTAATAATCCTTTTTCCCCTTCCATTGCTTCTATGTGATTCCACACCAACCTTTCTATGTTTGACTTCTAATGTTCTACAAATCTGAGACACCTGTTCATTGCAGAATTCTTTCTCACTATCCGTAAAAAACTCTTCAGGCTTTTCACCTTCTCCGCAAATCTCTTTAATAAATCTAATTATTGTCACTGCTTCCATGAGTTCAATAATCTTTGCCCAAACCCTTCGAGTAAAATAGTCAATAGCCACTGGAACATAACACCCTTCTTCTCTAAACTCAATTAGATCCATTTCCACTTTCTCCAGATATCTTGTTGTTGTGATAAAGTCCCACCCTCCGCTCGTTTTCCGATTGAACTTTGGCATGTTTCACAATCCTTTAGTGTATCCTCAATCTGTTGCTTAATTCCAGGCCAGTAAAACACCTTTCTAAGTTCGTAATATACACTGGTTTTACCTCGATGTCCTAACTGTTCGTGATATCCCTCTTTCGTCGGAATTCTACTTATCTCTTTTAAAATTTCCCTTTCTTCTCCATTATCAAACGTCCACATCTCCTTTCCGTTTACTAACTTATCATGTTTTGCTCTCTTCCCTTCTGTCTGCTTTACTTTCCTTGCTTCAATCATTTCTTTCTTATTATTGTCCTCTTCATTCATGTACAACCTGCTTAGTGTATCTGCAACTGTCATTTCTTCCGGCTTCTTATATTCAATTTCGAAGTCAAACTCCTGTAGTTTTTCTATCCATCTATTAATCCTTGCATTATTGAAATCCGCTTTTTTCCTTATTTCGGCTAGAGGTTTGTGATCTGTCTCATTCTTGAACTTTCTTCCCCTCAACTCATATTCAAACTTCTTGACACCCCAAAACACTGCATACATCTCCTTCTCTGATATTCCATATCTCACTTCTGTCGGGTAAACTTCTTTAAAGACCATGTACGGGAACCCATTAACCTTTGTCGTTCTCCTGCATAAGTATTGCGCCCATGCCTGTATTACTAGCATCTGTTCTTAATAAAAATTTCCTGTCATAATTAGCTACTTGTAGATTCCCCATGTTCCTAATAGAGTCCTTCAACGTCTCAAACTCAGTTTTCATTTCCTCAGACCAAATCCAATTTCCTCCCTTACCTTTCAAGCTGTTTGTTAACGCTATCGTCTTACCGGCATAGTCCTTTATGAAATTTCTCAACCATCTTGTCAACCCTAGAAATCTCCTTGTCTCAGAGACATTACATGGTACAGAAATCCCAGTGCTTCGTTCTTCTTCATTTCTGATGGCTTAATATCTTTCCCATTAACTGTCACTCCTAGCAATTTGACCTCAGCCTGACAATATTGTATTTTAATTTTATTTATCCTCATATTATTCTCATTCAATCTTCTAATTACCTCTCTAAGTAAGTTATCATGCTCTGATCTACTTCTTCCATATATGACTATATCGTTCATGTATATTTCTACACATTTACCTTGCATCTCTCTAAAGATTCTATCCATTATACGCTGTAGTATTTGCGGGCTATTATTATAGCCCATAACCATACTATTCCACTCAAATACTTTGCCGTTAAATTCAAAAGCTATCTTATGCTTATTTTTCTCTTCAATTTCTATACTATAAAACCCATCCTTGAGGTCAAGCACCGTAAAGTATTTAGCCCCTTGCGTTGCCCTTACCACGTCTCTAATATTTGCTAATTTATATTCCTCTTTCTCCACGATCTCGTTCAATGCCATCAAGTTACTGACCAATCTTATGGCCCCATTCGGTTTAACTATCGATCTTGTTGGATTTCTTCACTCTGAGTCTGACTCTCTTATAACTTTTCTCTCCAATAAATTCTCTAAATGCTTCTCTGTATCTTTAATGAGTGCTTAATGGACCATCTGTCCTTTCTTCTTAGAAACTTTACCCTCAATTGTTGAAATTTTCGCACTTTTCTAGCTGGCAGTATTCTATTACTCCTGTTTCTTGGAACAACTTAGGGAAATCCCTTTCTAATTCGCCTAATCCCACTGTGACGGTAATGGCGTGGGTTGAAGTTAGTTAATTCGGTAAGCCAATACCTTTTACATTGGGACAAGGAATTATTCCTCGAACGTTACAACGACTATCCGACACACACAAAACACTTACCAAATGCTGGGCTTATGTTGCGTAGAAGTCGAGTAGGTAGTTGCTCAGAGGAGCTTCGGACCTTTGGGCAGTTAGGTATCTTCTAGATCTAGATCTTCCAGCCGGCCGGCACACACACACGATATATATAGTTATAGTCTAGATTTCAGTGTCCACACACAGTTCACAAGGTATGTTCTTGGTTGAAGTGCAACTAGGAGCTGCACTCGCGTTCGGTACAAGAGCTTTTGTTTTAGCGTCCCGCTCGATGTCAAGGTGGCGACTGACGCATACGCAACCCCGTGCGGTTCGGCTCGCGTCTCGTGCACTCGGCTAATCGTCGCTCGTTCGACTATCAGATTTGACGCGCGGTAAAATTAAAAACGAATATAGAAACGATACATTCCGCCCACCAAAATACCAACTGGGATTTTTCTAAAATTGATAAAAGAAACGATAAAATATGAATAATTTACGATACTAAGCTTAAAATACTAGGTTGTTACTAGAACTAAACGTTACGGTAATGTATTGTCACTCCATAGGAAGAGGACATAATTTGACCAAAGGTCGTTTGAGCAGATGATCATGGCTAGTTCGGACAGTAGCCACCCGAACTACTCCATCTGGTCCAGGATGTAGTGATACCACGCGTCCCAGCGGCCAGTGGAGAGGAGGTCGATTGGTATCTTTAATCAACACGATAGAATTAACGGTCAATGGTTTCGAATCTTTGGTCCATTTTGCTCGCTGAGTTAGACCATTCAGGTATTCATGCTTCCAACGCTTCCAAAAATGCTGTTGGTAAGATCGAATAAGCTGCCACCGGTTCAATCGATGAAGTTTAACGTCAGTGTAATCTGGATCCGGTACTGCAGTTAAAGGTTCCAACGTTAGAAAATGACCCGGGGTCAAGACGCTTAAGTCGTTAGGGTCCGAGCTCAGTGGACACAAAGGTCTGGAGTTCAAAACGGCCTCAATTTGAATGAATAGCGTGGCAAGCTCTTCGAAGGTCAAAGCCTGATCACCAACGATACGATACAAATGCGATTTCGCGGCTTTGATTTGAATTTCCCATGCTCCTCCAAAGTGGGGGGCAGAAGGGGGATTAAATTTAAAAGAAATTCGCTCTGCTTGTGAGGCTTGTTCTACATATGATGCGAGTTGTGCGCTCGCGCCTACGAAATTGGTACCGCAATCCGAATGGATAACGTTACATCGACCGCGGCGAGAAATAAATCGACGTAATGCCGCGATGAAACCATCGGTCGATAAAGTAGATACTACTTCGAGATGTACGGCTTTTGTACTTAGGCACACAAACAAGCATAAATAGGCCTTATCCAGCTTAGCGCCCCTATGGGTACCTAATTTAATTCGAAAAGGCCCTCCAAAGTCAATGCCTACCTCCGAGAACGGCTTTGTTTGATTAACGCGAAAAGCAGGCAAATCACTCATAAATGGTTGTAAAGGTTTCGGGTTAAGACGATAACATCGTATACATTTCGAAAGTTGATTTCGAATTGCACGTTTTGCCGCAAATATCCAGAATTGTTGTAAAACTAAATAATGAGTCGTATTCAGACCCGGATGCAAATTATTTCGATGAACAGATTCGATAACGGCTGTTGTCAGAACAGACTTCCTTGGTAACAAGGCAGGGTGTTTATGTTCAAATTCCAGGCCCGAGTGAGCTAGACGGCCGCCCACCCTGAGAATACCTAGACTATCGATAAATGGATTTAGCTTTCGAAAGCTGCGCGGTAATGATTTTCCCTGTTTTAAATTTGAAATTTCTAAAGAAAAATAGCGATCTTGAAAATGTTTGACGATAATAAGTAGCGCACGATGACGCTCGACTTCGTTAATGAAATTATTCTCGTATGATAGGCCCTTGCGGCGCGCGTTATTAATAAATCTATGAATATAAGCAAAAATGCGACAAATTTTGTCGAGAGATGAATATTTCTCGAACATTCGATCGATAATGGACGGTTGTTGATCGGTATCGCTATTATCGATTACGAGAGCTACGCGACGCTGCTCAGATAAGACCACATCACTGTTAGCATGGGTCCTCGATATGTCCTCTGGCCAATGCGAAGGTAATTGGGACAGCCAATGAGGCCCCGCCCACCAAAGCGAGTTGTTCAATAGCTCGTTGGGCAATTGGCCACGTGAACAGACGTCTCCGGGATTCATAGCAGAAGGAACGTGCCTCCAGCACTCGGTAGGTACGATATCCTGGATATGACTGACACGATTTGCGACAAAAGTCGCCCATCGCGACGAAGGCGATCGCAACCAAGCCAGGGTAACAGTGGAGTCACACCATAGAAAAATCTCATGTACGGGAATCCGTAAGGTGTCCTTGACGAACTTCATGAGATCGGCGAGTATAACGGCTCCACACAACTCTAAGCGAGGCAGCGACTGCTTCTTAAGAGGAGCAACGCGAGCTTTTGCACAAACGATAAAAACACGTATAGAACCGTCAGACAAGGTCACACGTAAATAAATGACAGCGCCATACGCCAATTCAGAACTATCGCAAAAACCATGTAACTGATACGATGAAGCGTTTTCACTAAAGAATTTACGTGGAATCTTTAAGTTCTTAATCAGGGAAAGCTGACGAGAAAAATTGCTCCATTGAGAAACAATTTCCGGTGGAGGAGTTTCATCCCACGACAAACCGATAATCCAAAGTTTTTGAATTAAAACTTTGGCAAGAATTGTTAATGGGGACAAAAAACCTAAAGGGTCAAAGATTCTAGCCACCTCACTTAGAATCGTTCGCTTGGTACATGACAGGTTTATCGGTTGAACGTTAAAAACGAACGAATCCGAGGCAGGCTCCCATTTGAGGCCCAGAACCTTGACGGTGGTGTCTGTCTCTTCGGTAAAAGTTCTAGATTCCGATAGACAAACCTCTGAGGGAAGATCACTCAGAAGTTCAGGGCAGTTACTTACCCATTTTCGCAGCTCAAAGGAACCACGACCGAGAAGAGTGATAATTTGTGATTTTATGTCACGTGCCTCCTCCAGCGAAGAACTTCCGGTGATGACGTCATCAACATATATATCGGAAGTTAACACGGTTTTAGCCTTCGGGTACTTGTGACCTTCATCGTTGGCTAATTGCTGAATGACGCGACATGCAAGAAATGGAGCTGAAGAAACTCCGTACGTTACGGTATTCAAGATGTACTCTTGAAGGGGCTCATCTGGATGAGCGCGCCAAAAAATACGTTGATAATTGCGATAATGAGGCGCTAAATTAATTTGACGATACATTTGACGAACATCACACATGAAAACTACCTCATGCTCGCGATACCGAAGAAGGATCTCAACAATATTGGACTGCAACTTTGGACCAGTCAGTAGTGTGTCGTTTAGCGACTTGCCGGTAGCGTCCTTGGCAGACGCGTCGAAGACGACACGAAGCTTAGTCGTCGCGCTATCCGGTCGCAGAATGCAATGATGCGGTATATAATACCTACCCTGCCCGACCTGTTTAGCAGACACTAATGACATATGCCCACTTTCGTTATAATCGGTCATAAAGTCGATATATTGTTGTTTGAGAACCGGATCACGAGATAAGCGTCTTTCAATGGCATGAAATCGTCGAAGAGCAATATCTCTAGAGCCTTCAAAAATTGGCTCTCCGTTATCCTTGAAAGGAAGAGAAACGAAATATCTACCTGTCTCGTCACGATAGTGATCATTGGTGAAAATGTTTTCACACAATTGATCTTCTGGAGAAAGATGAGAGGAAGAAGGAACGTTATCGATTTCCCAGAAACGTTGAACGATTGTATTTAAGTTATGGTCAAGAGCCTGAGAAGCAGGCATACCTAACAAACACGAAGAAGCGAGTTTACTTTTACCTAAAAGAAGCCATCCGAATATAGAATTGAATGCCTGTGGTTGAGAAGAGGTGTCGCTTCTTGAGCAACGTATGTTGCTCAAGAAGCGACTCAGCGAAAACATCGGCACCCAACAAAACATCGATAGGGCCAGGAATGTCAAAACCAGGATCAGCAAGCGGTAACGTTTTAACTTCCCACCCATTCGTGTTGAGTTTCGCTATCGGTTGCTCGCCGCATATGTTTGGAACAACGAACATATCAAGTCTGAATCTATCGTTATTGTTAGTACCTACATCGCAAGTAATCACGCCGCCCACCTTGGCAGGATTGCCTCCTAGGCCAAGAATGTTGACGTTAGTAGCGATAGGCTGCAAGCGCAGCTGTTGTGCAGCTCGAGCCGTTATGAAGTTGTTTTGGCTTCCGGTATCAAAAAGCGCGCGAAAACTATAAAATTCGCCGGATGCGTCGCGAATCTGTATTATGGCGGTCGCGAGTAGCACCGTCGTCGGAGACGGAGAAGAAATTTCCTTCGATACTAAGGTCGTTGACTTTGACTTGTCATCGGATGACACAGAATTAGTTTTCGGCAACTCACGATGCAAAAGAGTGTGATGTTTACGTTTACATTGTTTACACCTAAATATTGAAGTGCATTGTTGCACGGAATGTGATACGCTCAAACAATTATAACACCACTTCCTATCAATGGCCACGGCCATACGTTCATCCGTCGATTTTGAAAGAAAAGATTGACATGCCATTATGCTATGCTTATCACCGCAATAAGAGCACTTACGACCATGCGGTAGTGTAGACGATGCCTTAGTAGGGCTGCCGTTCCGTGCAGCGCCAGTGCTAGTATGAGAAGAAACTAGTGTGACATTTTGTCGCTTCGATCTCAACGAATTTATCGGAAAGTCTTTAGACAACGGCACGGACTTATTATTGACATTATTACTACGGTCGGTAAAATGAGTGTCACGAATCAAAGCCTCACATTTCGAACGCAAAAAATCTTTAATTTGAGTATAGGATGGGAGATCCACATCACTATATTTTTCTTCTAATTCGCGTCTTAATTTAGGATCGAGCTTCGCCAAAATGTGATAACTAAGAACGAAGTCCCACTGGTGGACAGGCAAGTTTAATTGTTTCAATATAGTTAAATTCTCTTCGATAGAATCGAGCGAGTTTCGAAATTCGTGAGAGTTACCTAATTTAAAATTGACTTCTAAAATGTCACGCCAGCATGTAAAAGCCAATTCGCGCTTATTCTCGTATCGCTTTCTTAGCGCATCGTATGCGCTAGAATAATGCTCTGCTGTAACAGGAAATGTTCGAATTAACGATAAGGCATCACCGCGCAAAACGGAAACTAAATAATGAAATTTCTCAATATTAGTTAACTGAGAACATTCGTGAATCAACGCGTTATAAGTTGCTATGAATTCGGGCCACTCCTTGATAATTCCTGAAAATGTCGGTAAAGTAATTTTTGGTAGGCGTATATTACTAGCGGTCGCAATCGCAGCGCCCGAGTCGCGGCGCTGGTCAATCGGCAGATCACACGGTTCAAACTTGCGTTGCAACGTAACTACTTGAAAGTACATGTCGTCGAACGTCTCCTGAATCTCGTCATCCTTGTCGTCGACGTCATCTTTCAAAAGGTCTAAAATGGCAAAATGTGCCTCTTGAAAGTCACTAGCAATAGATTTTAATTCTTGACAATACGAAAGAAATAACTCGACCTTTGATAGGTCAGACTGAGCCGATTTCCCGACCTCCAGGGCTTTCGCTATTCTATTATAAGCGATAGTTCGTTTACGACGCAGACTTGGTAAGTTGCTCATGGTATATTTAACCGTGGGTTTAGATTTACGCCTCGTTAGATAGGACATACTTATAAATCACCACAATAAACGATAATGGTAAAACTCGCCTCAATCGGTAACAATTGAAAAACAATATTACAATGGAAGAAACAATTAGCTTATCAGTTTTTATGACCGTCGCGGCCGGTCGCCGGCAACCGCTCAGCACGTAAACAAGTCGGACTTGATATAATATCTAGGTCACTGAAATAGACACTGCACTATTATAGAAATTATTTAATGTCTATGCAAAAACGTTTTACGAAATTTACTTCGATATATTTATTAATCGTTTAAAAATATCGATACGAATATTGTTCACCAGAAAATAAACTAACTTTACGATAATTACGTTATGAGATGAAAAGTTCCAGTCGTTAAGTGCGATAAGCGCATCTACGGATAATACATCGATGGCTTTGACGATAATGAAATACGGTAAGGTACCTAATATGCCTCGGTGGTGCGATCGGTACGAAGTATTGCTAAGTTCACTCGATACGATACGATATTTGTTAAGAAAAGAGAACAAGCAACGTGAAATGAAATAACACTTCGGCAAAATAATTAGGTATTAGTTCGGTAAACTCGTTATAGGTTGGAACATTTAACCTTGAACAGAAATTACGAGAACGCTCGATAACTTTTTTTATGAAAACAAAAGGCGGTAGTTGTGAAAATGCGATGGACCAAAGATTTTGCTATTATTCGTGAATTTAGAATTCTAAACTATGTTTTTATGAATGATTACGAATGAATAAATCGGTATTTGGCAGGCTGAATGTATTTTTACCCAAAAATCCCGGGTTTCGGCACCAGAAAATGTGACGGTAATGGCGTGGGTTGAAGTTAGTTAATTCGGTAAGCCAATACCTTTTACATTGGGACAAGGAATTATTCCTCGAACGTTACAACGACTATCCGACACACACAAAACACTTACCAAATGCTGGGCTTATGTTGCGTAGAAGTCGAGTAGGTAGTTGCTCAGAGGAGCTTCGGACCTTTGGGCAGTTAGGTATCTTCTAGATCTAGATCTTCCAGCCGGCCGGCACACACACACGATATATATAGTTATAGTCTAGATTTCAGTGTCCACACACAGTTCACAAGGTATGTTCTTGGTTGAAGTGCAACTAGGAGCTGCACTCGCGTTCGGTACAAGAGCTTTTGTTTTAGCGTCCCGCTCGATGTCTCGTGCACTCGGCTAATCGTCGCTCGTTCGACTATCAGATTTGACGCGCGGTAAAATTAAAAACGAATATAGAAACGATACACCCACCATATTTTTCTTATTCTCAAAAAAAAATCTGTCTGTTCATATCTCATTTTTGTCTTTCCTGGCTCTTTATCTACTTTGACTCTCTTAATTTCCTGTATCGCTTCTTCTTCGAACCTTCACGCCTTATTTTCTACACTCAAATGGTTTAAATTGTCTTTATTATTGAAACTTCCTCCCTCCTTAGCGCTTCTCTTGTAGCATTCTAAAGCTCTGTGTCCTTGCTTGTCACAATAATAGCATCTCATTGGAGAGCAAACCGCATTAAATCTATTGTTGTCCATGGCCATCTTGATACTCTCAGATACTACGTTCATCAACCCCTGCTTCTCCTTTAACTTTCTTCCTACTCCCTCTTCTCTTCTAGCCTTGCTCTTATCACTTCAAGGCCCTCTTCTCCACTAATGTTTTGCACAATAAAATTTTTCAAGCCCATGCTCGACCTCAAAAACAGCTCTTTCTTAAAATCCGCCCTAAGCACCCCAATAAACCACTTAATTCGCAGATCAATCTCCTAAACTCATCCAATAACATTCCAGTCTCCTGACTGCAGCCTCCCTCTTTAGACTTTTCTTTTTGTGTCGCCCTCATATGAGTGTTTAACATAATTGGGGTTTAATTTTATCTAAATACAGTCCGGGACATAATCTTATGACACCCCCATTTTTTTAAAATACTTAGGTGTTTTAAGACTTTTACAAAGTAAAAATAAAATTTACGCCACATTTTTTGTATTTATGGCCTGTTTAAAGAAGTATTTTTCTGTTTGAGAAACGTTTTATCGCTGTATTTTGAAATTTTTGTTTTTTTCCAAAAAGAGGTGGGACATAATCTTATGACAGTTTACGTTTTGGAGGGAAAAATTTTCATCAAACTATTTAAGCAAATTTTTAACACATCTCCTAATGAGTAAAGCTCCAGGATTGAACGATACAGAGAAAAAGTTGATTTTATCAATGGAAAATGAGAAATTATCAATTTCTCAAATTAGCAGAGAAATATCAAGGTCGAGAGGTGTTATCGCAAAATTTCTTTCAAACCCGCTTATATATGGATCAAAGAAGTCTACAGGTAGACCAAAAAAGCTTTCTTTAAGAACAAGGAGTCGATTAATTAAACTTGCCTCGGGAAAAAACATCACAGCCAACTCTATATAATCAAAATTAGACCTTGATGTTCATAAAAAAACAATAATAAGAGTTATTAAGAGCGAGGAAAAGCTAGTACGGCGAAAAATAAAGCGCAAGCCTTCGTTGTCTAAAGCGCATAAAAAAATAGAATTTTTTTTCAGGAAAGTACGAAGATTTGGAGAAAGACTGGGAAAAAGTTATATTTTCCGACGAGAAAAGTTTAACCTAGATGGTCCCGATGGTTATAACTACTATTGGGCTGGTCTAAACACTAAAGATGTAGTTTATTCTCGTAGAGCTATGGGCGGACCATCAGTAATGATTTGGGGTTGTTTTAATTACAATGGAAAATCAAAATTGTCGTTCATTGATGGAACAGTTAATAGTACTAAATATCAGAGTATTCTTAACGAGTTCTTGCTTTCTTTTATTATTGAACAGAATAACCCAGATGTTATTTTCCAACAGGATAATGCAAGACCGCATGTATCCGTTTCAACAAAAACTTGGTTAAAGGACAACAATATCAAAACAATGTTCTGGCCAGCCCTTTCTCCTGACTTAAATCCTATTGAAAACCTATGGGGAGAGCTTTCCAGAATGGTTTACAGTAATGGAAAGGTCTATAACTCCATTTTTGAATTAAAAAGATCGATTAATAAAAACTGGGAAGAAATAAGTTTAGGACTGTGTAGAAAGCTTGTTGATTCGATGAAAAATAGAATTAAAAGTGTACTAGAACCCGACGGCGGCTCAGTTAATTATTAAATGCAATTTAACTCAAACTGTCATAAGATTATGTCCCACCTCTTTTACAAAAAAAAACAAAAATTTCAAAATACAGCGATAAAACGTTTCTCAAACAGAAAAATACTTCTTTAAACAGGCCATAAATACAAAAAATGTAGCGAAAATTTTATTTTTACTTTGTAAAATTCTTAAAACACCTAAGTATTTTTAAAAAATGGGGGTGTCATAAGATTATGTCCCGGACTGTATATAACACCCTATAATTGAGGGTGAAGTGATTAAGAAGAAAGGACAGAGGGTCTGCCAGCCACTCATAATACATGGAGAAGCATCTATAGAGTTTATTGGAGATAAAAGTTATGAGGGAGTTAAACTCGGCGAGAAGTCCTATAAACTCGATTGTTATACCAAATGGGATTATGTGATTGTTACTCAGTTGGATGGTATCGAACGAAAACATGGAAAAGGAAAAAATTATTTTAGCATATACTAGAGAGGTGGTCCGGCCAGTGCAAAGGGCTAATTATTTTACGTTACTTAATGTTGCGAGCCCAGCGCGCGACCAGGTTCGAGGCGTGAATTGCCTCTTTTTTATTTTAATGACACAAAAGGGGACCACGAAGTTAACATATAAATACAAAGATTTTCAATATATACTAAACACTATTTATAATATTAATAGAATGTTTATTTCTTTACACAACTCATATTCACTGTGATAACTTCCCCGTCGATAACTATCTTAAGTACGTTGTTGCTTATAACTTCTTTAACACGGGCCTCCTTGTGGTAGAAAATAACAAATTTCTGCTTTTTGTTTTTTTTATTAGCATCAAAATCTTTTTTTATAAATACTTTATCGCCAACTTTGTAATTGTATATAGAATTATCAACCACTTTTTTATTCATACGATCTAGATAGTTTGAACTGGGGATACTCCTCTTTAGTTCCATGATCGATGAGTCATTTTGTGAAAAATTGTTAATAGAGCCAGCATCTTTAGAATCAAAGAGGTCATCATTCGAACAAAGAAGTATATACCCGCTTCTACCGAAGAATATTTCAAATGATGATTTTTTAGTTGCAGAATGAACCGCTACGTTATAATCATGTACCACTTTTAATATACTTAGTCCAGCATATTGTCCTAAGATCATCTCCATTTTTAAGACCATGCTTTACGATATATCTGGTCAAAGTTTGATTCAACCTTTTAATTTTCCCTTAAGATTGAGGGTGTCTTACTCTCCCTTGAATTAGACGAACATTATAGGAAGCACAGAGACTAGAAACAAGAGAATTAGTAAACTCTTTTCACTTATCACACTGTATGATCATGGGAGGACCGAAAGTATTAAAAAGGTTTTCTAATGAAATTTTAACTTCCTCAGTGTCATTAGTGTTCAGGGGATAAATAAAAGCCAATTTAGAAAATACGTCAATGATAGTCGGTAGGAATTTAAACTCATTATTACTACTTTTATATCTTTTAAGATCGACTAAATCAATCATGATTCTTTCAAAACAACGTAATGCAATGATGTTTTTAAACGGTTCTTTTTGTTTTAGGGTTGTGTTTGTTTGCAAACAATACAGTCTGCTACAACATTTCTCACAATGTCCCGTGGAATCAAAAAAATATGATCCTTACACAGATTATAAAGCTTATTCTGACCAAAATGATGCTCTCTGTGCAGTCTTTCGACTTAAATATGCATTAATGTTGTGTGTGATTTACATACAACCTTTCTATGGCACCCCTCCGAAACCTTTAAGTACATAACGTTATCTATCAAGATAAAGTACTTGGATTTCTGCTTTAGTCTATAAAGCTTATGTTTATCACAACCAGTTAAACAATTTTCATCTTGCAAGATGTTTTTGATTAACTCATATTCGGTCTCATTTTTTACAGGTTCTACCATAAGGGATAAAATTTTATCGTTTATTTAAAATTTTGGTAAGAAGGGAAAAAAACAGAGGGAAAATTTTGATCAATTCTGGAGGGAAAAAGGAGGGGAAAAAACCCAAAAATATGATGTGGGTAAATAATGAAGAGCTGTTCAATAAACTCAAATGTTGGGACATTGTATCATTAGATGATGTCATATTACACGTTGATCTTGCACCATTTGTGCTTAAAAACGAAAGTTGTAGGTGTGGACAGCCTTTTAGTAAAAGAAAAACTAAGAGTGTTACATTTATCCTTTTAAATTGTAACAAATGTGATACAACAAAACGTATTCACTTAATTATAAACAATCTCGAAACAAAAATAGATATTTTAAAGGTCATTAAATTAATCTACTATTTCTCATTAAATAAGAGAATGGAATAATTAGCGAGATGTTGGAGATTGACTTAAAAACGGTCAATAAAATAATACTTAACATCAAAAAACGTATCTCCTTGTGTAGTTTAATTAATGAACCGATAGGTGGCCTCGAAACAATAGTCCAATAAGACGAATCATCTTTTGGAAAGCGTAAATATAACGTTGGGAGAAATGAAAACCAGGTTTGGGTTTTTGGTGGTATAGATGTCCAGTCGAAGAAGTTTTTTATGAAAGTGGTGCCTAATAGAAAGAAAATAACACTAGGGCCCATTATTGAAGAAAACATTTTACCGGGGACTACTATTCACAATGATGAATATATAACATATTTGGGCAAGAAGGAAAAAAAAACAGAGGGAAAATTTTGATCAATTTTGGAGGGAAAAATAGGAGGGAAAAATAACAAAGATTAAAAAAGAGGAAAAAAAATACTTTAAATATACAATAAAACAATTCATTTTCAATCAAAACATATATTTATTAAAGTATCAAACAATTTCCACCTATCACATCCTTTATAATTTTTTCTCAATTTAAACTCCTCAAGATAATATTGTAAGTACTCTAACTTACTGTAACATTTTCTCCTCTTGAATCTTTTAAATTGAGACCATAAGTTTTCAATGTTTTGAGTGTGTGCACTACTCACAGGATTAATAAAGTTAGTTGAAGGTTCACATACTCGTGTACATATGAAGTATTATTATTAAAAAAACCTAAATATGTTGAATATTCATCGGTGTGAATAGTAGTCCCCGGTACAATGTTATCTTGAATAATGGGCCCTAGTGTTATTTTCTGTCTATTAGGCACCACTTTCATAAAAAACTTCTTCGACTGGACATCTATACCACCAAAAACCCAAACTTGGTACCATTTCTCCCAACGTTATATTTACGCTTCCCAAAACATGATTCGTCTAATTGGACTATTGTTTCGGGGCCATCTATCGGTTCATTAAGTAAACTAAACAAGGAGATACGTTTTTGGATGTTAAGTATTATTTTATATACCGTTTTTGGGTCAATCTCCAACATCTCGCTATTTATTCCATTCTCTATCTTTAATGAAAATTAACAGATTAATTTAATGAGCTTAAAAATATCTATTTTGTTTCGAGATTGTTTATAAATAAGTGAATACGTTTTGTTGTATCATACTTGTTACAGTTCAAAAGGATAAATGTAACACTCTTGGTTTTTCTTTTGCTATAGGGCTGTCCACACTTACAAATTTCGTTTTCAAGCACAAATGGTGCAAGATCAACGTGTAATATGACATCTTCTAATGATCTGATGTCCCAACATTTAAGTTTATTGAACATCTCTTCAACATTTACCCACAACATATTTGGGGGTTATTTTCCCCTCCAAAATTGATCAAAATTTTCCCTCTGGTTTTTTTCCCCTTCTTACCAAATATTTTTACCTAAAATAGACATCAGTGTCCAAACCCCCATGTTCTCATAATGAGATATGGAATGCTTAAATTACGTGTTTTACCTACTCAAAGTACAATGTTGCAGTTTTTTTACGTACCCGAAATACGAGAAATTATCATTATATATCTCTCTTTAAAAGCTACCGTAGTGTAGTGGCAGCACAGCGTGTTCATACAACGAAGGTGTGGGTTCGAGTCCCGCTGGGGCTATTTATTATTTGAAATACAATAATAATAAAAATAACATAAGCTTGGCTTACGTTGAAAGGACATAATCAATGTAAGCGTGTGGTTCGTAATCGGCTGTATTGGCCAGGCCGGCTTGAGCTGCGTGCTCCTAGTAGATCTGAAACTTTCCACCACTGGTGGTTTTACGTAGGTGACACGAAGAACTCGTAGTGATAGCCAGGAAGACTGTCCATGGAGAAACCATGTGAAACCGGGGGTCGAGACAAACCTGGAATGCATACGGCCGGAAATATAATTAAATACGAACCTAGAAAAAACTGGAACCGTCACTGCGATATAAAGCCGAGAGTGGAGACATACTCGGCCTGGGTGGGCCTGCGTAAGTCGCTAAGAGCACTCCTTACACGCCGAAAAAGGTTATATAAGTGACGTTGAGAGGCCATGCATCTTCTCGAAAGAGTACCCTAGCGCCTACTTGTAGGTGGAGCTTAGTATCGGCTAAAAACGGTCTAGATCGAACGACCGGGCACGTGGCACGCCTACTTGCAACATAGCAGTAGGTCCGTAGCACCTGCGTAGACCGTGACATGGTAAGCAGGCTATCGTAGGGGGTAGCTGATTGTGCGGCAGATCTAACTCTAGTATACTGCATTTCCTAGAGCTGTAGTAAGTTTCCATTTAAACTTAATCATCTATCACCTTAAACCTCGACTATAAATAAATACTTTAATGAAAAAAATATATCTCTCTTTGATATACTTATCAAAATCTTGCGCGAAACGCGCAGAGATTACAGCGAACAGAATTCTAATGCTTTTTTAAGCATTACGTGGGTACGATACCTTTGTATATACCCATCTAAAGAAGATTTAACTTAAATGACGGGTATAACTGCCATCACATAATAAATAATTTAATGGGCTACTCTTTACAACATCTATAAATTACCGGCCAGGTCTGTACTCAGTAGAGACAGTAGATAATTCTTCTACACCCTTAGGCTGAGTGCCTAAGGTGTCTTCAGGGGCAATCATATTCCCCAGGACACAGGGTCCTGGGGATATTGCGCCCCCACCCCTTCTACACTAGAATTAACTAGCTTCTCCACGACTCTCTCGATCTACACCTCTCCAGCATCATCCTGGTCAAGTCCTCGCCTTCGATCCAGGGAGATACTCTCCAAGGTTTTCTTCAGCACTACAGACTGGATGTATGCTTCCAAGGATGGTTGGATATCCAGCTCTTGGATGTACTTCTTATGGAAGTTCGTTACAAGCCCATTGCATGTCATTACATAAGGGATAATCCTTGTCTTAGCCTTGTGGATTACACCAAGCTCATTAGCCAAGAGGTTGTACTTCCTTTTTTATAGATTCTCAACTATTGTAAGAATGTCTTGATTGGTTATTCCAACCTTAAAATTAAGATTTCCTTCCTCCTCTTATCTAAGACAGAATTACTGGCTTATTATGGCTGGCCTTGATATCCGTAGATATTCTAGTGTCTACTCGTATCTAGGCATTGTCATTGAACATTACCTCCTGTACAGAGTGAGACCTGATTTTATTGGTCTTTTTAAAGCCATACTTCTTACATAGTTAGAGATATAGGCACATTACTACCTCGTTGCGTCTTAGATAATCAAAACCCTCCATTCGATCACACATGGTAGCTAGATAATCTACAGTCTTCCTATGCAATATACAGTGGGGACATTGTCCCTCCTGTCCGCAGAATATATTTATATCCTGCAGGAAGCAATATGTTGCTTCAGATCGAGTTTGGTTATTCCCCCTGACCAAGGGTGATTGATATAGAAGTTTTAATAAAGACTCACTATAGCTCTAGGGAATGCAGTATACTAGAGCTACATATACTGCACAATCAGCTATTTCCTACGATTGGCGGTTTACCATGTCACGTTCTACGGACTGACCGCTATGTTGCTAGCAGGCGTGACACATGCATGGTCGTTCGGTTTAGACCGTTTTTGGTTTCTACTAAGCTTCACCTACAAGTAGGGCTAGGGTACACCTTCGAGAAAGTGCACAGAATCTTAATGTCGCTTAGGTAACTTGTTTCGGCGTGCATGGAGTGCTCTTAGCGACTTACACAGGCCCACCTAGGCAGGTATGTCTCCACTCTCGGCTTAATTTCGTAAGGAAGGTTACAGTTTTGTTCAACTTCGTATTTATATATATTTCCAACCGTATGCATTCCAGGTTTGTAACGACATGTACAAGTCAGTAGACCACATGGCTACTAAATGGGACAGAATGTTATCATATGATTATATGAGGTAGCACAACAAGGCTTTAAGATATATCCACCTTCAGCTGTGCTTGAACTACATATTATCAAAGTCAAAAAAAATCGTAATCACTTACTCCAGGAGTGTGTATCGAATGACCGGGCCGAGATAAGAGTAGATCTTCGTATACCAACGGGTATTAAGGTCAGGTACAACAAGCCTGACATCTTTGTCCTTGACAAGCTCAGGAAGGAGATTATAATCGTCGAAGTAGGCATTACGAGCTTTGATCACCCATGTGCGGTTGAGGTCAACAAGAAACATGAGTACGATCTTCTAGCCATCCATTGTGGCACATTATATGGATTTGAGACAAGCATAATCACAAATGTGATGACATAAGACGGGATGGCGACAACTTATCACTAAAACCATAGAAAGGAAATAGAACTCACCAGAAGCATCTGAACGTACATACAGTTTAGGCTCTTCAAGATGAAAGTGGTAGTTTATCTTTAGAATCTCGGAGAGAATTATCTTAATCCTAATCAGCTCATGAGTTTGTAAGAGATATCAAATCTGGTCCACAAGATCCTTCAATTTCAAGTATTTCCTTTAACTGTGATCCAGAATGAATTTTTTAATTGTCGTAATGTTTCTTACATTCATTACAAGTTCCAAGTAATCCGGCATTCTTTTACTTAAAATTTTTATCTTTTAACCCTTATGCAAGAATTAAATATTTTACGTTAAAAGACGACATGGCGACAGCGACTAAAAATATTAAAAGCTTCACAGGAGAAGGGGACGAGGACGTCCTATGTTGGTTACAAGAGGTAACATTTACTAAGATGGTGGTGAGGATGTCAGACGAGGACACAAAGAGAACCATTCTATTGAAACTAAGAGGCGCTGCATTGAGTTAGGCAGCAGAAATTTTGGCCGAGAGGGTCACTGAAATCAAACTAGAAGAGCTGGTTGAGCTTCTTAAACAACGGTTTAGCAGCCAGCAAATGACAGAAGTGTCACTTTCAAAATTCCTAACGTGTAGGAATCCAGTTAGCAGGACAGAATTTACGGAACTACTAAAAATGGCTTCTATTTTATATAAAAAAAATTATATGAACATTGTTCCGTTGACCCAGGTTGTCATAAATAAATCACCGTCCGAGATGAAGGGCTTACTTCTGCAGGCTGCTGAAATTGTCTCAACATGGGACCAGTTTATCAAACGAGCCGAGGGTATTGCATGGATCGCATTCCCAGATAAAGGTCTTAACAGAGTTGAAGAAGGGAAGCATAAGAAATCAACTGATATTTACTGTGCTTTTCACGAGTCTAGCAACCATTCCACAGATGAGTGCTATTTTATCAAGAAGCTTAAACTTAAATATAAAAGAGGGAACAAGAGCTACTTTAAGTCTGTGAGGAAGTTAACAGGAACCGGAAGTCCGGACGAATCGTTTTCAGACGTTGAATCAGAAGAAGAGGAGAAACAAAAAATAAAAAATCTTACGCTTTATACTACAACGGTCGCAGGTTTTACCAATCCATTCTTCACATACATGTACGCAGGTGGGGAAAAGCGTACAGTATTGATTGATACAGGAGTCGATGCTTCTATTGTCCCGGAAGAATACATCCGTCTAGCACCAAATCTTTTAAATGTTAAGTCTAAAACGAACTTAACTTCAGCATGTGGGAACTATTTAAACGTCCTAGGGAGGCTGGAGAATCTTGTCATAACAACTGCTGCAGGAAAAAGATTATTTATTAACCCCTTGGTAGTAAGTCGGGGGCCAAAGTACGCTATTTTTGGAATTGATGTGATACTAAAAAACCCGGAGTTGTTAGATGTCTGTGTTAAACGATACAGACAAAAGTACGAGAACAACAAAATCTCAAATAAGAAGTCCATTAATACACTACAAAACTTGGAAGCGATCTGCAAAAAACAACGAGGAGATGTTCACAATAGAAATTTCTGACTTAAACCTATGTTTAGAGGGCAAGTATAAAATTGACACAGGTGATAGCCCACCTATCTATCAGAGATTCCAAAGAATACCGGTGCACTACGAAACCGCCATCGACTTGGAAATAGAAAAAAATCTCAAGCTGGGAATTATACGAAGAAGTAAAAGTGATTGGTGTAGCAGAATAGTTCCCGTAACAAAACCAGTTGGTTCCTTGCGGATGTGTATTGATTACAGGGAGATCAACAAAATATGTATAAATGATCGGTATTCACTTCCGAGGAAAGACGAAATCATTGACGCTATGGCTGGCTTAGAATTCTTTACTACTCTAGATGCAACCTCAGGCTACTACCAGATAGAAATTGAGGAAGAAGACAAGAGGAAGACTGCATTTGCTTTATATGAGTTTAATCGTATGCCATTTTAGCTGTGTAAACCAGCCACCTTCCAGAGAACAATAGACAAAATCCTTTCGGAGGAACGAGGACGATTCGTAATCCCATATCTAGATGATGTGATCATTTTTTCAAAAACATTATTGGAGCACGAAAAGCATGTAGAACAAGTACTTAATAAACTTAGAGCGGCGAACATATCTCTTAATAAAAAAAAAATGTAAGTTTGGATTGCAGCAACTTAAAATACTTGGATCAATTATATCAAAAAATAAGATCGAACCAGATCCCGACAATGTCGCCGCGATTAAAAATATCCTTTACCACGAACCGTTAAAGAACTAAGATCATTTCTCGGGCTAGTCAATTATTGTAGGGAATACATCATTGATTATGCCAACATACTAAAGCCCCTATTCGATTTTCTCGGAGGGGAGAAAAAGGATAGTCAGAGGAAGATCACATTTGACGAAAAAGCGCTTAATTCATTTAAAGAAATACGTATTATAATCGCAAAAGATCTCGAAAGGGCGCAGCCCGATCCTAACAAGAAATTTATTTTGACTACAGACGCTTCAGCTTATGGTATTGGAGCAATCTTGTCACAGATTGATGATCAAGGAAACGAAAACATGATTTCCGCCTTTAGCAAAAACTTGGATAAAGCTCAGCTTAACAATTCAACTACGGACAAAGAGTTGCTGGGATTGGTTAAAGGGATCGAACGGTACTGCCATTATCTCTTGGGTGCGGAATTCAATTTAAGAACTGATCACAAAGCCCTTGCCTTCTTATGGGAAGCGAAGAATCCATGCAGTAGGATACTAAGGTGGTCATTAAAACTTTAGGAATATACATTCAAAGTAGAAACCATTAAAGGTCCGACCAACATAGCCGACGGATGTAGTAGAGCCCTGAAGCTAGATCAGATAACGCAGAAACGAACAGATGAGTTTAGTACCAAAACTTCAAAAATGAAATACTTCAAGCGTATCACCGTGCATCAGGACATGGAACTGCAAACACCATGAACTTTCTAATAAACGAAAAATATTTATGGGTAGGGATTAGGAAGGATATTGAAGACACCGTTAGGTCTTGTAAAGTCTGCATCCAAGCTGGAAACGAGCGTGTTAACACAAAAAATAAGGTTATAATTACTGAAAGCCCTAATATATTATGGGAAATAGACCTTATCGGCAGGATACCAACAACCAAAGGAAACAGTTTTATTATAGTTGCGATCGATCACTACACCAAATGGGTTGAAACACGGGTGATAACAAAAAAATCTGAGGGAGAAGTTGCAAAGTTTATACAGGAACAGATAATCGGTAAGTTCGGAACCCCAAAACGTATTCTTACTGACCAGGGGAGAGAATTTATGAACAACAAAATTAAAAACATGGCGGAGATGAGAGGAATCCTATGGGAGTACGCCTCTCCAGCACACCACAAGACGGTAGGTTGTGTTGAGAGAGTTAACCAAACACTGTGGAATAAGATCAAGAAATTATGCGAGTTCGGCAAATTAAACTGGGAACGAGTGGTAAAAAAGGCAACGATGGCTGTAAACATTTCATTTAACCGAGCGATCGCACATCCCCTTATATTATGACCTATAAACGACTGCCGCAAATCGAAATAGATAGCAAATTAGGCAAACCTACAAAGAAGGTGGACACTGATACCTTACACTTAAAAAGGAAATGAAATTTCAGTCGATATCAAGATTCTATCACTAAAGGCGAAATTGAAATTAGGGATTTGTTCAACATAGGCGATCGTGTTTTAATTTTTAAAAAGAATCTTTCAAACAATCTGAAATCTAATTGGTTTCCGGGTTATAAAATTAGCGCAAAAGTTGGAACCGATGCATATAAGGTCAGTAATGGAACCAGAACTTATAGACTAAATAAATCACACATAAAACGTGATACAACTTAGTCTAGGTGGAGGTGTCGTAATGTGTCTTACATTCATTACAAGTTCCAAGTAATCCGGCATTACTTTACTTAAAAATTTTTATCTTTTAACCCTTATGCAAGAATTAAATAATTTTACGTTAAAAGACGACAATAATAATATAATAAACCTAAATAAATCAATTATACCATGAAAAACGGACGGACAGGAATTAAATTACTTTTAATAGATAAGGGTTTGTAGTTACAACTAAAAACAGCAACATTGGGTCGGATTAACATGTCCAAAGTTAGTAACTGTCCCCCCCCCCCCCCCTATTTCATCACAAAATTTCAGTCGGTTCTCTCCAGATTTACTGAGTCATTAGATAAGAGGCGTCACAAAAAGCATTCCATTGGTATTTGCGTAATATGGTATGATACCAAGAGATTGTTGGCCGAAATCAACAGATGTTTTTTTTAAGAAGGACATCTCTAACATTGGCATTCAAGAGTTCAAGTAAAGAGCATGATACTTCTTACATGCAATAATTCTGAAATGTATAAATCGGAAGTTAAGAAAGGTATCTAGACGATGAATACTGTATCTTAGAAATGCTGCATAAAGTCCATCATGAAGCGAGAATTTTAAGGAGTCCCTTTAACTTTTTAGAAGATTTTTTTTCGAAACAAGAAGTTGCGAAAGTGGTAATGACAGGAAGAGATTCTGTCTTAAGGGTAGATGCATTCGGGCTTTAATTCGTTATCAAGCTGGTAGACCCTTTGTTAAATAACACACACTCACTGCAACATGACGAGTATGAGGGTAATATTTCTTGCGGCGCAGATTTGATATCATTGCAAATCAGAAAAGAAGCAAAGCCCCCAGGATAGAAAAAAAAAATCTTTAAGAAGATGGATATATGTAAAACAGAGGACTGAGATTCTGATCAAGGTACGAGTGTTTTTTTTGGCACGATAAAGGCGAGCAAGCATATTCTACGATGAATTTGACATGGTTCAACTTAATGTTTGCATGCGCCAATATAATTTCGGGCCATTCGCTATTTAGTAATAGGATTGAGTACCTTAGATTATCATGAGTTAACCAAGAGCGAAAACCGCACAGACACACAATATACCCATCGAGGTCTCTAAAAATCCTTTCATAGAGACCTTGAAGGTGCCTGTAGTTTTAAACGTGAGATCTCAAAAGAGGACATAGGATTAGTTTGGTCTACAGTGCATAGAAGAAAGCTAGTGCAGAAAGATACAATTCCCGCGACGAGCATCGGTAAGAAGGGGAAAAATAGAGGGAACTTTATGATTATTTTTTGAGAGCAAGACGAGTAAAAATACACCCAAAATGCTGTGGGTAGAAGTTGAAGAGTTGTTTAGCAAACTAAAATATTGAAATGTCAGATCACTAGAAGACGTTATAACACACGTTGGTGTTATGCTATTTGTTCTTGATGGCGAAATTTGTAGATGTGGGCAATCCTTCAGAAAAGTAAAAACGAAGAGTGTGACTGTCGTGTAATGGCCTTCCACGCCTTTTATATCTTTTATTCTATTTTCTCCTCTCTTTCTCTATGTAAAAATTTTTTAATCAATCTCTTCCCAAATAAAAATATAAAAAAAAACTTAACTATCTCCAGGTCCGTTCTCAGAGACTAAAACCCAGACCACGGAGGCTAAACGAGTTTAGGGAAGATGCTGAAGAAGGTCGTCATCGCCCAGGAACATCTGAGACAATTCTACCCACGTAGAATTTGATGACCGCAATTTACTTTGACACCTGTCAAAAAGAGAATATAAATTTAGAAAACAGCGTAACCCCCAAGCAGAAGCAACTAAAAATAAATGTCTTTCTTTAAAACAAATACCGTATTTGCAAAACAGGACAGTGACCTTTATTCTTTTAACTGTAACAAGTGTGATACAACAGAATATATCAACTTATTTGCTAACCATCTTGACACAAAAATAGTATATCAGCTTATTATATTAGTCTATTGTTTCGCATCAAATATAGAGAAAGATATAATCAGCGAGGTGAAAGTGGTTGACCTAAAGACGGTCAATAAAAAAAAAGATAAACATAAAAAGCGCATCTCCTTATGTGGCTTAATTAATGAACCAATAGGAGGGCCCCATACAATAGTCCAACTAGACGAATCATGTTCTGGGAATTGCGAATATAACGTTGGCAAAAGAGGAAAATAAAACTTGGGTTTTTTGTGGTATAGATGTGTTTTCAGAGAATTCTGTTATGAAAGTGTGCTATATGGAACGGAAATAACACTAGGCCCATTATACAAGATAATATATCACCGGGTTCGACTATTTAAACGAATGAATAATCTATATATCTGTGTGTTTTTTAATTATAATACTTCTTATGTACATGAGGAAAGCTCTAATAGCTCAGTGGTCAGAGCATGGTGTTTATACATCGAAGGTGTGGGTTCGAGTCCCGCTGGGGCTATTTATTATTTGAAATACAATAATAATAAAAATAATATAAGCTTGGCTTACGTTGAAAGGACATAATCAATGTAAGCGTGTGGGTCGTAATCGGCTGTATTGGCCAGGCCGGCTTGAGCCACTTGTTCTAAGTAGATCTGAAACTTTCCACCACTGGTGGTTTTACGTAGGTGATACGAAGAACATGGAGTGATAGCCAGGAAGACTGTCCATGGAAAAACCATGTGAAACCGGGAGTCGAGACAAACCTGGAATGCATACGGCCGGAAACATAATTGAATACGAACATGGAAAAAAACTGGAACCGTCACTGCGATATTAAGCCGAGAGTGGAGACATACTCGGCCTAGGTGGGCCTGCGTAAGTCGCTAAGAGCACTCCATGCACGCCGAAACAGGTTACCGAAGTGACGTTAAGAGGCCGTGCATCTTCTCGAGGGAGTACCCTAGCGCCTACTTGTAGGTGGAGCTTAGTATCGGCTAAAAACGGTCTAGATCGAACGACCGGGCACGTGGCACGCCTACTTGCAACATAGCAGTGGGTCCGTGGCACCTGCGTAGAACGTGACATGGTAAGCAGGCTATCGTAGGGGGTAGCTGATTGTGCGGCAGGTCTAGCTCTAGTATACTGCATTTCCTAGAGCTGTAGTAAGTCTCCATTTAAACTTAAATATCTATCACCTAATAACCTCGACTATAAATAAATTCCTTTTTTTTAATTTGGAGATGGCAAACTGGGACTTGCGGTTCTCATCTCTCATCTTTAGAAGATCTGAAAATACTCTTCATATCTATTCATACTCATGCTCCTGATTTTGCTTAGAATACAGAGAATATGAGGTAAAGAGCAGTGGAAACGACTAAAGACCCAATGGACATTACATTCAAAACTATTTATAACAGAAAAATTTTCAAAGCATTATATGCACCAGTGTCGTTTTCGACCAAATCATGTTCTTGAAACTCGTCTTTTAAAGACTTATGTTTAAATCATGATTCATTTATTTTTTTAGAATACTTAAAGAAAGTCTCCTTCATATTTAGGTGGCCGGTTTGAATAAAATTTTGGCTAAGAGGGAAAAAATCAGTGGAAAAATTTAATCAAATTTTGAGGGAAAAAAGGGGGGGGGAACCCCCAAAATATTTTGTGGATAAATATCGAAGAGCTATCTAATAAATTAAAATGTTGGAACATCAACTCAATAGAAGACGTTTTGTTACACGTTGATCTTGCACCAGTTGTGCTTGAAAACGAAATTTGTAGATGTGGGCAGCCATTTAGAACAAGAAAAACGAAGAGTGAAACATAGTTTTATCTAAACTGTAACTAGCGTGATACTACAAAACGTATCAACTTATTTTAAACATTCTCGATACAAAAATAGATGTTTCAAGGCTCATCAAATTAATCTCTTATTTCTCATTAAATATAGAGAATGGAATTATTAGCGAGATGTTTGAGATTGACCCAAAAACGGTCAATAAAATAATACTTAACATCAAAACGTATATCCTTATGTGGTCTAACTGATGAGGTACTAGGAACCCGAAACAATAGTCCAACTAGACGAATCATGTTTTGGGAAGCGTAAATAAAAGTTGGAAGAAATGGAAAAGGGGTTTGGGTTTTTGGCGGTATTGATGTCCGTTCGAAGAGTTTTTTTATGAAAGTGGTGCCTAATACAAAGAAAACAACACTAGAGCCCATTATAGAAGAAAAAATTGTACCGGGGACTACTATCTACACGGACGAATATTCTACATATTTAGTTTTTTTTAATAATACTTCATATGCACACGAGTATATGAATCATACAACAAACTTTATAAATCCTGTGAGTGGTGCACACACTCAAACATTGAAAATCTATGGTCTCAATTTAAAATATTTAAGCATAGAAAATATTATAGTAAGTCAGAGTACTTACAACAATATCTCGATTAATTTTAATTGAGAAAGAATTATGACGTTTGTGATGGGTGTAAATTGTTTAATATCTTATTGAATATATGTTTTGATTAAAAATAATTGATTTTATTATACATATATAGTAACTGTTCCTCTTTTTATTCATTGTTATTTTTTTCCCTCCAACATTGATCAAAATTTTCCCCCTGTTTTTCTTCCCTTCTTACAAAAATTTTGCTTATTTTATGCTTTTGGTTTTTTTAATAATTAAAGTATTTATTTATAGTCGAGATTTCAAGGTGATAGATGATTAAGTTTAAATAGAGACTTACTACAGCTCTAGGAAATGCAGTATACTAGAGCTAGACCTGCCGCACAATCAGCTACCCCCACGATAGCCTGATTACCATGTCACGTTCTACGCAGGTGCTACGGACCCACTGCTATGTTGCCAGTAGGCGTGCCACGTGCCCGGTCGTTCGATCTAGACCGTTTTTAGCCGATACTAAGCTCCACCTACAAGTAGGCGCTAGGGTACTCCCTCGAGAAGATGCACGGCCTCTTAACGTCACTTCGGTAACCTGTTTCGGCGTGCATTGAGTGCTTTTAGCGACTTACGCAGGCCTACCTAGGCCGAGTATGTCTCCACTCTCGGCTTAATATCGCAGTGACGGTTCCAGTTTTTTCCAGGTTCGTATTCAATTATATTTCCGGCCGTATGCATTCCAGGTTTGTCTCGACCCCCGGTTTCACATGGTTTCTCCATGAACAGTCTTCCTGGCTATCGCTCCAAATTCTTCGTATCACCTACATAAAACCACCTGTGGTGGAAAATTTCAGATCTACTAGAAACACGTAGCCCAAGCCGGCCTGGCCAATACAGCCGATTACGACCCACACGCTTACATTGAATATGTCCTTTCGACGTAAGCCAAGCTTATGTTATTTTTATTATTATTGTATTTCAAATAATAAATAGCCCCAGCGGGACTCGAACCCACACCTTCGATGTATAAACACCATGCTCTGACCACTGAGCTATTAGAGCTCTGCTTTTGGTTTAATATTTAAAATAAAAAA
This sequence comes from Lysandra bellargus, assembly GCA_905333045.1. Classification (NCBI taxonomy): domain Eukaryota; kingdom Metazoa; phylum Arthropoda; class Insecta; order Lepidoptera; family Lycaenidae; genus Lysandra; species Lysandra bellargus. Next base: position 1,191,122 of record HG995364.1, on the reverse strand, counting down.
AATTGTTAATTTTCTGGGGCTGAAAAGAAAAACGCACAGCCGTTTGTATATAATATAGGAAGTTAGACTTCATAATTATTCAGAGCCGTTTTTCGGGGCTATTATTTACCGTCTTTCCGACTGATATTGCCGATTTGGCATAACCGCTATTATTATTTTTATTAAGTTAACTTATGTCATTTCAGATTACTGTTGTTTTTTATTTCAAATTTGGAAAAAATATTCTTGGCAGTACGAGAAATGGGCCCCTTCCGTGTTCAAATACGATGTGCTGATCAATACACCGCAATATTCAATATTTAGAAAAAATAATAGTGCTACGTATTATATAAACCTATTACAAGGACGTCTTTTTCTTAAATGAGCTCATCTAGCAAATGCAAACACTCTTCATAAGACGCAAAAAAAACTCCGCCTCTATTTGTTCGACTAAAATAATTTTTTGAAATATGTATGAATACGTGTTGCATAAGTAATGAAAACTCACCTTTGCACCTTTTAATTGTTGTGGTTAGAGTTTTTTTTTATAGCCAAAATCTTACCCAGCGAACACTGCGAATTTAGCGTGTTAATTACGGTATTTTGAATTAAAGTATCAATTTTTGGTAAGAAGGAAAAAAAAACAGAGGGAAAATTTTGATCAATTTTGGAGGGAAAAATAGGAGGGAAAAATAACAAAGATTAAAAAAGAGGAAAAAAAATACTTTAAATATACAATAAAACAATTCATTTTCAATCAAAACATATATTTATTAAAGTATCAAACAATTTCCACCTATCACATCCTTTATAATTTTTTCTCAATTTAAACTCCTCAAGATAATATTGTAAGTACTCTAACTTACTGTAACATTTTCTCCTCTTGAATCTTTTAAATTGAGACCATAAGTTTTCAATGTTTTGAGTGTGTGCACCACTCACAGGATTAATAAAGTTAGTTGTATGGTTCACATATTCGTGTACATATGAAGTTATATTATTAAAAAAACCTTAACATGTTGAATAATCATCGGTGTAAATAGTAGTCCCCGGTACAATGTTAACTTCATAATGGGCCCTAGTGTTATTTTCTGTCTATTGGGCACCACTTTATAAAAAACTTCTTCGACTCGACATCTATACCACCAAAAACTTAAACTTGGTTTCCATTTCTCCCAACGTTATATTTACGCTTCCCAAAACATGATTCGTCTAATTGGACTATTGTTTCAGGGCCACCTATCGGTTCGCTAATTAAACTACACAAGGAGATACGTTTTTGCATGTTAAGTATAATTTTATTGACCGAATTTGGGGCAATCTCCAACATCTCGCTAATTATTCCATTTTCTATATTTAATGAAAAATAATAGATTAATTTAATGAGCTTTAAGATATCTATTTTTGTTTCGAGATTGTTTTTAAATAAGTGAATACGTTTTGTTGTATCACACTTGTTACAGTTTAAAAGGATAAATGTAACACTCTTAGTTTTTCTTTTGCTAAAGGGCTGTCCACACTTACAAATTTCGTTTTCAAGCACAAATGGTGCAAGATCAACGTGTAATATGACATCTTCCAATGATCTAATGTCCCAAAATTTAAGTTTATTGAACATCTCTTGAACATTTACCCACAACATATTTGGGGGTTGTTTTTCCCTCCTATTTTTCCCTCCAAAATTGATCAAAATTTTCCCTCTGGTTTTTTTTCCTTCTTACCCAATTTTTTGCAGAGGTTTCAAAGTGATATAATATTGAGTCTAGATGGAGACTTACTACAGCTCTAAGAAATGCATAGAACTAGAGCTAGACATGCTTCACAATCAGCTACGCCCTACGATAGCCTGCTTACCATGTCACGTTCTACGCAGGTGCTACGGACCCACTGCTATGTTGCAAGTAGGCGTGCCACGTGCCGGTCGTTCGATCTAGACCGTTTTTAGCCGATACTAAGCTCCACCTACAAGTAGGCGCTAGGGTACTCCCTCGAGAAGATGCACGGCCTCTTAACGTCACTTAGGTAACCTGTTTCGGCGTGCTTGGAGTGCTCTTAGCGACTTACGCAGACCCACCTAGGCCAAGTATGTCTGTACTCTCGGCTTAATATCGCAGTGACGGTTCCAGTTTTTTCCAGGTTCTTATTCAATTATATTTCCGGCCGTATGCATTCCAGGTTTGTCTCGATCCCCGGTTTCACACGGTTTCTACATGAACAGTCTTCCTGGCTATCGCTCCAAATTCTTCGTATCACCTACATAAAACCACCTGTGGTGGAAAATTTCAGATCTACTAGAAACACGTAGCCCAAGCCGGCCTGGCCAATACAGCCGATTACGACCCACACGCTTACATTGAATATGTCCTTTCGACGTAAGCCAAGGTTATGTTATTTTTATTATTATTGTATTTCAGATAATAAATAGCCCTAGCGGGACTCGAACCCACACCTTCGATGTATGAACAACTGTGCTACCACTACACCACGGTGGCTAATGTGTTTTAAAACTAATATTTTTATTAGTAATCAATTTATCGAAGGTACTCTTTGTAACTAAAATTTTTTAAATATTTAAAAATTTCTAGGAAATTTAGAAATGTGGTAAATGTTTACACATACTACCACCTACCACAAGTTTTAATGCTTTTTTATATGGATCCAGTCCTTTTTACGTTCCTCTTGGTCCCATCTCCCATATTTGCCTATTTTTGAAATAGTTCGTGGGGTAGAATATTTTACATCTAATTTATGGGCTTCTAAGTTCCTCACTCTAACTTGATCTCCTACCTTGTACTTGATGATGATTCCCGACTGTTTCTGCGCTCTCTTATAGATAAGTGCTTTCCTCGTTATATCGTAAAAACAAAACCCTTCTTTTATCTGACAAGGGCCATTTTTAGCCTCCTGTTATAATTGATATTAAGATTGTCTTCTGCCTCTTCAACCATTTTCTTTATGTCCTTACCTTTGTTTATTGATAAGATAAAAGATATTGTCTTATTAATAGACTCAGAAACTCCATTAGACTGTGGTGTGTACTTAGGAGCTAAAAGATGTTTTTTTTTTCATCTTTCAAAAACTTTCGAAGTTATTTCCCACTTACTGTCTACCATTATACGATATTACTATTTGTGGTTCCCCATTTGTGCTAATCCACTCAATAAACGTCTTAACCATTTCCTTCGTGTAACTTGGCTATAAAAATGTAGTTTAGTATATCGAGAATAAATATCCGAAATTGATAGGATATACCCTACCTTTTTTTTGCCGTCAGTTTTGAAGTCATTTAGAACAAAATGACCGAAAACATCTGTATATATCCTCTCAAATGCCTTACCGACATACATAGTGCATCTTGTAGGTATTATCTGGTTAGTAATTTTGTATCTACTGCATGTAGTGCACTCGTTAATGGTCTGTGCAATTTTACTTACTATACCTAGAACATACATAATGTCTTTGATGTTGTAGTACATCGTCAATATCCCCGGTGTCCACTTATTAAATGTAGCTTCTTTAATACTTCCAACATCTTTTTTTTTCTTAAATATTAACCTTTCCTTATCTTGAAGTAATTTTCCTTCTTTATTTAAATCTAGGAATTCTCGAATCATCATGTCGTATACATCCTTCTTTATATATTCTTTAGCATAGAAGCACCTGGAAAGACCAGCTGCGATTACATCATTAATCTGTGCTGTTAATTCTATATTGATAGGTTCGTCATCGTCTTGTTCTTTTATTATCAAGTTTTTATTGCCATCTGATTTTTTTCCTTCTATTATATTATTGCCGTTTAAATATTTATTAAGATTGTCTAGGGGTATAAATATAATTTTTTAAATATTCAACATTCCCCCTGCTTAAAACTGATCACATATCAGTTTTAACTGTGATGCATGTCTTTTTAATTCCTTATTATTCACTAAAACCAGGTAAGTATTATTTGAAAGGACTTTAGACACACATCCTCTGTTTTTGAACTTTGGCTGTTCCTTCTTGACATTGCCCTCATATTTTATAATGACAGTTCCCCCCTCAGAAAAAACGATTTCCTTATCTTTTGATACATTTTCCTTATTGAATTTTTCTATATCCTCGTGTTGTTTTACTTTTACCTTTCCTGCGTTTTCAGATTTAAGTGCTTCATCGGGTGACATTCCTAACCTCAAATGCCATACACCATTGTAAACTTCCAGAACCCGTAAAAGTTTCATTTCGAGGTTCATATTTCCTTCTTGTTTATATATGCCTTCCTGGACTGTCCTATAAAACCTCTCCACCCGGCCGTTAGATTGGTGATGAAAAAGTGTCGTATAATGTAGTTCAACTTTATGTTGTCTGGCCCATTTACGAATATTTTCACCCATGTTCTCCTTAGATGAGTCTAAAATTAATTGCCTTATATTGAGTACTTTATGTAGATCTGACACGAACTCTACAACCTTTTTGCTATCCCTTGAGGTTAAAATCTTCCCAAAACCTTTTCTACTAAAATAATCAATCCCTATTATAATATACTGATTGTTTTAAGGACCGATGATATCTATTGCCACCTTTTCTCCTACGTAGTAAGACTTAACAAAAATAAATGCTTTGCCTCGTTTCGTGTTATACATCTTATATCGTACGCATTTCTTTATTTCGTCCTCGACCAAGGTTTCTAAATCTGGCCAATCATACGTTTTTACCAATTCCAACGACACCACCTTAGCGCCTCGTTGTACGTATTCTTCATGCTTTGCCTTATTATAGCTCTTTTCTCTAATTCCTCCTCGGAAACCTCTTGACAAATTGTCAATACCTCGTTGGTAAATGATCTAGATAAAAAATCGACATGCGAGATATCTTCACCTCGCTTATATACAACTCAATAATTATACTGTGCTAGTTTATCAAGCCATCTTTGTATTCGTTGGGATCCTATCTCTTCCCTATTTAGAGCTTCCAAAGCCTTGTGATCGGTTTTAACATCAAAGGTGTTTTTATACAGAAAATATCTGAAGGTTTGCATACCCACAACATAGCTAAACATTCTTTTTCGCTTATGCTATAGTTCTTCTCGGCAGGAATTAGTTTTCTAGACGCGTATGAGATTGGGTAATAGACATCACCTTGTTTCTGCGATAGAAGGGCGGCAACTCCCGTATTGCAGGCATCTGTTTCCAAAGTAAACGGCATTGTAAAATCTGGCTGTCTTAAAACTCTCCTAAATTTCATACACTCTGTTATGCTGATAAAAGCTTGTTCTTTTTTACTTCCCCACTTAAAATCTCTGTCTTTCTTTAAGAGATCATACAGACAACTCGCGATGATAGAACAGTTTGGAATAAATTTCCTATAATAATCCATAAAACCTAAAAATTCTTGTGTTGGTTTCATGTCATGAGGTTTTTTAATATTTGTTATAGCTTATCCAAGTATCGTTTTGGGCTTTATACTGTTAAATTTGCCGACATGTCCTAAGAATTCAATTGATGTAGTCTTGTAAATTTTCTTTGTTCGTTAATTATAAGATTATTACTTTTAAGTTTAGAAACAACTTTTTTATAGTTTTGATCATGCTCTTCTTCCGATGACCCAAAATTAGTATGTCATCAACATAAACAAAGCAACATTCTCCGTTTTCCTCCTATAGGATGTCATCCATAAATCGCTGAAAGACTGCCGGGGAATTCTTAAATCCCATCGGCATAACATTCCATTCATAGAGAAAATGCTTAAATCTAAAAGCTGTTTTGTGGCATCCTTCTCTACCAATTTTATCTAAAAAAAATCATCTTTAAGATCTAGTATAGAAAAATACCGTTTTCCTCCTAGGCTATAAATTATCTTGTCAATATTGGGCAATGAATTGTTATCTAAACTGACCAGTTTGTTCAGTGAAACTAAGTTAGTTGTAATTCTTCTTGAGCCGTCCGGTTTTATCACTGGTCTAAGATTGTTCAACCAGGTCACTTCGATTTCCTAATATAACCCTTTTCCAATAGGTCTTTAAGCGCCTTTGCAACACCCACTTCTAACTTTTGTGGTAAACTATAAATTTTATCAACAATCTTTTCACCAGGGATTGTGTTGATTTCACATATTCGATTATCTTCCAACGTAAAAATGTTAGATATTTCTGTTTTACTAATTAATATTTTAAAATGTTTTACTCTTGGCAGAATATATAGAGTAATGCAAAATTGCCTGTTTCTATAGTAAAAGGGCATTTTCACATATTCTTCGACTGTAAATTTCTCCTCTAAGCATGTGTAAAATATTAACGGGACTAAAACTTTCGAAATTTGTAGATTAAGATCGTTTACAGACGTTCGAGAATTAAAATTGCAGTACGCACCCGAATCGAACACAACAGGAACCTTTTTGCCATCCACGTAGAACTCATTATCTTTAGTCATAATAAAATCCTGGCATCCTTCGTCAGTCTCCATTCTTAGGTTTGTTACTTCATTCACTTTTTTTTGCCCAATTTGGTTTAGCTTTCCTATTATAAATATAATCCTTGGCCGCATGACCATTCTTCTTACACACATAGCAGCTAGTCGGTATTGATGTATTGCGCAAGGACAGTTTGCGCAAGCTAAAAGTAAGGAGTGCTTCTTTTTCCATTTCATGAATAGTATCGTAAAACTCCTCGTTTACTTTATATGGACAAGAGAGGAACAGCTTAACAAGTTTAAATTTCGGTTAAATACCATTTTTTATAAATTTTTTTTCTGTCAACTTCATCAACACCCAAAACAGTGCTGATTCTCACTACTTCTCGTATAAATGCGGAGATAGTTTCGTCTTCTCCTTGTTTTCTGGCGTATAGGTCGAACACGCTCGTTTTATTGCTATATTCGTCGTTCGCCTTGTCCCTCCACTGTTCCCAGCTGATCGAGACCTTTCGTTTTTCTCAAACTGAAGACAGTGTCAGTCTAATATTTCCTCATTAGACCTTACCAGGAACGAGTCTATTTTTACCTCATTGGTCAGCTTCGACCAACTACTAAGGGCCTCTGCCCTCTTTATTTCCATTTTGATATTGTTTTTTGTAATTTCACTTTTCATATTATCCACCATAAATATTTATTAAGATTGTCTAGGGCTATAAAAAAAAAAGGATTTATTTATAGTCGAGGTTAAAAAGTGATAGATATTTAAGTTAAAATGGAGACTTACTACAGCTCTATTAGATGCAGTAATTTGACCTAGACCTGCTGTACAATCATCTACCCCTACGATAGCCTGCTTACCATGTCACGGTCTACGCAGGTTCTGCTAAACCTACCGCTATGTTGCCAGTAGGCGTGCCACGTGCCTGGTCGTTCGATCTAGACCGTTTTGCGCCGATACTAAGCTCCACCTACAAGTAGACGGTGTCACCTCAAGAAGATGCACGGCCTCTTAACGTCGCTTCGGTAACCTGTTTAGGCATGCATAAAGTGCTCTTAGCGACTTACGCAGGCCCACCTAGGCCGAGTATGTCTCCACTCTCGGCTTAATATCGCAGTGACGGTTCTAGTTTTTTTCCATGTCCTTATTCAATTATATTTCCGGCCGTATGCATTCCAGGTTTGTCTCGACCCCCGGTTTCACATGGTTTCTCCGTGGCCATCTTCCTGGCTATCGCTACAAGTTCTTCGTATCACCTACATAAAACCACCAGTGGTGGAAAGTTTCAGCTCTACTAGGAACACGTAGTTCAAGCCGGCCTGGCCAATACAGCCGATTACGACCCACACGCTACGTTATTTTAATCCTTTCAACGTAATCCAAGCTCATTTAAATTTTAATTATTGTCTTTTAAGTAATAAAGCACCAGCGGGAATCGAACCCACACCTTCGATGTATGAACACGCTGTGCTACCACTATACCACGGTGGCTTCTACATGCTTACATTATTGTTTTATGTAACTTAATCCACGGCCAAAGGTTTGAATATCACTTTCTGCAAGTAAGGCCCCGCAGGATTCAAACCATCGCCTTTTGATAAACACTTTGGTATGGCTACTGCGTTATTAAAGATGTTAGAATCAAACATGAGTATTTTTTTTTTCTGTAAACTATTGTAAAGAATAAGACTGCACCGAAGCACTTGATCTCTCACTATTTGCTTCACCATCGATCACACATATTCATCTAACACGCTGTCCCGTAACACCACTAAAGTCACACAATCTATAGTTAATATATGCTAATGTAACATTTATTTAAAACATGTAAGACAGTTATTATAGAAAAAAAAAATGATAAAAACCTCACATAAAATTAATCGGATAATAGACCTTAATGTCTCGACATTATTCTTTATATAATACAATATATAATTTAGATCTTATTGGAAACACCGTCTTATTATTTTTTAAAGAACAGATTAAGCGAAGACAATTAACCATTCCTCTAAATAAATCAAAGAGCCATGAAATCAAAGAACAATGAATGTATTTAAAATGGAATTTTTTAAACTATGATGTGATGTTCGTAACACACGAATGCTACTAAGGTTTTTTACAAAATCAATATTCTATTATATATTGAATCTTTACTCAAATATATATACTGATATAACCTAATTAATAATTTTTGCTGACGTTGTCAAAGTCGCACCTATCGGGATGTTTATAATACCCTAAAATTGCGATGTTCCTACATTCAGTTTGTGAGTAATATACGTATTATCGTCAAGCAATGGATCAAAGAAAATGTGTTTGAATCTTAGCCAAAATAATTAATAGATAGAAGAATCACATTTATGTGAGATTTAAAACGAGAACTATTTAAGTTCATAATGGGCTTAATAATTTTTCAAAACTCCAGTTTGCTGACAAAGGCACATCTTTAATCAACTATCCCCGACAACATGCCTATCATGTACTGAATTAAACAGGTAATACTAATTTGCTGATATGCTGCAACTAGGCTGCCCAGCAGATCGTCGTTCGTTCTAGATCATTAAAATAATGCTAATAGACTACAAGGATGTATAGGTCACATTCTAGAGTAGTATTTTAACATCATTATGTTAATTAGATTTTTTTGGCGTGCTTGCTGTGTTTTTTTTGCCGCTAATGAAGCCTACAGTTTATCAATGCGGGTTCGGCTTGTATTTAAATCTACATCTGCTTCTATTCTTGTATACGGGTGAAATTCCCTGGTTCTATTTCAAGTTTGTCTAAATATAAAAAAAAACTTATGCACAGACCCCCAAGTTTAAACATAAACCCACAAATCAATTCTATGAAACCTACTTTGTGCTAATCTTCTGCAGCCTTTAATACTTTTTTCGATTTTAAGACACAGGGGTAGAAGTAGAAAAAAAAGTTTGTAGTAATAGGTTTTATGGATGCAATAAAAACATACAATCCATTTATACAGATATAAAGAAAATGATTAGCTTTAAAGTGTACAAAAATTAAAGTAAATAATATGACACAGAATTAAATAATTGAATGGTATTTAACGCCTATAATTCATTAGTAACGACTTTAAAAAGCAAGAATGCATTTATAGTCATAATTTGCATATATTTTGAATAATATTCTTTAATGTCATTCTAAGAAATTTAGGAGTTTCTGTGGCTTAGCTGTCACAAATACCCATTCTCTTTTTCATCGCGCCCTAATAGACTCAGGCATTAGTAAGAAGATGGAATTAGGCGAGTAACATTCTCGATGACATATTCATAGTACCAATCTAAAGTATATAGCCTTGACATAGGTAATTGCAGAAGATCTCCATTTAACATCTAGAGGGAGAAAAGGGCCCCAGACATGCATCTCACCGGAAAATTTGATTTCATAAGGCGATTGTAATTAAAACAGCATGCTAGACAAAGTTTTAAGATCCTTATCCACGCCTTTTGGTATGTATATTTTAAAAATTGCCAGAATTATGATCCATACAGCCATGACATCAAGACTCATTTACAAAAGACATTTTATAAAAAAATGTCCTGCCACCGTGGTTTAGTGGTAGCACAGCGTGTTCATACATCGAAGGTGTGGGTTCGAGTCCCGCTGGGGCTATTTATTATTTGAAATACAATAATAATAAAAATAATATAAGCTTGGCTTACGTTGAAAGGACATAATCAATGTAAGCGTGTGGGTCGTAATCGGCTGTATTGGCCAGGCCGGCTTGAGCCACTTGTTCTAAGTAGATCTGAAACTTTCCACCACTGGTGGTTTTACGTAGGTGATACGAAGAACTTGAAGCGATAGCCAGGAAGACTGTCCATGGAGAAACCATGTGAAACCGGGGGTCGAGACAAACCTGGAATGCATACGGCCGGAAATATAATTGAATACGAACTTTGAAAAAACTGAAACCGTCACTGCTATATTAAGCCGAGAGTGGAGACATACTCGGCCTAGGTGGGCCTGCGTAAGTCGCTAAGAGCACTCCATGCACGCCGAAACAGGTTACCGAAGTGACGTTAAGAGGCCGTGCATCTTCTCGAGGGAGTACCCTAGCGCCTACTTGTAGGTGGAGCTTAGTATCGGCTAAAAACGGTCTAGATCGAACGACCGGGCACGTGGCACGCCTACTTGCAACATAGCAGTAGGTCCGTAGCACCTGCGTAGACCGTGACATGGTAAGCAGGCTATCGTAGGGGGTAGCTGATTGTGCGGCAGGTCTAGCTCTAGTATACTGCATTTCCTAGAGCTGTAGTACGTCTCCATTTGAACTATAATATCTATCACCTTGAAACCTCGACTATAAATAAATACTTTAAATTTTAAAAGAATGTCAATGGGCAAATAAGAAAAACACGGAGCTGAACAAAATTTTTATAAAACTGTATCAGCAGCTCCTACAGAAAAAACAAACTTACAGAAAGAGGGAGATGGTGATGGGAAGGCCGAAGGGCCAAAATTTACTAATGCTTTTGCTTCTCTAGAAGCAGTACTCGGTGAAGTGCAAGCTTCTCAACGAGACTGGCCAAGGGAAGCCTTTAGTGCTATCTTGAGCAGATGGAAACAGATGCCAAGAGGGGGATGGTCAAATAAGTTTCACACAAAGCTATCTGAAACTTTGTTCAAGAAGAGTGCAAAATCTGTGCTCAGAACACTAGCAGGAAGTCCTATTGGAGTCAAAGGTTTTAGACAAGAAGACGGAATCAAGCGTGTTAAAATGCTCGATGAAATCTTCAAGGTAGCCTCGCTCAAGGATACGGCTTTACAAGGGCGAGCGGCAGTAGAGTTCCTCCAACACTGGAGAGGGGTCTCTAAAGGAGAGGTCACTGATGTGACTCCTACCCGCAAAATATGCTCACTTAAAGTCGATCCAAAAATTTTAGGCATGCTGGATGAAGTAGTAGGGGACTTTGTGAAATCCCACCCTGTGAATAATATGTCGGACATCGTTAGAATTCTTCAGTCTGTTCAGCTGTCTTACCAGAGCCTGACAACAAAAAATGGAGTCAAAAGTGAATAACTTTCGAATATCAATAAAAATATTTTGGAGCTTGAAGCGAAAATGACTCTTTTGTGCAGGTATAAGGAGGACAGCACTTCCTTAAAGGGTGAGAATCTAAAGGAAGCGAGGAGGATAATGAGTTCTCATAGACTCATACTCGCCAAGCCCGACGATCTCAATAAGCTCATCTCTCACTTGAACGACAGGTCGGCTATATACACCGACAAAATCAACAAGTGGGAGAAAAGGAAGATGTTCAGACGGGAAAACACAAAATTCGAGCTCTTCCGAGGAAGGTTTTATAGAGACCTCTCCGAAGAAGTGAAGCCGAAGCACAATATCCCTACCGAGGATATCGTAACCACATGGTCATAGATGTGGGAGAATTGCGATAATCTCAAAGCGGATGAAAAGCTTTTTGCAGAATATATTCTTGAGTATTCAGCCGGCGACCTTGAAGAAGTGTGCTTCCCTACAGAGGAAGAATTCTCCGATATAGTCAAATGGCTGCCATGTTGGAAAGCTGCGGGGCCTGATAGGATCTTTAACTTCTTCATTAAGAGGATATGGTCTATTCATGGCCCTTTGTACAATGTTATTAGAGACATTTGTCTCAATAATGTGACCCCGGAGGATTGGTTCATCAAATGGATTACCTACTTGATCCCTAAGGGAACACCACAATCTTGTAAGGACTTTAGACCAATCACATGCATGTCTAATTTGTACAAGTTGACTACGAAGTGTGTAACTTTGGTCATGCAGCTTATGGTAGAGCAGAGAGGACTGGTTTCCGAAAACCAAATGGGAACAGTAAGGAAAGTCTTGGGTGCAAAGGAGCAAGCGCTGACAAACAACATGATGAATTAAGCTAGTAATTATAAGCTTAAAACAACATGGATTGATGTCAAGAAGGCGTTTGACTCTGTAACCAACGAGTACTTACTTGAATGCATTAATCGGTTGTGAATGCCTCAGTGGATCTCCAAATTCTTGACTAAGACTATTTTTAAGTGGAATTTGGAAATAAGATCCAATAATGAAGTTATTCTCAATAAAAGAGTCAAAAGGGGAATCTTACAAGGCGACAGCCTTTCCCCCTTACTCTTCGTATTGAGCATGGGCCCCTCAGTAAGCGACTAAATGGCTTATACCCAAAAGTCGAAGTTGAGTTAGAAGAGGTGCACTATACGTGTAACCATCTACTCTTCATCGACGATCTTAAGCTGTTTGCAAAGTCGGATGAGGTGCTGAAAAGCATGGCTGTCGAGACAAAAACTTTCTTCGGAACTGTAGGCCTCGATATGAATATCGAGAAATCAGTTACTAACTCAACCTCTTGTGAAGGTGACGCCAGACTGCTGGGATCCCATGAAGGGTATAAGTATCTCGGAATCACCGAAAGTAGAGTTGGTAGGAATATGGCTGAAACTGTTGAAAAAATAATAAAGTCTATTGAGGCCGGGGTCGAAGCTTTATGTAAAACAAAATTCAACGCCAAGAATTTGATAAGAGCCGTGAATGAGTTCGCGATCTCTCAAAACAATTACTATGTTGGGATTGTTGAAATGGAGCCCGACCAGTTCAAAGCCATTGACGACATAATACGGCGTATTCTCACGCGTCATCACGTGCACCAACAACCCGCGCGTAAAGAGAGGTTGTATTTACCAAGAGATGAACTTGGAAGAGGACTCTCAAGTGTTGAGCACAGGAGTATGCGCATGCTCCTCCAACTTGTATCGACATTGGAGTCTAACCAAGATGTCTTCCTGAGAAGGAAGGCTATACTGAAGACAGAAAACAATGAGAATACTCATTTGTCTTTAATAAAAGCCTTCCTTAAAAGTAAGTACAATTTCAAAGAAGAGGTCAGTCTGATGTCTCTCGAGGAAGCACAGAAATCTTCCCTGTACAGCGAGATAAAAAACAAATTTAATCACGCAAAGCTGTATAGGCTAAGAGACGATCCCGTTGTTTTAATGAAGGAATCCTCAATCTGGCTTTAACATGGAAACATATCCCCTCGAGGAGAAGGCGCTCTTTGTGCCCTTCAGGACAGAAATATCTTCCTTGAGAAAGGTGTAAAATGTCCTCATTGTAACGACAAGTACAAGTCGGTAGTCCACATGGCTACTCAATGTGATAGAATGTTATCACATGATTACATGAGGAGGCACAATGAGGCTTTAAGGTGTATCCACCTTCAGCTGTGCTTGAACTACGGATTATCGAAGTCCAAGAAAATTCGTAATCACTCCCTCCAGGAGTGTGTATCGAATAACCGGGCCGAGATAGGAGTAGATACTCGTATACCAACGAGTATTAAGGTCAAGTACAACAAGCCTGACATCTTTGTCCTTGACAAGCTCAAGAAGGAGATTTTAATCGTTGAAGTAGGCATTACGAGCTTTGACCACCTACGTGCTGTTGAGGTCGAGAAGAAACATAAGTACGATCTTCTGGCCAATCATTGTGGCACACTACATGGGTTTAAGACAAGAATAGTCCCGTATGTGATGACATGGGACGGGATGGTGATAACTTATCACCAAAACTACAGGAAGGAACTAGAACTCGACAGACGCATCGAAGCGTATATACAGTCCAGAGTCCTCAAGATGACACTGGAGAGCTTATCTATGGATGCTCGAAGAGAACCTCCATACTCCGATGCAGCTTCTGAGAATGTCAGAGCTAGCAAATCTGGTCCCCAGGACTCTCCAATTCCAAGTCTTCTCTCCAACTGTGAGTCGATATGAATGTAAAAACACTATAGTATACCCCAATAAATAAATTTATATTTTATTAGTAATCATGCAAGCCACCGTGGTGTAGTGGTAGCACAGCGTGTTCATACATCGAAGGTGTGGGTTCGAGTCCCGCTGGGGCTATTTATTATTTGAAATACAATAATAATAAAAATAACATAAGCTTGGCTATCGTTGAAAGGATTAAATCAATGTAGCGTGTGGGTCGTAATCGGCTGTATTGGCCAGGCCGGCTTGAGCTGCTTGGTCCAAGTAGATCTGAAACTTTCCACCACTGGTGGTTTTACGTAAGTGATACGAAGAACTCGTAGCGATAGCCAGGAAGACTGTCCATGGAGAAACCATGTGAAACCGGGGGTCGAGACAAACCTGGAATGCATACGGCCGGAAATATAATTGAATAAGGACATGGAAAAAACTGGAACCGTCACTGCGATATTAAGCCGAGAGTGGAGACATATTCGGCCTAGGTGGGCCTGCGTAAGTCGCTAAGAGCACTCCATGCACGCCGAAACAGGTTACCGAAGTGACGTTAAGAGGCCGTGCATCTTCTCGAGGGAGTACCCTAGCGCCTACTTGTAGGTGGAGCTTAGTATCGGCTAAAAACGGTCTAGATCGAACGACCGGGCACGTGGCACGCCTACTTGCAACATAGCAGTAGGTCCGTAGCACCTGCGTAGACCGTGACATGGTAAGCAGGCTATCGTAGGGGGTAGCTGATTGTGCGGCAGGTCTAGCTTTAGTATACTGCATTTCCTAGAGCTGTAGTACGTCTCCATTTGAACTATTATATCTATCACCTTGAAACCTCGACTATAAATAAATACTTTAATGTAATCATGCAATCGAAGGTCCCCTCGTAACTAATATTTTTTAAATATTTGAAAATTTCTAGAAAATTCAGAAATGTAGTAAATGTTACCTCAATTGATTATATCCTTTCAACGATGGCCAAGATTATGTTATTACAATTATTATTGTGTTTCAGATAATAAATAGCTCCAGCCGGAATCGAACCCCAACTTTTCGTGTATCAACACCATGCTCTGATCACTGAGCCACTAGTGCTCTAAAATTTGTGTTTATATCATTATTAACTTTAGATACTAAAGCATGCAACATATTGCTTCATTTTGTTAGATTTTTTTTTCGGACAGTATAGCTAATGTTCTTATTCCAATTAGCATATAAAGATATGTAATGCATCAGGCTGCCGAGTTGATCGAAGGAGAAATTATATAAAAAAAACAGGCGGGGTGTTAGTTGCCTAAGATTATTGTGGTTGAATGGTTAGCCTTTTTAGATCTTATTTATTAGACGTGGGTCGAACATGCCAACGATTTTATGAGATTCTATATGATGAAGGAAATGTGCTTAACCTAGTCTAAGAGGTCTTTATATGATAAACTACATAGGGGTTCACATCTACATGCCTTTGCCGTTGCCAGGCTCTCGGTACTCAGTTGTTTGCTTCTGGATTTCATATATCTCGTATTTTAATGTTAAAACACCTTCATCTAGCGGCGGAGAATGTGGTTTGTCCAATCGGGACACAGTCACTATATTGGGAGAATAATATTAAACAGAAAACCCTGGACATGGATGAATCATCTTTGTCCTTACTTTTTGATTCCGTACATATGCCGAAACTCTTAGGCGAGGAGGATTCAACCAGTAAGTTGATAGTGTAGGTGTGTGAGCAATGCGGCTGTGATAGCGGTGCAGTAAGATGTGAAAACCAGTGCCTTATCCCCAGGTCTTAACCCCCACGCTCAATAAGATAAATGTTGGTCCCCAAAACTCTCATAGAGGATTGGGCCGAGAATAGTGAGGTGGTTCGCCCAGGATAAAAGCCCAATGGGTAAGATTACGCTTATGCGCAAGAGGCCATACGAGGAGGGAGAATTAATGAGCAAGCTTATCATGTCATGGTAGTTGGTGTAGAAACGCCTTTTTTTTTGGTACCTGGCTTTTTATTCAAGATTTCTACACACCTCGGATTACGGAATAAAAATCGCCAAATTTACGTTATATGTATGAAATATATATAAGCACAAGACGACTATAAAAATAAACGCACCCTGTAAAAGAAACGATGTCGAATGACATTGCCAAGTTACAAGTAATACAAGTATATCTACCGATATCGGTGTCAGTTAAGTAAGCCAGATATTATTATCATAGATAATAACAAAAAAAAAAGAAACTTTTGATTTTTAGGGCTGCGATTGCCATTCAAGACATTGAATAGATAGTGAAATTTTATAATTAAGGAAATACGACTTAGGTTATGAGATAGAAATATTTCACTCAAGTAAGACATAGATATTCTTTTGTTAGGTAAATAAATGAGCTGATAACAATCTTTTAAAGAACTACACTTTAGAAATTTGAAGCTACTCACCCCTGGCAGATAAATTTGGGTCTGTAGCTTTAAAATAAAACTCGTGGAATATCTCGTTAGTTTTGCCAAGGGATGGACTAGGACGAAACTGAAGAAGAGGAAAGACGTGTATAGGTTAGTCGATTTGGGTGTATTGTGTAGGACTGGAAGACCAATGAGGATATAGCCCTTGTAACGTGGCTTTTCCTGAGAAGCCCTTTATATCCAGCAGAATAGGGTAGATGAAATGGTACTTAAGTCAGAGAGTTAAAAGATGCTGCCAAAAAATTATAATGGATGTTTAATCTAGCATTTCAAATATATATTTTCATAATAGAAATGTGCTGTTATTATTTTATTTACTGGTTTATTTATTATTTCCTTGCATTTATATAGTTTGTTATGCTCAATATTTAATGATGTTAGGTTTTAAGTGTTTATAAAGACCATTATAGCTTTATAAATTGCAATACATTAAATTAGGACAACTGGAGACTTCATTAGTTTCTACGATGTCATTGTACTTAGAAGGAATACCCTAAAATGTGTTACGAGCATATGCGTAACATATCCGGTCATTAAGAACAAATTTGTAATTAACTTAAATTTTATCATTCCTGGAGTCAAAGTCCATTGGATACGGCGGAGCTTGTCGCACCATAGCCATGGTGGGTGTTTTTTTAGTGAGTAAGAGTCTCACAGTACCCGACGCAAAGGATCTCAACCTGAGTGGAGGGTTCCATGATGGATTTTTCACCCGCTGGCAGCAATCAAAAAAAAATAAATAAATTTTATCATGCAGGCACATCAAAGTTTTATAATAAAAGAAATAAACAGTAGTTTAAATACATAGGCAATCTTAATGGTTGATCTTATAGTAATCTTGGCCTATGCATTCCCACGCTATCCAAAAAATATGTTGATTTTAAACTAGTGATGCATTGCAGTTCACAACCTAACCACTTGATAGCTGACAAGTTTTTAACCGTAAATATAGAAAAGCAAATGTCATACCTTCAATGACGGCCTTCTAGTGTATCCCTACCGTTTTTTTTCTTCTTACTAAGTAAACCGCGTTAAGTAAAGGTTTTTTTTTTGTTCCAGATCTAGCATCTCAGACCTTTCTAGTTAATACATAAATTTGATTTAAAGTATTTATTAATAGTCGAGGTTTCAAGGTGATAGATATTATAGTTAAATGGAGACGTACTACAGTTCTAGGAAATGCAGTATACTAGAGCTAGACCTGCCGCACAATCAGCTACCCCCTATGATAGCCTGCTTACCATGTCACGTTCTACGCAGGTGCTACGGACCTACTGCTATGTTGCAGGTAGGCGTGCCACGTGCCCGGTCGTTCGATCTAGACCGTTTTTAGCCGATACAAAGCTCCCCCTACAAATAGGCGAGGATACATCCTTGAGATGATGCACAGCATCTTAACGTCACTTCGGTAACCTGTTTCGGCGTGCATGGAGTGCTATTAGCGACTTACGCAGGCCCACCTAGGCCGAGTATGTCTCCACTCTCGGCTTAATATTGCAGTATAACTTCTAGTTTCCCATGTCTTTATTTGGATAATTTCGGCCATATGCATTCCAGGTTTGTTTCGACCCCCTGTTTAATATGGTTTTTCTACGGACAATCTTCCTGGTTATCGCTTCGAGTTCTTCGTATCACCTACGTAAAACCACCCGTTGTTGAAGGCTTTAGATCTACAAATGACCAGCAATAAAAGCCGGCCTGTCTAATATTGTCGATTACGACCTACACGCTTGCATTTATTATATCCTTTTGGCGTTAGCAACCTCATGTCATTTTGGTTTTTATTTTTGTCCTATTCAAAACTTTTATTTGTTGTTTGTTAAAGCTCAGATAACATTGGGTCAAAAAATAAAGACATTTTTTTTACAGAAGTTATTATTAACTACCGTGTTTGTAGCCAAATACGTATTTGGCTACGACAATTGTATTTAAAACATTATGTAGCCCAGCGGACCTGTATTTCGACACCTTCGTTGTATGAATACGCTGTATTATCACTGAGCTATAGGGGCATCCTTCTGAATTATTATTAAGTATTTGACATGCTTGTTTACAGTTTTTATTATTACTCAAAGAAGACATCCTGCAATTGTTAGTAGGGCATGTTTTAATCTTCCTGAAAATAGTATCAAAAAATTTCAGGTGAACCATTTTACCGAAAAACTACTATGCCCTCAGTCATTCACTCCTTGGAATGTGTTTCATTCTAGTCTAAGTCACAGTATCTGTCTAAAATGACCAGTCTTATTGATGTTTACAGTTTCCCAGAGACCGCTTAAAAGAAACAAAAGAGTTGATCTCATAAAAAAATCTTGTGTTAAACCTCGTATTTACTTCCTTTTTGAGCCACCCGTATAACTTTTTTTTTCAGAAAATTTTACCTTCGGCTTCTTATTATTGTTTAACTTGTTGCCTCTTAATATATGACCGCATTTTTCATCATTTTGTTAAAATATAATGTTGGTGACCTCTAGTTTCCGTTACAATTGTCGAGATTTGAGATTTTATTATTTTGCATGAGGGTTGAAAATTTATAATTTTAAATAGTTCAAGTGTAAGAACCCACGACATCTCCATCCCCTATTGAAAAGTCTCTTTTTATGTGAGATTTATTGACCCTGACAAGGCTTTTGTCCTTTTTAACCATATATCCATCCGGTAGGATCTTATCTGTAATTTTATATCCTGAGTGCAATTATCCTTCAATTTGTTTGAAGTGTTTTCTCGGTATATTAAAGCGTTGTATCCTATACGAAAGTCGGAAGGCGAACTAATCTTTCCTTTTTAAATACATTTCTTATATTTTTGAAAATGTAGTATCCTCTTAATATTTAACTGTACCCCATCAAACCGATAACAGCTTCTTCCCCATACATTATTAACTTCTAATTCGGGGGTTTTGCCCATTTATATATATATGGAGACATTCCTATGGCCCTATTGTAGGAGATGTTTACTTCAAATGTGGCTTTTTCTACTACGTGCTTCCAAGACAGCTTGCCGCAGTCCGATAGTTTCTTTATCTTGTTCCACGGGGACTGATTTGTCCTTTCTATTGCTCCTAGTGTGTTATGATGTTCCGGGGACGAAAAACTCCATTCGATGCCATATTTTTCTTGTAAAGCTCTTATGTCTTTATTCTTAAATTCTAGGCCACAATCTGAAAGAAATCGTTTAGGAATTCCGTGTTTTTTTATAACATTTTTTTCAATGCCTTCCGCTATCGTTTTTCCTTCCTTATCACTAACAATTAATGTTTCTAGCCATTTAGAGTGATGATCGATGGCTGTCAAAATAAAGTAATTTTTTTTTCCTTATATGGAATTCATCCAATCAGGTCCCCCTCCCACAACTCATTTTCTGCTTCTGTTTGAATAATGCGGTTTTTTGTGTTGGTGATTTTCCTTCCCAATTTAGCATAAATCTCACATTTTAGAACCAACGTCTCTATATCTTTGTATATCCCTTCCCAGTAAAATTTATTTTTAAGCAAAAACTTCATGTTGTTTGCAGACCCGTGTCCAGATTCCGTATGATAGTGTTCTAAGATTTTGATTCTATCGTCCAATGTCAGCTCCTTAACGATCGAAGCAACTTTATGTTCCTTCTCAAATAACCTACTGCATCCGTCAGCTATGTTGTCTTCCCCCTTGATATAGACTGGGGTGAATTTATACTCCTGTAATTGCATAGACCACCGAAGGATTCGACTTGTAGGGTTTTTTGACCCCCAGAGGTAGGTGAGTGACTTATGATCTGTTCTAAGGGTAAATTCCTTTCCAAGTAAATAATGTCTGTAGTTTGCTTTTCCTTTTACAACACCTAGTAATTCCTTGTCGGTGACCGAATAGTTTTTCTGACAGTTTATAAAACGCTTACTAAATAGAGATATGACTTCTTCCTTCCCGTTGTCGCTAGCTTAGGATAGTACTGCACCAATTCCTATACCGGATGCGTCTGTGGTTAAAATAAATTGCTTTTTAAAGTCCGGATGCTTCCTTTTAATTTCTCCTGATAATGCTTTCTTAATCGCAATAAAACTGGTTCGAAAGGGTTCTGACCAAGATACTTGTTTTACACTTGTTTTTGTCTCTCCCTTTAAAAGGTCAAGGCCGTTAATTTAGCGTAGTGATCTACGTACTCTCTGCAATAATTTACTAAGCCCAGGAAAGATCTAAGCTCTTTAAGAGTTTTCGGGGAGGGATTATTTTGAATCGTTTCGATTTTCGAAGGGTTCGGTTTCAAGTAACCATTAGAGATTATGTTACCCAGTATTTTGATTTCCGATTTGAAAAATGAACATTTCTTTTTATTCAATACCATACCAGATTCTTCCAGTTTATTCCAGACTATGGAAAGGCGAGACGAATGTTCCTTTTCATTCTTTGAAAAGATTATTATGTCATCTAAGTAAGGTATGACAAATTCAGAGCAAGGGTTTCCGATTATTTGATCCATAGCTCGTTGAAATGTAGCAGGTGCATTACATAAACCAAAGGGCATCCGGTTAAATTCGTATAATCCCCCCTTCCATGCAAATGCTGTTTTGCATTTATCTTCTATATTCAATTCGATCTGGTAATATCCAGACGTAGCGTCTAGTGAGGAGAAGACTCGGGCCTCAGATAGTCTATCCAATATTTCGTCAATGCGGGGTAAGGGGTATTTGTCTCTGATAGTTATCTTGTTAAGGGCCCTGAAGTCAATGCACATGCGTAATGTTCCGTCCGGTTTTGTAACAGGTGCAATTCTGCTACACCAAGGGCTACTTGATTCCCTTATTATTCCAAGTTTTAGATTCTTGTTGATCTCCTCTGTGATTGCTGTCTCGTAGTTGATCGGAACGCGGTAATTCTTTTGATAAATAGGGTTGTGGTCTCCCGTTTCAATCTGATGTGGATGTGCGCCCTTAATAAATGCAGAGCCAATGTTCTCACCAAAAAGTTTGTTGTAGGCTTCTAAAATTCTATTTTTACCATTGTTGTTTTGGTATATATTTTGTTTTGAAGACGTTACCTCGGTTTGGGCGTCATTCCGTTCTCTGACGGAGATCTTCATGTCTTCTTTTGGTAAGTTTGAAAATGTTTCTATTTGAGGATTCTTTGATGCCTCAGCGTTATTTCCGTGTTTTAATCCACTTTCAGTCTTATTAGAGATTGTTAATTGGGGGTCTGTAGATGCGTCCCATTTAATATTTGCTATTTCCTGCTTTTTTGTCTTTATTAGGTAACCTAATATCTTGTTTACTACCGTGGGGCACTTCCTAATTACATCGACACCAAGTATTGTATAATTTGGAAGGCCTTGGCAAACCAGAGGAGAAAATGTTATTTCTTCGCTAAGTATTCTGATTTTATAGTTTTTTAACACGACCTTGATGTTTATGTAAGTTCCTGAAGCCGCTCTAATCTTTGTTCTTGTTGGATAGATCTCATGTTTCTCACTCACATTGTCAATGTTAATTAGTGAGATGTCCGCCCCGGTATCGATAAGCGTAGGGACGTTATGTTTGCCGCCACCATTAGCCAGTACAAAAAATGGGTTACTGCAAAATTTGTTTACTGCACAAGAGCAGATGTTAATTTCTTTATTTAGATCTTCTTCTTGGTCAGATTCTTTCCCTTCTACTACGTTAACCTTTTTCTCCTTTTTCCAGCCGCTTTGCTCGAGTTTCTTAATGAGAAAGCAATTTTCTGTGGCATGATTCCCCTTTTTATGCAGTAAACAGTAAAATTTACTCTCTTTACGCTTCGAGTCTTGTCGTTAAGTTTTTTTTAAACCATCATCCTTAGGAGTTTTTTCTTCAATACGGTTGGTCACTTTTTTTGGAAAAGCCATTTAAGCCGCTTCTTCTGCCTGGTAAACAAACGTGTTCCAATCGGGTGCAGAGCATGCATATGTAAATAAAAGAGTTTTCAATTCAGCCGATGTGTTAGAAATAGTCAATCGTATAAGTGATTTGAGGGTAATGCAGTCCCGCTCTGAAAGTGTAGAAGCATCCTTTGACAGTTGTATATAGTCCTCATACACCCGGGTTGTTTTGGTTGCTAAAAACCTGTCTAGGATCTCGTCAGTGTTCGTTGAAAAGCCGAACCTCTTCTTTAGTCCTTCTACGAGAGTGTCAAGATTAATCTTAGTTAAATCTCCGTTAGTCAACGTGACAAGATATGTCCTGGCCTTCCCAGTAAGTTTGATAACAATTAAGCCCATATGGGTCTGGTCATCCCAACCTGCAGCTTGAGCTATCATGATGACTTCTTTGAGCCACATGTTCACATCATCATCATCTCCATTGAACTCTCTCATCGCTTTTGACGCTGTCGCCATGTCGAGATTTAAGATTAAATTATTTTGCATAAGGGTTAAAAATTTATAATTTTAAATAGTTTAAGTGTAAGAACCCACGACATCAATATTCCTCAATAACCTTCAACATAACAATTTTATCCACTCTCCTTAAATCCAGATTTCCTACGTTCAACCACATTTTCTAACACACACATTTCAATACAAAAATTTTTATACCCCTGTTTATACCTATGCAAAAAATTTACATCATCAATATTAAACCCTTTAAACTCATTCTTTTTACAAAAATTTCACCCAAATCTTCTTTACTAAGATCGTGAAAGAAGAAATAATAGTATTCTTTCATAGGTATAAAATTTTTTAATTTTGTACTATCATGGGATCAATAGGATATCATACCGATGAAGAACATAAAAGAATATGATAAGTATTTTTTTGAATTCTAATTCATTTTAGGATAACCCTTTGAACTTAAGCATATCATTAGAAGGTGGAAAATAAACTAACAAGGATTTCCTTAGTAGTAGCGAACGAACAGGAAAAAACTCATTATGTAATCTATATTTATTATAGAGATGTTAAATGTTATTGTTGTCATTCAAATCATAGATACAATTATTTGTAGTAAATGATGACAATATATAATCAATGTAGAGTACGATTGCTTGGTAGTGCAATTGGAATATAGATAGAATAGAATATCTAAGGTTAAATATAAATGATATACCGATAGCAAATAAGTACAGCGATGGAAATTGTGAAAATGATAGTATTATAGCTTATAGTAAATATAAGACCCGTCTTGAAACACGGACCAAGGAGATTACCAGATGACAGTATTAAAATAAATCATAGGTGATTTTGTCATCTGGTAAGACCCGAAACATAGTGAACTATATATGTCAATGGTTGAAGATAAATGACAGTTTATTGGAAGACCTAAGTCATTCTGACGTGCAAATCGATGGTGAAAGATGTATATAGTGGCGAAAGACCAATCGAACTATGTGGTAGCTGGTTCACAGCGAAATGTCTCTTAGGACAGTTGAGTATATAATAAAGTAAATAGATGTAGAGTCAATACAATATTTTTAATATTGTTTAACTTCTAATTCTATAGGTTTGTATGTTTTAATAATACTTACTAATATTTTTGATACTCAAGTGGGCGTATGATTGTAAGAATGATATGCAATAAGGGATGAACCTTTAGATACACTAAAATTTCTAATAGTATTAAAATTATAAATATGATGAATACATTATGACAGTAGGGCGGTTGTTATGGCAGTAGAAATCCGCTAAGAAACGTGTTACAACGTACCTACCGAATGTATTATTGTATAAAATGGATGAATATTATAATAATATTGAAGTGTATTAGAATAAATATTATGATTTTATTCTGGTAGTTGTGTAATTTGAATATATTGAAGTATACAAGTTATTGTATATTGAATAATCAAATGAGCAGATCTTGGTGGTAGTAACATAATAATTTGTATTTATAGAGTTAAGGGTTGTCATAAAAGATGACGTGAGACGGTGTTATATTAAAACAAATTGTATTAATATTTTACAATCTTATTTATTAAGTGGTGACACAAATATTAGACTATTGTTAAAAAGAATCATAATATAAATGAGTTATGTTTTTTTGTATGATGTGATAGTTGTTATAAGATCATCATTTCGATAATAATATGTTAAAAAATCAATAAATAAACCGTACCTATACCGCATCAGGTGACTCTGTTTTATAACAAATATATTAAAATAATCTAAGTAAGGGAATTCGGCAAAATAGATCTGTAACTTTGGGATAAAGATTGGCTCTAGCATGCTAGAACTTTTTATATTATGAGAGGAATCTGACTGTTTAATAAAAACATAGCTTTATGATAATGTAAAGTGAATTCTGCCCAGTGTATTTATTAGTTAAAATAAAATAAGCATATATAAACGGCGGGAGTAACTATGACTCTCTTTGGCTGGAAATGGTTAGGGGGCATCTCGTTCCGCGGTTTATGCACGGGTTTGTTTTGGGCAAAATCGCGGACGATAGATTACGAATGCTCGACGTCCAAATCCGGGGTGCGGTGAGGAAATGGCTTAGACTCCCTAAGGACGTTCCCACTGCTTACTTCCATGCGAAGGTTCAGGACGGTGGCTTGGGTCTGCCATCACTGAGGGCGGTCGTCCCCGAACTCATTGTTAAGAGATACGGGGCTCTCGATCGTTCGACGTGGGAAGCGGCCCGGGCTGCCGCCAGATCTGATAAGATCCGTAAGAAACTGAGCTGGGCTAAGAGGCAGATGAGAAAGTACTTGCATGACACTGGAGGTGGTAGTAGCACTAGCGAGGCCACCCACACGGCCGATTACTGGCGTGAGAGCTTGTATCGCTCAGTTGATGGATTCGAGTTGAGAGAATCCTCCAAGACCGCAGCGTCTACCAAATGGTTACGTGAGCGAAGTGGGCGATACACCGGTCGCGATTTTGTGCAGTTTGTGCACACTCATATTAACGCCCTCCCGTCCAGGGTTCGGACGACGAGGGGGCGCAGGAATGGCACTGGGTCGGAGTTGAACTGCCGTGCTGGTTGCATGGTTAGGGAGACGACGGCCCATGCCATCCAACAGTGTCACAGAACACATGGTGGCCGTATCGAGCGTCACAATCTGGTCGTTCGGGTCTTCTCGGAAGAGTTGGCCCGACAAGGGTGGCATGTGGAGGTAGAGCCGAAGGTCGTTACCTCACTGGGGATCCGTAAGCCAGATATTATCGCGGTTAGAAGAGAGGTCGGAGTGATTTGGGACGCCCAGATAGTCTCGGGTCAGCGCCCTCTTGACGACGCCCATCGGACGAAACGTACTAAGTACGGATCGGACGTGGAGCTAGTCGAGAAGGTTGCCGACAAACTAGGACTTCCGATAGGCTGCGTCCAAGTCACGTCTTGTACGCTCTCCTGGCGAGGTATCTGGAGTCGGGCGTCAGTTAATGAACAACGCCGGCTCCTAGGGCTCGGGTCTTCCCTATTTGAATGGATTCCGGAGTTGGTGTTGAGAGGGTCCCACACAAATTGGACACGCTTCAATCAGTTGACTACGGTCAAAGGGAAGGGTTAATCCTCAAAGCTGAGGGAGATCCAGTGGGGGTTGCTGCCGTACCCATCGGTGGTACTGGTCCCACATTTCTCTGAAAGTCCCTAATGTTCGACCAAGCCCGGTACCACCATCGAACACCTAAACGGCAAAATGCCTCATGGCACATGAGCCAAGTAGGGGGGTAGGGACACGGGAACCTCCGGCTCGTCTGTGATGATTAAGCTCCCTCACGGGAGGTCACTAGACGAAGGCATGTGTTGTGGGCTCAAATAGCCAAATGCCTCGTCATTTAATTGGTGACGCGCATGAATGGAGCAACGAGATTCCTACTGTCCCTATTTAGAGCTATGTGAAACAACGAGACAAGGGAACGGGCTTGTTATTTATCAGCGGGGAAAGAAGACCCTGTTGAGCTTTACTCTAGTATATTTTAATTCATATATATTATATTGTAGAGAGGTGGGAGATGTATTGTGAAACCACTAATATTAATATTATATGAATTTATTTTAATTATATGGGGAGTTTGGCTGGGGCGGTACAACTGTTATAAAGAAACACAGTTGTCCTAAGATACAATTAATTAGGATAGAAACCTAATGTTTAATATAAGGATATAAGTGTGTCTGATGTATAGAACAATAGTTTTATATGATGGGAAACCATGGCCTAAAGATCCTCCAATAATAATTCTATTTGATTGGAGGTGACAGAAAAGTTACCACAGGGATAACTGGCTTGTAGCAAATGAGCGATCATAGCGACTTTGCTTTTTGATTCTTCGATGTCGTCTCTTCTGATCATCGTAGTGTATATGTTACGAAGTGTTGGATTGTTCACCCGTTAATGAGGAACGTGAGATGGGTTTAGACCGTCGTGAGACAGGTTAGTTTTACCCTACTGTAAATATCATTAAGAAAAGTTATATAGTACGAGAGGAACAATAAGTGATGACCACTGGTGTAGCGATTAATTATTCAATTATGTTGCAAAACTACGTCATGAATAATAAATGCTGAAAGCCTCTTAAGCATGAAGTTAATCTTAATGATAAATAAGTGAGGAATACTACCTCTATAAAGAGTGGGACTGTAAGAATGAAGGTGTATACCGACATTTTGAGGTTACCATCTCGTTCTATAAAAAGTTTACCTTCTCGTGGTATAGAATGTATTAACTATGTTAATATAGTTGATCTAAATAGCAACCTTATTATTGTTAATTTATATGTGTTTGAAAATCACTTTTTTCTCTGTATATTCATATTGTAAATATTGTTCATAATTTTGATTGTTAAATATTCACCAAATGTTTTTTTTATTATTGTTTCTATTGATATTATTCGTATTATTTACTTTATTCTATATTTTAATATTAACACCAGGTTGATTCTGCCTGACGTAGACGCTATACTCTAAGATTAACCCATGCATGTCATTGAATAATTGAAAAGACGAACAGCTCAGTAACTCTTATTTTATTTGATGTATTAGGATTCTAACTATGTTAAATTATAGGTAACAATAATACAATAAGAATAAGATCTATCTGTTAGTTGCTAAGGTAATGGCTTAACAAGACCGTGACGGATAACGGTATTACTTTGTAATATTCCGGAGAAGGAGCCTGAGAGATTGCTACTAAGTCTAAGGATTGCAGCAGGGGCGAAACTTGACCTATGATATTTTATTGAGGCAGTTATGAGTAGTATTTTATAATTATTGTAATATTGTAAGTATATATTACAAGATAAATCGGAGGGCAAATCGAGTGCCAGCAGCCGCGGTAATACTTGTTCCGATAGTGTGTATGATGATTGATGCAGTTAAAAAGTCTGTAGTTTATATTTAATAAACATAGTGAGGTATATTGTATGGTTAGGAGAGAGATGAAATGTGATAACCCTAACTGGATGAACAGAAGCGAAAGCTATATACTTAAATGTATTATTAGAACAAGGACGTAAGCTAGAGGATCGAAAATGATTAGATACCATTGTAGTTCTAGCAGTAAACTATGTTAAATCATAGATATATTATTTATATATTTATGTAGAGAAATTAAGATTATATTGACTCTGGGGATAGTATGATCGCAAGATTGAAAATTAAAGAAATTGACGGAAGAATACCACAAGGAGTGGATTGTGCGGCTTAATTTGACTCAACGCGGGGTAATTTACCGGGTATAACATGATATAAAATTTATCATGATAGTGGTGTATGGCCGTTTCCAATGGATGCTGTGAAGTAATGATTAATTTCAACAAGATATGAGACCCTCATATAGACAGATGTAGTGATACATATGAAGGAGAGGATTAAAACAGGTCCGTTATGCCCTAAGATAATATGGGTTGCACGCGCAATACAATAATATTTCATATTATAAGGGATAATATAATGTAAGATATATTTGAACATGGAATTGCTAGTAAGTTTTATTTAATAAGTAAAATTGAATGAGTCCCTGTTCTTTGTACACACCGCCCGTCGCTATCTAAGATGGTATTATCTATGAACAAATTTATAAAGTGAATAGATAGTACTAGATCTGATATAAGTCGTAACATGGTTGCTGTTGGAGAACCATTAGCAGGATCATAAACAAGAGTGATGGGATTATTATAATGAAAGTGTATACTGACATTATAATAGTTCTGTCCGTATTCTAAATAACAAATACCTTCACGTGGTATAGAATGTATGATGCATTAGTATGTATTATCTAAAGGTTGTTGTAAAAAGGTGTATTTGAAGATTGTGTGATCTACTTTTGTTCTTTTATTGGGTGCAGTTAGTAGTGTGTTATTTTTGATGTTTTAGAAAGTACTGAAGGAGGAATAGGTTTAAGGGGGTGGATTGTAGTTGGATGTGTATGAAAGTAAAATGAGCATAGATTGGTCTGTTAAATTATTGTGTAAATAATTATTGACCGAAATACAAGCATGATCTTCATTACTAATAAAGAAACATTGAACTTAGATTATTCAGCCTTTACTTTTTCTATATTGTTAACTTATGGCTATTTGGATAATTTACAATTTTAATAATATGTAATAGCGGTTATTTGGAGGACAATATCAATATAGTTAAGCATTAAATCATAGAGTTAAATGTCATTTGCAGTAAAATAAAACATTTTTAAGTAAATTTGTTGACTATTTAAACATATTACAAGATGTATGTATAATCGCTCATAATCCGTTTGTAACATTTAAAAGAGAAATATAATGTGTTGGACTTCAGTGTTTGGTAGAGAGGGATAGTTCTATACGACATGATGATTATAAACAATAATAGCCTATGAAGTGAAAAGTTAAACGCCTTTAGAACCAACTATTCAACAACTTTAAAGTAGTAATCCATTTATTTTTGCAGTTGTAAATTTTGATACTATGTGTCCATAAGTCATAGTCTCCTTATACTATGGGGGTGCACTAATGGTCATATTCGTGATTTCTTGTGCTTTAAAATATTTCATTTTCTCTAAAAGACAAAGGAAAACTAAAATCGAATTGATCTTTAGATAGGGTATGCTGGGTGGGCACCTTGAGTTGTGTGGTTGTTGTAATGTTATTGTTATCTTATAAAAATTTGATGTTTATAAAAACATCGTGCTGCTAATATTATAACCTAAACACCGAAGTTAAATAGTTTTTCCGTGTCAGTAAAAATACGGCACTTAACGTTTCCAAGCGGTCGCCCTTCTTAGTACTAATTAAGCTCATACTGGTTTAACTTCGGAGTTCTGAAGGGTTCCTGTGCTTTACAGTAGATATGGCCGCATCTGACAACTTATAAATGTGCTTTTATGATAAGTGATATTTCTTTGGGGTAAAGAGTTTTTGCAGTAGTTTTATTGTTTTTTTTAACCCGCATATAATAATAAATTTTACAACTATAACTAATCTTTTTTAAGACTTAGAACTATGGTTTTTGTAAATTTCAAACCATATCTACCTATATTAGGCTGATTAAACATTGCTGATATCATACGTACATATACAAATTAAGTAGGTTGTAAATGTCCTGTGGTAAAAGATCGCTTTGGTACACAAAGGCATGTCCTTGCATATGGTAGGATATTGTTCAATGAGATTCAGCTGTTGTTGTTGTCGTCGGCTGTCTTTTAGACAGCACTTTAGATATTTAAGAAAATCTTTCTCGCAATAAAATATAGGAGACTATGTTCCGAACCCAAGGAATAGCCAAAATGTTATATAATGATTTCTTTGGTTCTATAAAAAACAACTACCTTCACGTGGTATATAATGAATGATATATTTATATGTATTATCCAAAGGTTGTTAAGGTCTAATAGCTCAGTGGTCAGAGCATGGTGTTTATACACGAAAGGTGTGGGTTCGATTCCCGCTGGTGCTTTATTACTTGAAAGACAGTAATTAAAACTTACATGAGCTTAACTACCATTGAAAGGATTTAATCAATGTGGCGTGTGGGTCGTAGTCGGCTGTATTAGCCAAGGCCGGCTTGAGCCACTTGTTCTAAGTAGAGCTGAAACTTTCTACCACTGGTGGTTTTATGTAGGGGATACAAAGAACATGGAGCGATAGCCAGGAAGACTGTCCATGGAGAAACCATGTGAAACCGGGGGTCGAGACAACCCTGGAATGCATACGGCCGGAAATATAATTGAATATAAACATTGGAAAAAACTGGAACCGTCACTGCGATATTAAGCCGAGAGTACAGACATACTTGGTCCATGTGGGCCTGCTTAAGTCGCTAAGAACACTCCATGCACGCCGAAACAGGTTACCGAAGTGACGTTAAGAGGCCGTGCATCTTCTCGATGGAGTACCCCAGCGCCTACTTGTAGGTGGAGCTTAGTATCGACTAAAAACGGTCTAGATCGAACGACCAGGCACGTGGCACGTCTACTTGCGATATCGCAGTGGGATGAAGCACCTGCGGAGACCGTGACATGGTAAGCAGGCCATCGTAGGGGGTAGTTGATTGTGCAGCAGGTCTAGCTCTAGTTCACTGCATTTCCTAGAACTGTAGTAGGCCTCCATTTAAACTTAAATATTTATCACCTTGTAACCTCGACTATAGATTAACACTTTATTTTTTAATCTTACAATATCTTTAACAGATATATCAAGCCGAGGGTAAACATATTGTCGTAATAATTGATCTGCGTAAAACGCGCTGTGCACGGCAAAAATTTTTAAAAGATGATGTTTATATGCCGCGCATCTTTTCCCGGTGTACCTAGAGACCTCTTTTAGATATATATATGTATTTATTAAAGCCTGAGATCGAGAGAGCCGTGGATAAGCTAGTTGATTCTAGTGTAGAAGGGGTTGGGAAGCAATGTCCCCACGAGCCTGTATCCCGGGGAACATGATTTCCCCTGAAGACCCTTTAGGCACACAGCCGAAGGGTGTAGAAGACTTATCTACTGTCTCTACTGAGCCCACAGACCTGGCCGGCAATTTATAAATGTTTTAAAGAGTAGCCCATTAAACTATTTGCTATTTTCTAAAGCCTAGACTCGAAAGTGGTACAACTACTTGTAACATAACATTAATTTCTCTGCACTTGCTTTTATCATGACATGTCATGCAGTCTATGTAAAGGAAAGCCGAATGTGCTTTATCATTAAAGCTAGTGTAATAAATTTTCAGGATCTGTAGTAAGTTATCTTAATTATTAAAAAAGCCACCGTTTTGATTACACAAATGGGTAATTTATAATTTGATGTAGGTATCGACCAAGGTCATTTAAGATTAGGTCGTTACGTAGTATGGTTTACATTCAAGCCGTATTATGTAAGTCAAGAATTTTTGATTTTTAATCCTTTAATTTTTATTCTTTTAAATGTACGAACAGCCAGTGAAAAATACTGGAAATAAATAATATAACAATCACAGGTGGTGTTTCGACCCTTTTCCTCTAGTATTGTTCATATTAATTGTAAACCTCATACGTTTGATTTCATCAATCCCGAGTTAAACAACTAATTATATTTCTATACACTACTTAACATTTTACAAATAAAACAAAACTTATATTAACTGTACTCAAAAGCTTCTTCAATTTCTCTTCATCAAACTTGAAAAAACTGTCAATAGGAATAATTCTAAGAACATGAGAAAAATGAATTTTGGACATTCTAAGGTTTTCGTAGTACCACAAAGGTGACAAAGTAGAATTATTCGCGACATAAAACATACTACTATAACTAAAAAACATGCTAAACATTGTTGAATTCAGTCCTTTAATTTCTCTTTCTATTTCGTCTTCGATGTTTATTTTCTCGTAATTAGCGTAAATGTTTTGCGATTCTAAAAGATTAGATAATGCACCGATAATTTCTTTATAAGCCTTTTCCTCCCTTCCCTTCTTGCAAGATACAAAAAACCCGCTTTTCATTGAGATTTTTAACGATTCATAGTACTGTTTCTTCATGGGATTTATAAAATTTTTTGTGAAGACCCACAATGGAATTAAAGTACGGAAATAAATATAGTTGGGATGTAATATCCAAATACTTTGACGAAAAAGGACTTGCTAGCCAACAAATAGACTCATTTAACCAATTTGTTAAAACAAAAATGCAAGAAGTAATTGACGAGGCTTCGGTCATTACAGTTCAGTCCACAATTACTGCAGGACAGGAGAGTAGGAGGAAAATTACGATGAAGTTCGGTCAAATTTACGTCTCTAAACCGCCAACATACACAGAAGCAGACGGTACAACAGTAACGCTTACGCCTAACGAGGCTAGACTAAGAGATTTAACTTATTTATCTCAATTATTTATTGATGTTACGAAGACTGTAGAGGATGAATTCGGTGCTGTTGATGAACATAAGTATTCCAAAGTCCCTTTTGGCAGCATTCCCGTAATGGTTAAAAGTGATTACTGCTACACACACAACAAACCTGAGGAAGAAATTACAAAAATAGGTGAATGTGAATATGATGTAGGAGGATATTTTATAGTTAATGGCTCTGAAAAGGTTATAATAGCTCAAGAGAGAATGGCATCAAATACTATTTATGTTTTTAAGAAGGGCCAGCCTGCGCCTTATACGCACTACTCGGAAATAAGATCG
Source organism: Lysandra bellargus (assembly GCA_905333045.1). NCBI lineage: Eukaryota > Metazoa > Arthropoda > Insecta > Lepidoptera > Lycaenidae > Lysandra > Lysandra bellargus. The sequence continues at coordinate 1,158,031 of HG995364.1, read as the reverse complement.
GTACCCGAAAAGGGAGCTAAAAGCCCTAGCGCGTTCTCCCTTAAACTTTGTAGAAATCCAAATGTCATTAGGGCCTCAGTTCCTTATGCTAAACAGGACATTCCCTTATTCATTCTCTACAGAGCATTGGGCTTTTTGTCCGATAAGGAAATTACAGACCATATTATTTTACAAAACGATGAAGAAATGTACGACTTGTTGAAAGAGAGTATTATCGAATCTTCTGTTATACAAGACCAAATTACTGCATTAGATTACATTGGGAAAAGGTCTGCACCAGTCGGGTCTACGAGAGACAAAAGAATAAACTTTGCCAAGGACATTTTAGCTAAAGAATTCTTTCCGCACATCGGGACACAAGAGTTTTGTGAGACTAAAAAGGCATATTTCCTGGGTTATATGGTCCAGAAATTATTATTAGTCGCATTGGGTAGAAAAAATGAAGATGATAGGGATCATTATGGTAAGAAGAGAATGGATTTGGCTGGTCCTTTGCTGGCCTCCCTCTTTAAGTCACTTTTAAAAAGTTATGTGCTGAAACAGCCAAACACATGCAAAAGTGCATTGAAAATGGAAGAGATTTTAATATTGCGCTAGGTCTAAAGGCGTCCACAATAGCTCAAGGGTTTAGATATGCTTTGACTACCGGTAATTGGGGTGATCAATCTAGAGCTATGCAAACAAAGGCTGGTGTGGCTCAAGTTTTAAATCGTTATAATTTCTTGTCTACACTGTCTCATTTACGACGCGTAAACACTCCTATCGAAAAGGAAGGAAAGTTAGCTAAGCCCAGACAATTGCATAATACTCATTGGGGAATGATATGTCCTGCTGAAACTCCCGAAGGTCAAGCTTGTGGTCTTGTAAAGAACTTATCATTGCTTTCGTATATTTCTGTGGGCACTTCAAGCGAGCCTATAAAAGAATTTTTAGAGGAATGTGGCGTAGAATTCCTAGAAGAAGTCACAGCCCACCAGTTAAGCAACTCGGTGAAAGTCTTTGTTAATGGCGTTTGGATGGGAGTCCATGAAGACCCTGACTACCTTTATGATTCCTTAAAAACGCTAAGAAGAGTCTTGGATATTTATAGAGAGGTTAGTATAGTCCGGGATATACGGGAGAGGGAGATACGCATACAGACTGATTCGGGTAGACCCACCAGACCTTACTATGTTGTTAAGAACAATAAATTGTATATCGAACAGCATATCAAGAATTCAGAAGCTTTGAAAAATTACAATTGGAGCGGCCTCATGAAAAGTGGCTTTATTGAATTTTTAGATGTAGAAGAGGAAGAAATGGCCATGATAGCTATGTCGCCAGACCAGCTGAATAGTCAAGATTCACCCAATTCCCAAGTCCAATACACGCACTGTGAGATTCATCCAGCTACTATTTTAGGCGTTTGTGCGTCATTTTCACCCTTTCCTGATCACAATCAAAGTCCCCGTAACACTTATCAGGCTGCGATGATTAAACAAGCGATGGGAGTTTATTCGACCAATTTCTTGCTGAGGATGGATACGTTAAGTAATATCCTTTTCTACCCGCAAAAGCCTTTAGTAACAACAAAAAGCATGGAATATTTGAAATTTAAAGAATTATCGCCCGGCCAAAATGCGATCGTGGCTATTGCGTCCTATACGGGATACAACCAAGAGGATAGTATTATTATGAATCAGAGCGCAATTGATCGTGGACTATTTAGAAGCTTCTTTTATCGAACGTATACCGACCAAGAAAACACTACACGACCGGGAGTTACTGAAGAGTTTTGTAAACCCGTAAGAGGCGAAGTCATTAGAATGCAGAATTTGAATTACAATAAGTTGGACGAGGATGGTATTATCTTTCCCGGTACGCGTGTGACAGGAGATGATGTCTTAATTGGCAAGGTTAGCCCTATTTTGGATCCCGAAAGAAGCACTAAAGGAGCACCTGTGTATATCAATAAAGACAGTAGCACGCCAATGAGAAGAACAGAAGAAGGATTTGTCGATAGCGTCATAGTTACCAACAAAGATGGCTATAAATTTACTAAAGTTAAGGTTCGTAGTGGGAGAATCCCTCAAATGGGAGACAAGTTCGCTTCTAGACATGCTCAAAAAGGAACAATAGGAATTACACTAAGGCAGGAAGACATGCCGTTTACAGCAGATGGAACTGTTCCCGACATTATTATCAATCCCCACGCTATACCAAGCAGAATGACCATTGGTCATTTGATTGAATGTTTAATGGGCAAAACATGCGCTTTAACTGGCGAGGAAGGCGATGCAACGCCTTTTAGTGGTATCAAAGTGGATGCTATTTCAGATAAGCTTAAGAAGTACAATTTCCAACGAAGAGGTTTTGAAGTAATGTACAACGGGTACACCGGGCGTAAGCTTCGTGCTCAAGTCTTCATAGGGCCCACGTATTATCAACGCCTTAAGCACATGGTCGAAGACAAGATCCATGCGCGTGCTAAAGGGGCTTTGCAGGTGTTAACAAGACAGCCTGTTGAGGGAAGATCGAGGGACGGTGGTTTACGATTCGGAGAAATGGAGCGTGATTGTATTATTTCTCACGGAGCTTCTGCCTTCCTTAAGGAGAGATTGATGGACGTAAGCGATCCGTATGCTTGCTATGTTTGTGATTTTTGTGGTCTCATTGCGATAAATGCTAAGAAGCACAATGAATGCAAAGGCTGCAACAACAGAACTAGTATTAGTCTAATTGAAATACCTTATGCGTTTAAACTGCTTTTGCAAGAGTTGATGGCCATGAATATCGCACCCAGGCTACGTGTTACGGAATGATCAATAAAAATAATTGTTTAAGATTTATGCGTTTATTAGACATTTATGCGGTTTAAAAATGTTTTTCAGGCATAAACTTCCCCGAGTTTACAGGCATGCCAAGATTGTAAAACGGATCGAGCATCACAAACTTGCAGTAGTCGTGATATACTTTACGAAAAACAGCACCGACTTCTTCGTCGCATACGAATACAAATATAGTTCCTGTCAGGGTTGAGTACATCGAAATAAACTTATCTTCAAATTGAAAGTGTTCTTCCGGCCTTTGGCTTGAGATTTCTGTGACCATGTGACGAATCGAATAAAGCGAGCTGCAAATCACCAAGAGCTTGTTAGTTTCGATTTTAGAATCCTTTTGGTAGGAGTAAATCATTGAACCAGACGAATTTAGAATAAAAAAATGGGTTATCATGGGCTAGAAGGATTGTAAATAAGATACATTTTATTGGTTATACGATTGGTCTCCTACAAATTGGACACATTGAGCTTCTGTTTTTCCATTCATTTAGACAATTCAAATGAAAAATTGTAAGACAACACGAGCAGCTTGAAGATGTCAAAGACTCTATTTCCTCGTAACAAATGCAACATGAAGGTTGTTGTACATTGAATATTTGTAAGAGGTCACTTGGGATTGAGTGAATTTGGATCTCCTTTACACACAAGAGGCAAACTTTCTCGCCATTTAAGAAACCGCGTGTGTTGCAGTATTTGCATAAACTAAGCATTAATTGCATAAACATAATACAAATTTTAATTTTGCATAAACCATGTGATCTTAGTGTAGTGGTTATCACGTTTGTCTAACACGCAGAAGGTCCCCAGTTCGAGCCTGGGAGATCACATTTTTTATAATAATCTTTTATTATAATTGAACGTATCCATCAGCAGACACTTCAAGGCTTTTACCCTCTAAGACGCACTTGTCGTAAACTAAACTTGCAAACTTCCAATTGACCACCTTCCACCAATTACTGACGTATTCGGGCCTGTTGTTCTTATATTTAAGATAATAGGCGTGTTCCCAAACATCCAGTCCAAGTATTGTAACAAGATTAGGATTATGCATAATACGACTGTCTTGATCCTTTGTACTTTCGATAATTAAGTCTCATCTTTTGCTGTCGTAGCAAAGCCAAACCCACCCAGAGCCGAAAACACCAACAGCCGCAACATCAAACAACTTCATGAAGTTTTCTAGAGAGTCAAAAGAGGTTTCCAATTTCTTTAGAAGGTGTTCATTGATGTCTTTAGTGGAAGAAGAAGGAGACATAAAAGACCAAAAGAGGGAATGATTGTAATGGCCTCCTCCGTTGTTTATGATAGACTGTTTGACATCCTCAGAAATATTCTTATTATCATTAAGTCCCGAAAGAAGCTTATAAAGGGATTCTTCCTTAATATTGTTGTCTGATATTGTCTTGTTTAACTTGTTAATGTAGGTTTGATGGTGCTTAGAGTGGTGCGTCTTCATTGTTTCTTCGTCTATGTGAGGCTCTAGCTCATTATAATCGTAAGGTAACTTTGGCAGGGAGAAAGGCATAAAAAGGGGCTCGGAAAATAATTGGTAGATTAGAAAACTTAGATTTATTTATGCGCATAAGAATGAAACGCATGAAAATCACGGTCATGCGGGATCCACAAACGCATAAAATTAGATTTTTAGAAGGTTTTCCAAAAGAGTTAGAAGGCAGGTTGTTACTCGAGGAGTGGGAAGGAATAATTAAAGAGATAAACGAGAGTTTAAGGGACAAAATAACTGTTTGGAGTTGTATTAAGAACTTATATGTCGTCCCTTTCCTGTTAAAACAAGGAGATCGGCATTTTGAAACTCTTTCAAGAACAATCGAACAAATAAACTTCAAATACAAAAATAGAAAAATTTACGTTTGCAATCCGAAACAAACACAATTTAATAAAATGGAAATTATTTTAAGTTGAAATAAAAACACGGGACTTTCGTTGAACTCTAGTAGACCCCGTGGCTTTGGCTATCTTTTATTACTTATTGAGACTCTTTCCTATTTGTTCTAAGCTTCTTAAATACCTATTGGTGTTTCTTACAACATGATCCAGGTGTGCATCCATTTGAGCTTCTCGTGTGAGTATTCTAATCCTATTTTCTACCTTTTTATCGTATTTATTTCCTTCTAGTTTAGTGAAATTCAAAAGAGCCATTCTTTATTTATGAAAGTTTTTTTATAAAGATTGTTTTTATTCGGTTTTAAAATTTATCAGAAAATGATCAAAATTTTGATAGAGCTGGTTAAACTAAGAATTATGCGTTCCTAAATGACTAAAAAATGTTTATTTCGAGTGTTTAGAATTTGAATTATTAATTTGATCATTGACTTTCATGCAACTCAAATGATTTCATTAAGTGCATAAAAGGAATGCATAAATGTCATGCATAAAAAGATGGCATAAAACAATAAATTTGTGAAACAATTATAAAATTTATTTATATTTATCCTAACACGATGAATATCCAAACAATAACATACAATGTAAATAATTCTCTAGCAGCAGTAGAAGAGTTGAATTCTCTTATAGACTCTTCGTATGACTTAGTTTTGATATCTTTGCAAGAGTTCCACTGGATGGCCTTAGACAGTTTAAAGAGGCTTAAGTTTAGTAAATTTAAATATCAATCAGTAGAACATGTTTGGGGGACAGTTAGTGTCATTCTAAGTAAAGAAAAGACTATAATTGTTCACAAAAGAGTGTGTCTCGGTCCCTTCTACTTGGGTAATAAAGGATACGTCCTGTCTCTTATAAATAATTCTTTAGTTTTTGTGTCGGCGCACTTCTCGCACGGTCAAAACAACCAAAGCACCCGCAAAAAACAATTAAAACAAGTTCTTAAAGAGATTAAAATGGTTGGAAAGGATGTTCCTTTTATAATAGCCGGGGATCTAAACTTTAGAATGGAATGTTCTACGACTAAATACGAAGACAGATACGACCAACTAAAGCCTTTAAAAGAGCAACTGGGTCTAATAGAACTGCCTATCGACTTTCCACCCACTTACAAGTACAAAATAAATGGCCAATTTGATAAAGAAAGAATTCCATCGTATTGTGATCGAATCGTTTTTAAGGGAATGAAAGGTGTTGTTTATGACAGTCTTTGTGGCTTTATTAAAAGCGACCATAAGCCTGTTTATTGTACTATTAGACACGATAATGTATGGCTAGGAAGGCTAAGCAACCCCAAAACTTGTTTTTTGTCAAATGTATCCTGTACCTTGTTTAACTATTATTACTTAGTTTTTTTTTATTCTAATAGTTTGCTTTTATGCGTTACCTAGATAAAAGGGATTTTATGCAAGATTGCATAAAATCCCTGGAAATCGCATAAATGCTTGCGTACAAATATATCCTGCATAACCCATTATTCTACCCCCCCCCCCCCCCCCTAATACAGCATGGAACGAAAACAAGAGTCATCAGAAGCAACCAACATCTCGTATTCACTGCGAGAGGTAGAAATAGATACTATTAATGGCCTGCCTCTCAAAGTTCAGTTGTGGTGTAGCGATGTCAACCCCAAAACGATTAAGTTTGTGGATAAAAAAGTCCCGAGCGTTTTTAAATGCGATATTTGCGGAAAAGAATTCGATGAAAATAAGAAAATGCTTTTGCATAAAAATTACCACAATGTAAAAAAATAAAAAAGACATTTTAATGCACAATAAAATACAAAATAAGAAATAAAATAAAGATGATGACTGCATAAATCCCGTATTCCTGCATTAAACTTTTTAAATGCATTTTTTGAATATTCGTTTGCATTTGCTTGGCCTCTAAACTCATTTTAGTGGCTAGTTTGTTTAGATTGTCAATGTTTTCTTTCCTTTGGATAATCAAATTAAGAGACTGGGCTAGAATGTCCTTTGTCTCACCAACAGCTTCTAAGCCCTGCTTATAGCGTGAGCTACGATTAAACTCGTCACTAAGCGAAGAAAGGCGAGAGTCAAACGAGTAGTATGGGCCCGTGGGTCGTCATTGTAAATCTTAGAAAATTCTACAAATAGGTCTTCGAAGTATTTTAAAACACTTCCTTCTGTTGAATACACACCGACTATCACAGCCAGCACAAAAGAAGGATAAGTTTTAAGCATGAAAGTTATTCCGTCATTTTCGGATTCAAATTTATAAAACTTTCCGTCACCAGCCTCGGGAAGAGAATCAAAGACTGCATTAAGCTCTTTAAGCACGTTGTTGCCTATTTTAGCATTTTTACCTTGCGGAGAAAACTCTCCTGTTAAAATTTGTTTAGTCTGCATCTTCTTTATGAGCGTGTAGAGAATCGCCATTGGGGTTGGTGGCAACTACATTTTTAAATATTGAAAATTAGAATTCAGGACGTTCGTACCCCTTTAAAGGCCCATCAGAATAAAATATTTTAGGTCTAAAGGATTCTTGTTCCTGCATTACCGAACTCTTTCTAAACTTTCTTTTCAAATTGTCTAGTCCCTGAATGCTGGCGTATGTCAATTGGGCTATTTTATTACTAGAAAACTTCTTCCAGCCTTTGTTATTCACCTTTTTATAAAGAGAACCCACACAAAGGGAATCGATTAGGTTAACAAAGGCGTATCCAACGTTACACTTGTTTTTAAAATCCATTCTTAAATATACAAAGTCGTAACAACCAAAGTGGTGCTCGTTTAAAAGATCAATTAGCATCTTTTGTGTGTACTTATTCGGAATGTTTTTGATCATACAAGTTGTTCATTTGTCCCTACCCGATTGAACTTCACCAATGTAAATTTTGTATTGTAAATCTACTTGCATGTAATAAAAGACCTCAACTGTCTTAAGAAATAAACTTTTGTCATTCTTCATTAACTTACAATGGCAGGAGCTCTCATCCTTCCCCACTAAATCGCATTTGGTTATGGTTTTAGATTCGCGAGTGGGGCTTGTCTCCTTTTCTGGGGGCTTCTCAATATTTGTTCGACTGTTTTTATGATTTTCCTTCCCGTCTTCTTCCTTTTCAATATTCGATTGATCCGGTTTTTGGCTGTAATAATTGCAAATTCTCTCTAAAACTTTTGAATCGTAAAGTCTAATTGGCGTGTAGTGAAACTTTTTAAACTCCATAAAGTAGTTGTTTATCCGTTCAGAATTAAGTCCAATGACTCTCTGAATGTCTTTAGTTGTAATAAAAGGCATTATTGTATCTTTGTCATCAGCAGGAACAAATCCTTTATACTTTAAAATGTACTGGGGAAATGAAAACCCCTTATTAGAATATTCCTTAGAGTTCAGGTCGTCTTCTAGTTTTGTCACGTTTTCATTAAGTGTATCCTCAAAGTGATCCTCAAAAGGGAACTCGTTAATATGCATTTTGCATAAATCATTTTTCCTTTTAGTCAAAAAAGCATAAAAGTAATGATTATGCACTTTATAGACGCCGTTCCTAGGCTTATACGCCGATGTACTATACTAAAATATAGAAATCATAGAATGCATGTATTTAACGCATACTAAATTATTCTAACGCGTATTACATTTGATCATTTAGTATGTTAGTAAAGGCCATTAATGGCCTTTTGTATAATCAACTTAAAATCTTTGGCTTTAGTTTCTCCCCAATGGAAGACGATGATTTAAAAAGGTCGATAAACTGCATTGAAAATGTAATTTCTAACTACAGAGAAGTTTTGGAAGGAATTAGAGAAGAAAAAGCAAACTCGGAGAAGCTTATAAAAATTCACGAGGATATCTCAACAATTCAAACGCTAGTGAATAAAAAGATTTAGTTATTAAAGTTATTAAGAGTCTATTAATAAGTTGTTTACATCAATAGTGTGAGTCGTGTGGACAACAATCATGTAAACACATTTAATGGACTGACGGTCCGTATAATACTGTCATAGGTAAAACGCGATAACGGTTCTTATAACCATTTAGCGGTACACATAATAATAACATTATATGATTCGCTTTCTAAAGCCGTCACATATCTTACTATCCTTAAATAAAAGCAATTACCTCTCCATAATCTTCCTCTTTAATCACGCGCGGCTTCTCTGGCCTGCTCTAAAATCTTTTAAAGCCCCTTCATGAACAAAAAGAATCAAGACGAGTTGGTTTTGAGACACATAAAAAACACCGATGACATGGCAGAAAGCGTGTTATTTTATACAAAATTCACCTCAGTCTATACCATTAAAGACAATGAGTGGGTCGAGACTGGAATAGAAGGCACCTGCATCGTATATTCAAGATTTTGCTCCAATCAAAAGGTATTGCGAGTGGTTAACAGAAAAAATTTAAAAGATTTTTTCCTGTTGATAAGCCAAGAAACTGAAATCAAAAGAAATGAAAACATTGTGATATTTAAAAAACAAAATACAAATAATGTTTTCGGGCTTTGGTTTTGTGATCATAAAGCCACCGAAGGGTTCTTTAATTGTATATCAAACCATAGTTGCCCATTCAATGGATAGGAAAGTCTCTTTGATTCTTCAACGATGTTGTTTGATGTTCCCAAAAGATCATAAAAGATTCTAATTGAGATCAAATTGTTTGCTATTGGTGATGTGCCTTTAAAAGGCTTTTACATTTTATTCTTTGCAACAAGCAGATGAAATGCAATAGAAGGTAAAAGGATTATTTAAGAGGCTAACATTCCTATTCTACATATAAATTATTATTTAACAGTAATTTTTTGATGTTTGCAACCTCTTCTATGTGTAATTTGTGAAGGCAAATAGCTATCTTTAATATTAATAAATTCCTGCATTATACGTTTATAAGCGGTATTTAGCAATTTATCAATTCCTTTATTTACATAATCATTCTAATCAGAACATTTGTTTTATAAACTTGATGTTTGTTCAGGGTATGTCAGACGATAAAAATACGAAATTTACCTATAGTACACTAAGATACGACCTTTCGGACAAGATAGGAGAAGGCACATTTGGTGAAGTCTATAAAGGCTTTAAAAATGACCAGGAGTTTGCAATTAAGAAGCTCCACAGACACTGCGGGGGAATACAATTAAGTACGGTCAGGGAGATTAAATGCCTAAGGGACATGCACCATGAAAACATCATTTCTTTATTAGAAATAAATGTCTACGAAGAAGATGTTTTCTTGGTCTTCCCATACTTTAGATTCGATTTGACTAAGTATCTTGCTCGCAATATCCCTAATAAAAAGGAAATAGTCCATATTATAAGGCAACTGGCTGACGGTCTTGCGTTTCTACACGGGAATAAAATAATTCATCGGGACTTAAAGCCTGGAAATATTCTTCTTGACTTCAATTTGAATGTTAAGATAGCCGACTTTGGGATGGTAAGAACTGCAAATCAATCTGGGGTCTACAGTCCTGGTGTTGTTACTCTGTGGTACCGCGCGCCTGAAGTGATTTTAGGAGCACAGAAGTATGACTATAAGATAGACATTTGGTCTTTAGGATGTATAGCAGCAGAAATGATATTAGGGCATCCCCTATTCCAAACCAATTCCGAGATTAAAATGTTGGAAAATCTAATTTATATTTGCGGGCCTATAAATAAGCGAACATGGCCCGATGTAGTAAATTTACCTAATTATTCCCTTGTAAATCTTCCTCAATCCCCAAGGAATCTACGGAAGTTTTTGAACTCGAATTTCGATGATGTTGTGGATCTAATTGATCAGATATTGGTGGTGGATCCTTCGGCTAGACCTACTGCCAAGGATATTGTGGAATTGCCTGTCCTGAAGTCGCATGATATTGACTATATCAATGAGATTGGAAAAAGATATAATCAAAGAAACTTTGGAAATTAAAACTTTAATCGGCATTATTCAATTACATCTTCTTTATTCAACCCAATGGCCTTAAGAAAATATTTTGTACAATCAAATCGTTCACTACTTGCTCTTTTTAATTCAAAAATCTTATCTCTTGTAATTTCCACGAGTTTGAACTTCTTTTCTTCGTCTACAAGAGAAATGAAAACAGCCAAAAACATCCAAATATGCTCACTGTCTAGATAGCTTGTATCGTTAACAATTATGTAGTAGTAGAAATATGAGGCCAATTCGTTATTGTTAATTAAAAGAGACGTAGCGAGCAGTATACCCGAGTCTCTATACATAAACATCTCTACAAATGATTTTTGTATTTCTTCATAGTTTACGGATGGTAAGATCGTTAATTGTTCATTCAAAAAAGTCTTTAGCACAGTTGGGTTGTTTAGGGCTTCATAATTATTCACTAAACATATGTAAATATCCTTCACATCGTCCGGTACGATTAATTTAAATAAGTAACTTAAGAGAATAAAGAACTTATCGTATCTAACGAATTCCACTATATCGCCCTTAACACATTCAAGAACATCCTGGACTGTTGTATCTTCATGCTCATGGCGATACGTGTTGTATAAGATAAGCTTTTGAAGAAGATTCTCCAGCTTATAATTATATTTATAATTGTCTTCAAGAGAGTCTAAAGATAGTCCGACATGATGATGAGGAGACGCGAACGATTTTTTAACTTCCTTCCCAAATACAACATAGGGTACTTTCTTTTCTACTGACTCGCTTAAGGGACATGGAGATTTCTCTTTATTATCAGCAAAAAATACACTGTAATCTATGCCAGAAGATGAATGCTTTATGTTTTTTAGGAATATATCAGCTACATAATCCTTTTCTTTTGTTGTCATAAAATTAGTTTGTTTCATGGGATACAATTGAGGGAAGAATAAGACAATGTAGAAGGAAGTAAAAGAGCCTTATAATAGCAAAAGAAGATAAATTAAACTTATGTATAGCAAAGGAAATTGGAAGAATCGCTTTGTAAAGTATGTAAAGGACTGTGATAATTCAGGCAGTTGATTTGAGTTATAGTCTTTGGACACAACCATATGGCAAAAACAAATTGGAGTTTTCTAGTGGCAGTTTGCTACATAGTAATAAAATTCGTCCTAAACTTGATAGTTCTAAAATAAAGTGGAATGAGGATATTTGGGTTATAAAGCCTAATACAGATATATAGGCATAGCAATGTCAAACCAAAGTACATGGAATGGCTTAAAAAAACATTAGACACGGTTATTTTGTTGTGATATCCCTAGAGTTATGTTAACGGGACACCATGTCTGTAGGAATAAGGACTATGTAATGAAAATTAAATAATGCTACAAAATGCTCGAATCTATCAAAACGTTTTGTCATTGTTATCATTGCGCAACAGCTTTGTATTATTGCTACTTGTACTTAAAATAAAAGCTTTATGTGTTTAACAATTGACATTGCGATTATCTTGTATGATCCAGATTACATAATCTTATGTCACACACATAAGCTTACATAATATAATGGTGGACATACAAAGATTATTTTATTTGTACGTGCAGAAGATCATGTTACTTAAAATCATGCAACTATTTTTTTTTTACAGGTTTGTATGCCCTATGCTGGGCTTTATTTTAATGGTGTTTTAGCTACAATTGTCACAACAGGTTAAATAATGATAAAAATTTTAATAGTTATCAAGTAGAAATAATAATACACCGAGCAAACTAGGCAGCCAACTATAGATCACTATGTCCCAATAATTATACATTTGATCCTTACTTTAAAAGGCAAATCATATATTTAAATTGTCAGCTATTACACCATATCACAAGATGAAAGTATAAAATGAGGGTTTCAACAAGATTGTATTGAGATTTGGATCGTAAATAATCCATCGGTGTATCCATAATGGTTGATGTCGGGTTAATAGACTTATTTTATTGCATCTTTTACGAAATTAAAACTATAAAAAGGCTACTCTTAATGAGGCTTTTAGGCGGCAAAAGGATGTTTACCCAATGAGCTTCAGTCAAGGAAAGTCACTAAGGATCCTCAGCACGACCTCTACCTATATTAAAATAACTTATTTGACCGGTTACAATGGACAGACAGTCACACCCAAAGCAATAATACACTATCTTCTCGTTGCAATGATATTAGCTCTATATTTGTGAGACCGTTAGAGCTTACATTATCCTTTGTATTGCATTACTTTGACAACGAAGTCTTATGGGATGTCTTTAGAATGCTTTTCATTGTTTAGATTTGCCTTTAATATCTCTTGCCGGATGTTGAAGTAGCCTGGATAAAGTCCTATAAGGTGGATTTTTTTATTAATATGTTATGTGTAATTTATACAAAGAATTTAGGATGGTAGAAGAAACGAAGAAAGTGGCCTTAAAAAGTTATATTTGACTGCAAGTTTGACGTTTTTTATACACATACTGAGGTCTTTACACAATATTACCTTTCTGGCTATCTAAATAGGAAAACAAATGCAACTTTTGAAGTCCGTGATTAAACTTATGTTCTTATGATGTCCATTTATGTTCTACCGCAAAATTACTTAGGGACATATCTAGCTTTATGTGTCAAATCAGGCACAACTCTAAAAATTAATCACCAAAGAAAGACGAAGACATTGTATTACGTTTGTCAAACTCAGTAGTAGATTTTAAGACCTGTCTTTTTGACATTGACATACTATAAAAAACTAATAAATTTCCCAAATTATCTATAAACCGTCTTCGTTAGATCTCCATTATATGTATAAACCATTCGAAACTTTTGATATTCTAAGGTGTTGTTTTAGTTAGATCGTATGTAGGTATTTTATAATAGAATTGATTTTTAGCTGCTTCGCCCTAAAATCTTTTTTACCTTTCAAAATCCTTTTACGGATATCATGTTGTGATAGCTACTTTATAACCCTTCCACACAGAGTTTTAGTCACCACGGGATAGATGAACTATTTAATTAATTAAATAGTCATGCTTAAATATTGTGCAAACTTATCGCCATAATACTTTGCATACAAAACATATATTGGAAGCATATAAAACTCTTTATTTTACTCTAGTTGGAGTTGTTTATAACTCTAGAAGTTGTGTCGATGTTGAGGGGTTGTGGATTGGTTGTTTCGGGCTCGTTAACTTTGTTGTAATGTTTACCTTTAGCTTTACTGTTTAATTTTGCAGTATTTGATTTTCCACCATAACCTTTGGATGATGGAGAGGTGTATTTCGATGTTTCTGGATTTGAAAATAGATTTGATCTCATACGCTGAGGACCACAAGAGCCATCAGAGCAACCACCTTGTCTTCTAGGACCGCATGAGCCATCAGAGCAATCTCTTTGGTTTCTAGGACCGCAGAATCTATCAGGGCAATCTCTTTGGTTTCTAGGACCACAAGAGCCATCTGAGCAACCACCTTGTCTTCTAGGACCACATGATCCATCTGAGTAATCTCTTTGGTTTCTAGGACTACATGATCCATCGGGGCAATCTCTTTGGTTTCTAGGACCGCAGGAGCCATCTGAGCAACCACCACGATTTCTGCTATCAACGTTTCCACATTGTTGCATAGGTCTTATTGCTATTGCTAAAGTCATGTAAACTAAATTTTGAAGCTTCATATATCTGACAAAAAATGTTCTTAAGTAGTTTTTACACTCCTTTAAATATATTACATCTAATATTGTTTATAATAATATTGATCATGAAATATTAAAATAGAATGGTTGTAGTAAAAAACCATTATATTGCAGTCCTTTAATAGATAAGATGAAATTTTCTACATGATTATAATGAACAAAAAAACGTTTTAAATTTTACTAACATGATCATTAACCCATTACGATTATTGTGTTATGTGTTTATATCGCTTTCAAAAAGTAAAAATCAAAAAGCTTTAGGTGTAAGACAGAAACCTGTATTTATTAACTGATACTACTTCTCTTAGGAACCAATGCATTACATATCGTATTTAATATCGCAGAATGTCCCTTAATAAGAGATAATATGTTGTAAAGGAAACAATAGCATGATACGAGTTTGGTAACTGTCAAAAACTTGTGCAACTAGCATTGAATGAAAGATATAAAGATACAGCCCTGATTTTATGAAACACCCGAAACATAGTTTTCTATAAGATTCGTATTATAGTATCGCATTTGGCCATGAAATACACGCTGGAAATGTTTCCTCTTATACGTTAGAAAACAATATTCATGAAATTTCAATAGGAATGGTTGTATATCCTTGGGAGATTGTCATGGATGAAGGTTTGACTAGATGAGTATTATTAGGAATAGGTAGTTGAGACTTATTAGAATAAGAGCAGTATCAATATTTTTTGATATGAAGACAGTTGGCCGAATCATTTTTGTTTAATATCGATTTTAAAGGTCAACTGCAACCAAAAGTTCGAATTAAAGCTAACATTTCGATTACATCAATACTTTTACTACAATTCTACAAAGCTAGTGGTATATATAGCCAGTACGTATATTTGTGCAAGTCATCATGTTTTAAAATAAAATCGGTGGTCAATAATAACATGCAAATTAAATGTCACATTAAAAAACTTTACATAAGAAAATCAATAGGGCTTTAAAGTAAAAGCTTATAAGTTAAATTATGAAGACGACTAAAATGAAAAATAAAAAATACTGAAAAAAATAAACATCCTTTAATCTTTAACATGCTGGCATTTTTGGTTTTTCATTTCGAATGATCTTGTTTTTATTTACATCCTTTAATGTTTGATTGCTTATTTTTGTCTGTTTGAGGTCTTCATTTGTATCTTTATTTTTCTCCTCTCCATTTCTAACAAAAGAACCGCTATGTGAATCCTTTGTGGCTCTATTAGACTTTGTCTGTTCGTTTTCATCTTCTTGTTTTGACTCTTTATCATTTAGATTCAAATTTTCATCATCAGATTCTTCTTCATTTTTGTCGGTCCCTTTGACATCAGAGGGTGTTGGTTTGTTATTTTCAGGATTCATAGAATTATCAGAATTTAGATTATTCTCTTTGAGGTCATCGCCGCCTTTTTCATTGCTCCTTGTTGTGTCATCCTGTGAATTTTCCGTCTTCTCACCACCGTCCGTTGTTGTAACCTTGTTGCTATTGCTTAAACTGGGATCTGCAGCTTCCGTAGCTTTAAATATAAGAGCTGTACATAGAAAAAGTAATGAAGCAAATTGCATGTGGAAGACTTGAATTTTCTATTTATAACTTTTAGAACGAAAGCTAATTTTAGAATTAATATCAGTTTTAATATATTATAATAGTCATATCACGAGAATTGGTAACCAATACATAGTATAGACATTATAGAATCTAAAATGTTGCTATGGTAATCTTGAATATTTTTAAAGAATAAGTTAATAACAGGATCATGGTAAATACAATTTTGATGAATGGCTTTTACTATGTTACATCTATTGTAAAAACACTATTTTACCAGCGTTATAGAAAATTATAGCTTCATAGAAACAATCACCATCAAAGCTAAAATTTATAACCCGCTGTAAAATATTCAAAATAACAATTGAGGGTTTATAGTATCTTACGGAATGTAAAAGCCAGATTAAATTTAGTGTGTAATTTTATTCCATTACAATACTGTAACCAATATATAATAGACACTTAGAATCTAATTCAATTATTTATTTAAAAGACAAATTTGTACAAAATATTATATCATCTATTGTACAATTTAAACGGTCATAGACCATTAATTCAATTTATAACCATTTTATATAATTCTTCAGTAATAGGTATATTCTTATCCTTTAAAATAAAGCAACAAGTAATCTGTCCCTTTAGCTGTAGTCTTGTTTCAACAAACACATATTTAGCATTATTTTCTTCACACAGAGCGGGAAGGTGTGTAATCAAATCCATTGGTGAAGTGTCTCCAGTAAGTACTAAAACACCCTTTTCTTTATTTAGAATATGTTTTTGACATGCTTTAACACCAGTAATCGGCTTGTCTATAAGTTCAATAGTTTTATTTATAAGTTTTACTAAATTATCATCTGCCAAAGGCTTTCCAATTGGAATCATTGGGTCACAAATTACCAGGAATTATCTTTTTTTAGTGTAAACCCATTTTCTCTAATAGCTTTATATAGCAAGCTTTTGTCTCTTGACAATTTAAAATCCAATTCAACATCTTTACTGGCCAGATATTCTCCATATAATTGAAATGTATTACTATCTCCTTCTAAATCTTCTAAAAATTGTTTTATACCGCTTAGTTTAAATTGCTTAGACATAAATTTGGGTGTTAAAAAACATTTAATATTCATTTTTATTCTTCGGATGAGGCGTTGCTCTCTTCTTCATCATCTTCTGTAGCAGAAAACGTCAACTTTGATTTTTCTCCGTATAGTTTAGGCTGACTAACCACTGTAAACGTTCCTTTGTTTGTTATTAAAAAGTTTTCAATATATTTCAAAGCAATTGAAATCGAATTATAGGCTTTCTCTTTATTAGAAGAGATTCTCATAAACGAATAAGTTGGTGTTTTAACAAGAGCAATTTTTAATTTATTGTCTTTCTCTAAAACATTCATTAATGCTTCTTTTATGGTTAAAATACCACCAGATGACGGGCAAGTAATATCAACTTCTGCTTTGACTTTAAAGGTACTTGCTTGAAATTGTTGTTCTATAAGCTTTTTTATAACTCTTCCTGTCTCATTGTCTTCTATTATACTATCGTTATCTTTTACTCTTGCAAAAAAGTAATACAAAAACCGTATTCCTCAGCCTTTTTGTACCCATACGTAGTGTACAGCTCCTTTAAATCAATATTTAATAGTTTAGAGGCTTTGAACATAATGTGATATGCGAGTTTATTCTTTAAATAGTTCTTTTTACATTCTTCTTTCTCACTCTCATTGACTTTGGTCAGACTTAAATCGATGTAGCCTTTTTCATTATCCACTCGCAAAACATTACAAACTTCGATATTGTTAATTTTAGTTATTTGTGATACGCTTTTTATTCTCTTTTTAGATAATTCACCTATTAAAACCAGACCTCTTGCCTTACCATACTCTAATAAATCTATACTTACTCCTTCATTATCAATTGTAGCAACTCTGCCAATAACTATTTCACCTTCTTCTGGATATTTTTTTGGATAAAAACAACATTCATAACTCGCCATAGGGGGGGTCTAAAATGTATTAAAATCTCTAAACATCTTAAAGGCCTCTCTACTGCTAATGACAATGTTCCTTTCGGTTCTATCTAAAAGCATTATATCGTCTTCGTCTAAATGGTCTTTTAAAATTAAACTTGAATACTTTGAGAGTCTATTCATTAAAATTTCATTTAAAAAATTCTTATCTTCAAAATCAACCAATAAATTGTAAAAATAAGGGAAAGCCAAATTCAAATTAACAATCGATGGACAAGCCTTCAAATCATTTTTCATTTCATTCGAAATTAAGTCTTTTGTTATTTCACAATGCTTGTTTTCAACTAAGAACTTAATAAGAAAATAAGGCAACTCAATTTTTGTGTTCTCTTTGACTTCTTTAACTGTCTCATTTATATAAAATCCGAAATTTTTTAGTTTATGTTCAAATTTGACTTTAATTTTTGTCTCGTCTTTGTAAATCGCATCAACAGAAAAATAATCCATTTATTGTGTGTGGGTTATAAAAGAGTGTTTATGAACAGTTTTATTAATAATAAAGTAGACCTTACTTATAGTTTATTTAATGGACAAATGGCCGAGTGGTCTAAGGCGCTAGCTTCAGGTGCTAGTATTCGTAAGGATGCGTGGGTTCGAATCCCACTTTGTCCATTTTTTATCTTTCTTCTGTAGCCCTTAGAATGGTACGAAATAAAATTACAATTGAAGATTTAACGGATAACCAAGAGATAAAACTAACAAATTGTGACACTCTTATAAATAATAAGTTAAAAGAAAAGACACACAAAGAAATAGAAACTTTTATTTCTCTAAAAAAGAATAGAGAAATTCAAGTACAGCAAGAAAGTCCAATTTACACTGTAATACCAAAAACTACACTAGAAAAGATATTAGACGCGATTTTAAACAAAAGAACTGTCGAAGAAATCAAAGAAAACAAAAATTTCCAACACCAATATTCCACTAAAATGCAACGTATAAAACGAATTAAAAGTAAAACGTATCGGAGATTCAAAAGGGAAGCCAAAAAAGTAGAAAAGGAACAAATACAGCAGGATCAAGCTATGGATTTCAATAATTGCGAGGCTGTGCCTGTCATCGAACAGTTTAATGAGGATGTTGAAGAAGTAGAAAATGCTCCTATTTTTGAGTTTAAAGGAAAACCAAGTGACACTCAAAATAATGAAATTGTAAAACTGGCATTCAAAGACACAAAAGAAGAAAATGTTACCGATTTTATTGAAGAAAAAGAAAATCTCATAAACGAAGAAGCACCGTTTGTATCCGAAACTATTCTGCCTGGTTGGGGAGGATGGGCAGGACCAGGTTTAAAAGTTAAGAAAACCAAATATGTCGTAACTAATATACGTATATATAGTATATATAGTATGTCGTAAACCAATGTCGTAGTGGACACGAAGAAAGGTATAAAAAACAAAGATAGAAAAGACTTTGCTTCTAGTCATGTCATAGTAAATGAGACCAAAGAAGTTTTAGACGATAAGTTTAAGTGTAAAGTACCTTTTGGATACACACGTGAAGAATACATCGATAAACTTAATAGACCAATTAGTAAAGAGTGCAATACAAATCGAATATTTAACAAACTTATAAAGGAAAAGATGAAGGTAAAGAAAGGCAAGTGCATAAAACCAGAGAAGTTCACTTTAGAAGACAAGGATGTCTAATGTTCCATAAAATTCTTTACGTTTATTTTTCTATTCAATTTTAATGTATCGTATAACTCGTTATATCTCTTCCTAATCTTTTTAGAAGGATGATAAAGGCCCTGTACTACGTATTTTAATAAAACATCTACGCTTAATATACTTAAAAATCCGTCCCAACAAGCATCAAACTCTTTCTTAAGGTCATCTATCACACAAAACCAAACAATATTTAACATATAAACACATAAATCACTTCTAATACTAACACTTCTTTTCAGAATTACATCTACAAGTTTAAGTCCCGATCTTCGTAACTCTATTTCTTTATCTAAAATCGAATCTTCAAGCAGCATTAGGACTACGGGTTGGTATTTTTGTTCGAATTCAACTTGATCTTTAAGGTATACTCTTATAAATTTCAATATCCGAAGTTTAAAAGAGAAGGTTGAAGATCTGTATAACTGAAGAAGCATTGGTAACACGTAAAACAAGCCATGGCGCTTAGAAATGGAGGCTAAGATTTCAATTGAGTTGTTTGGATTTTCATTATTAAATAAGGTCCTTATAAATATATCGACTAGGTCTTGGAGATTGACATAATTGCCGACTTCGACAACAAAATCTACAATTTCATGCCTAATTCGCTTTTCTAGAAGAAGATCGGACGCTTCGTATGATAGTCTGATGTATTCCATTTTATTAAACGATCTTGCTTTAATTATATTGTTCCTTAAAAGTGTAGTTATAAATCTGAATATAACTAATTTAACATTCGGTTGTTCTGATTTTATCTTCTGTGAACATAAATAGACTGTTTCAGTAAATGAGCGAAGGTTTATACGCTGATAAATGTTTTCTAAAAGTTTAAATAAAACTATCAAGGGTTGTCCTGTAACGTTTTCAATTCTTTCCAAAGCCAGATTCCCTATATATTTGATTTCCTGAAGGTCTAAGACATAAATTAATTCTCCTAATATGCTATAACCCTCCTCAATACAATTCTTAGTTCTAATCAACTCTAAACCACATTGTTTAAGTTTATCAATAGATGTTTTATCGTTTAACAGATACTTAACAATTTTTATATTTCTTGTTTTAGTAAAGCGGTTTAAATCGATGTAGTAGTCGTTTTTGGAACGACACAGAATAGCTACAACGATATTTGATTTAGATGGATCATCCATAAGCTCATACATCCTATTTTTTAGCGTTTTAGAATTTTCGAATGTTTTGAAAAAGAATGACAACACCTTTTCGTTTCCTTCAACAAAAAATGTTTCTAATCGACAAACCATAAAAAGTTCAATATCTTTTTTAGGAATTTCATTGATCAAGTTATTTATTATCTTGATAATTGTTTTACTACTGTCTTCCGTGACTAATTTTAATAAGTCGAACGTAATATTAGCATATTTCAAGCTATTACAAGAAAGCATAGACAATGCTTTAATCCACATTATTGTCCATTTTTCTAATTTCATTGACTTATCAAATAGGGCAGTAAATGCATTAGGGTCAAAATCGTCAATATTAAAAGGTAAATTAAGAGAACTAGTCAAAACATGAAAAACTTTCTTATATGTACCATGATTATTGTCTATAACGTTGTATCTTATCATAAGACACACTATAAATCCTAGAATGCCTTTTATAACAAGCGATGTATCAGCCAAACCAATCGAAATAAGGTTGAATAACTCATTAGAATAAATGCGCAATGATATTGTAAGCTTTTTAAGAATATACACAATTGAATTTAACAACAATACTTTGGAATAGAAGTTCCCATTTTGCAATATAATGTGTGTCCTTGTTATTAATAACCCGAAATTGTATTGTTTTATATAAAAATATAGCAATCTATAGATCAACTCTCTGGTTTCTTTTGCACCTAACCTAGTTTCAGCATCTATGAAACTATCAAGAATGGGTTTTGGAAGTTTTAATATTAGGTCTTGGCATTGTTTTTCAAGGGTCTCTTCAAAACTATACTTTGAAATTATAAAGAGTATTTCCCCTGTGTAAACTTTCGAGATATGGAAACTATAGTAATCGAAAAATTTTAAAATTATCGATTTCTCTTTAAGCATAAGATCGAAACTAAGGCAAAATAATACCAACTTTTCTAAAATTAAATTGACATTTTTGCACTTTAAAAAATGCTTTAACACTTTTCTTGTTTTATTTTTCTTTCCTTTTTTTAAAATATACAAGCCTTTGTAGACTAAAATAATCTCTTCGTCTGTTGTATTGTTTAAAGCATCAAAAAAGAGTTTTTCTTCCTCGTTTAGTAATTTGAAATCTATTTGTTCTGTTGTCTCATTGTTCCAAACGTTAAATATGTTGTATCCTTCCTTAGGCAGTAGAGAATTTATTTCAGATAGATTGAAGGTTTTATTGAGCAAAAAATTGTCTGTAGACTTTTTACTGATAAAACCCGACCCATTTTGCACTTTAAGATTCGTAATTAATTCATTTTCTACTTTGACAACACCATAAGGCGTTTGATCCCATTTTAAACGCTTAGATTGAGTAGCAGTTCTAGGTGTTATTTCCCATTTACTTATTGGCAATTGTATTTTATGGTTGTTTAACAGAGAAATCGATCGTATACCTACGTTGTTTTCGTCAAAGTTGAATAGTTTATTATTTCTGCTTTTGTCTTGTTCGGATGTCATAAAGGGTGTTGGAAATTTAACGCTGGTAGGGACAAGGGATTCAACGTTTTACTTGTGAGCGTTTAAGTAGAACATGTGCATCAATAAAAAGCTTACAATCAAAACACATCTAGAAAAAAGTGAGGAAATTAAATGAGGATAAAGTAGGCTTATTTAGAGTTAATATCTTAAAGAATAGTTATAATTTTTTGTTCTATTTTATAAAATATTGTTTTTCTAATTAACGGTAACATAATTTTGTGATCATGATACTGTAGATAATGCATGTAAGATTATCTAATTAATGGTCCAACTTGGCAGATATGATGTATAAAAAAAACAAATACATCAATGGAAACATAAATAAACGCTTATACTTACACTTTGAGACGAGTTTGTAACGTCAGTACTGTTATTTATCATATAATAATGCTATAACTTATTAATCAATGCAGTGGACGTGCCAAATTTTATTTCATTTAAGAAAATAATTTATTGCGGCTGGTTTTTAGTTAGTTTGCTTTGATGAACTTTTATGATTTAAAGATATGAAACTTTCACAAATAACAAAAATCCTCAACGATTGAGACTATTTCGCTGTTAATTTAGACTAAAGATTTGAGTCGACCAAACCTAAAATATGAAGTGATTTTAATAACGAATTGTCTATTTCTGCAATAGTCGGTTAATATATGTAACTGTTAGCTTTGACACGTTTCTTACTTGTTTTTTGTATTCCTACACACAAACCCAAATATAATGTAAGTGTTTTTTATCTTAATCCATTACTTTACAAATTCAAAAATCTTTTGTACAACTTTATTCATTTAACTTTTCAAATTAATTACTTTTGTGGCGTATTATTCTGTTTTAAATGCACATTCAAATAATACATGTTATGATCTTTTAAGCAGCTATTAACCTCATTAATATTAAGATCAATATTTTTGACGCCTTTATCATAAATCCTTACCCCTTTATTAAATCGACAACATTTGTCATTTGAAATGTCCCGTATACTTGTAGCAAAAGTATTATTGAAATAGATTCGAATATATGCGCTTTTAATTGGTTTGCCCTATATTTGATTGCAAATTCATCATAAATTGGATTATAGAATTTTGCACCTTTTGTATTTTCGAGGGCAATTATGCTAATATATCAACCTAAGCATCGTGAAGAATGTTTTTCATTCCTTATTTTGATGAAGGTGATGATTTAAACTAATCAAAATCTATTTAATATTATGAACCAAAAGTATGAGACACTTGATTCACATATTTTTTTGAAAAGGTCATCGCTAATAACTGATGCACTAACCGAATCCTACAAAAATGTCATGATAAAGAGATATGTTTATATATGATCGATCATGAAAATGAAAACATAATGCGAAAAGTAATTTTAATGTTAAAAGTGAGTCAGGTGTTTAGATTGTGATCATCAGAAATAAACACAAACAGATTAGAAGACATTTCTCACTAGTTTAATTATCAAATTCTTCTAATAAAAATTCATACAACTCTGTTACATCAACATCGATATTCATTAAAATTTTGTGCCTCGTAGATAAATCAAATCTCAGAAACTTCTCGATTAAGATACCAAATATAGGCTTTTTTAGAGATACAGGAGCATTATGATCCCGTGTACCAACAAAATTATGCGGCTGCAAACCTAAACTATGCTTGTAAAATATTAAAATTTGTGATTGTAGTTTTAACAACATAATGTATAATTTAGACGAAACACCTACAAATCTTGTCATAAAAGATGTTATCGAAACAAAACACAAAGTATTAAGTTTAGATGTAGATATCCTTTTCCTTTGTAAACCTAAATTTGTCATAATTGAATATCGCTTGACCATTCTTGTGCCGCCTTCGGCAAGAATATTATTTGGCGAGTATGTATATATAACAAAGTTTCCATTGAAGTCAACGCTTACAAATGAGACTTCAGAGCCTTTGATTAAAAAATCTGCACACATAACATTTTGAATTGGTTCGGATGTGCACAGTAAGTTTAAACGTATAGGTTTCTTCTGGTAATAGAAAAATGAGAGTCCTCTATATAGATCTGAAACAAGTACATAATTTTTTATCACAGAAATTGAAGTTGACAATGTGTATAGATCGTGAATTGCGATAGGTACAAGACCTTCACTCCTATCAATTTTAAAAACCATAAGCTTGATCCCTAAACATACAGCTATATTTCCTTTGATCTCATCACATTTTGTAATACAGCCCTTTATATTTTCAGCCGCAAAAAGTTTCAATTTTTTATCTATATGAAGATGAGAAGCATCAGCTACAATAGAAGTAAGTTCTAGTACAATTAGTCTGCCTCGAGATTGCTTATCCTCTCCTTCGATTTTAGTGGTACAAACCACCAAGAAGTCACTTTTACCTTTTTTACCGATGGGATCGTTCAATGAAAGATATTTTAAATCGTACACGTACTCATCAGCATCTAAATCATATGACGCGATGAAAATACAATCTTTATTGTACAAGTCAATATAATATCGATAAGTTTCTACTTCGACACCCTGATCAATGTCAAGATCTGATTTGTACACCTCTCGTATGCATGATGCGATTACATAATAGTTGCCGATAGCTACAATGTTTTTAGGTGTCCGCAAACAAGGATATTAGTTATAAATCAGAGTATCATATAGTACCATTATAGTATTAACATCGGCCTCACATTTTGTAATTGATCGTTGTGAACTATATCCTAAGTTATTATAAGTTTCCGTATTTTCAAAAAGCTCATTATTATCGACAAAACATTGTATATTCTGTCTAGTATGTTCACATTGAACAATATTATTGCCTTTTGAAACATAAAATTTTCCTTGATAGTAGCACATGCACTTATAGCTTTTCGGACAATCATAAAAAGTGGGATCATTTCTAGTCAATCCCATCAATACTGGTTTTACAGTGTTCATGAAAACAAAGTCGAGACATAGGGATATGTGAATATCCCTATTAATATCAAATTTCAATAGTTTTGTCGAAGTGTTGACTTTTAAAAAGGTATTGTCAATTTCTGCGTATACAATACATTCGCCAGACTGTAGGATCAAAAACAAATAGTTTGATGAAATCAGTTCGACTTGAAAAATTGCAAAAATTGTATTTTTTTGTTCACTGTTGTTTAAATAAGTTGAATTGTATGCTGCTTTCATCACTACATTATCCAAATTGCTTATGTTTTCAATTAAATATTCAAATTTTGCTTCGTTTATGTTGTAGCCTACCAGAGAATCGTTTATAATCATCTTACATATATTTTGACCTAGACAAAAAGAAGCAACATTGTTAATTTGTTCCATCTCGGAAAAGTTATGATCATAAAAAGTTAATAACCCTGTATTATCAAGGCAAATTATCGCCAGAGAATCGTTATCAGACCATAATGAACCCCTTATTACTTTACTATTGAACTCAAATGTTTTGTATAAAGCAGCGCCTCTGTAAACAATCCCCTTGTGGTTTGATATTTGGTATGTATCGCCTTTAAACATTTTTATAGCCAGACTACGCACATTGGTATCAATGGAAAACCCTTCTGCTAATGTTAAATCTTTTGTAATTTCGTACGTATTCATTGCACTCAAAGCAAAAAGCTTATTCTCTTCAATCATGAAAGAAAAGACGTCTTTGTCAATATCTAAATTATTAATTTCATTAAATTCAAATTGTTTAGAAGCTTTTACAATTCCATTTACAGCTCCATTAGACGTAAATATGTAATTCTTCTCGCCTATGTAGAAAAAGTCGGCTACACCTCCAATTCCTTGAAATCTATGCAATATTTCGAATTTTAATACGTGAGTTGAAGAAGTGCTAAAATTGTTGCAAAATATATTTCTGTATTCGATTTCTTCGGCCGTATCAAGCTCCGTGCAAACATTTAAGATTTTGTCGTGTAATTGATTTAACTTTACAATTTTCTTTTTGCATATAAGAGAAGTATCATCACTTCCTATAAACACATAATCCTTACTATCGGTAATAAATTTGGCAATAAGGCACTTGCCTAAATTTTTCATGGTTACCTTAATAATTCTTTTACTATCATAGAATAGAACGAATTTTAAAAGTTTTCCGTCTCCATTGAATATCAACAAAGCATCTTCTTCAAAAAATGCAATTTCCTCATGTAAAATGACATCGCATAAAATATTTTCAAGCGTTTGTGCCATTTTGTTCAATCCAACTCCATAGCAGGAATTAGATGTTCTAAAAATGATATCATTATGAGAAATGAATATCAATGTATTTTTCTTAAACAATATCTTGTGTGTGTCGGGTGGAAGGTGAAATTCTTCCATAACATTGAACTCTGTGGATTTAGCATCATATGAAAAGATAATAGCCTCAACATCTTTTTTGTGCACATAAGAACATTGGGTAGCATTATAAATTAAACAAATGGTCGGAGTGCTATAGTTATCAAGAAAGATATAATCTATTACATTCTTTATTTTGTCGTCAATGTCAGTAAATCTAAAGGCGCTTGTTTTGTATGCTATACTATTTAAAGAGACCATTGCAAACCAATATTTGCTTAGCTTGGCCATTCCAAGGTGTTTATACATTCTAATAAACCGTAAATCGTTTTTTCTTAGGTCGAATTCGTCCTTTTCGAAATATTTTAATGATTCAGTGCGAGGAGAGTAATTAACAAATGAGAGTAAAACAATTTTTGATGTTTCGAAAAGTATCAAGATGCCGTCTTTCTCACTAGATATAGGATACCGTTCAAGTTGTATTATGTTTTCTAATAGATAATCAGTATACACCAAAATGGGATCTCCAGTTGGACTCAGCAGATAGAATTTGATGAGATTCTTATTATAGCACGCTAGTCCATATGCAGAGTCAAATAATTTCCCTAAAGCCGCACCCTCAAAGCAGTTTATCAATTGTATTTGTGAAAAAAAAATATCCATAAGGGTTAACAACTAAAGGTTTTTACAACAGTTTGTATTGATATTTCAATGACACACACTGACTGAAAATTAGGCGAAAGTATTTAATGAATCTGATTCCAGATGTTACATTCCCAAAGTAATAAGTTGTCTGAGCATATTGTCATTTTTAATAGAAATATAAACAATTTTGTAATTTTTAAAAAGCTATTTTGATATGGTACAGAATGAACACTTAATGTTCTTAACGGCACTCCCAGACATAAAGTAGGTGAATATAATATTTGAAATACTTGAAGGCAAACTTTTTTTTTTAGGGATTGATTGGTTCGACCTATAACCTTTTTATATTGTCTTAACGTAGTATGAGTATAAATTTGATAATTAACATTGTTTGGGTAAGTCATCTAATAAAGCCGCTTATATTACAGTCCACAATATATAAATGATAAACTTAATTAAATCATCTATAAATATTTTCGAGACAATCTAAGGTTTTAAGCATTTAGTATGGAATATTGTGATAGTGGAACAAATTAAACGATGAATTACATGCACATTATTCTATGATAAGTAAGACATTATATTAGAATTCTTAATAAAAGACAATATGCTATCTACATATAATTTCATATGCACACGATGCTGATAAGTGGTTTTATTTTTGAGACTAAACGTTTTTATTACAACAGCTACAATTTAGCTGTCTGCATACTTTTAATACTTTAGAAAAGGCGCGAAACTAAATGTAAAGCGTGGCAGTAGAGATTGTTGCCGAAATTGTATAATTGAGGTCAACAAAACTAAACAACAAATATTTCTGAGCAAGTACAACTTTCACATTTGATAATTTTCTTGAATGAAGGCCAGCAGAGCACATTTTAAGGCCAGTGCCAAGCCATTTACTTAAAAGTCTCCGTGACGCAAAAAAACCCTTTCATTTTATAAGTCCTCAAACTAAACATGATTTTCGTCAAACTTTATCTCTGATTTATAAAATACTAGCAGAGCTAGTTCCGTTCTAAGAACGGAAATTATTTGACCCGTTGTGTAAGATGATGTTGTTTCTCCTTTTTGTACTCTTTTCAAGCCCCTACTACCCCTTTTTATTTTTTTTTATTACACTCCTTCGGGTCTGCTACCCCGACAGTAAGAAAAAAAAAGCCATACCATCCAAAATCGTCATTTTAACACAAAATAGACTCATACCCACATATACTAACAAAAACCACCATTTAAACACACTTATGCAACTCCCAAACTTCATAACACTTCTTTTCCACAACTTCACTTTTCCAAATCCACTTTTTTTGTAGGGGTTAAAAAATAATTCACTAACTTTTTATATATATATATTGATTGATTGATTGATTAAAGGAATTTATTACTTGCCACATAAGATTCACAGAAATTAAAATTAAATTGGTTTCTACTTATTTTTTGATTTCCTTCGTTACATTCAAACTGAATCAAGATATGTCCATAGTAGGACTGGCTAAACTTATACGTAAATATAAAAATAGTGCCTAGTAAGTTAGCTGGATTGAGTTCTGGTAATTTATCGATTGGCTGTATGTCTAACGAATCTGAAACAAATTTATCTAGAACAAAGAAATTTCACCCTCTAATGATGAACTGCTTTGTCAAAAAAATGAATATCAAAGAAGAAACGGCTTTAAGAACACATAAGTATAAAACAATTGATAAATCAATACTTGGCAAATACATTTTTCACAAGTATTGTATTTTCATGCTAAAGCATACTCCAACAACATTAGCTCCAAACACACTTACTATGATGGGTTATTCTGTAATGCTTATGAATATTGTTTTCGTGATTCTAAATGACCCGACTTTGAGAAATGGAAGTCCTTTTCAATCTTTAGTTAGTGCCATATGCCTTGCAGTATATTTTACTACTGATAATATAGACGGGGCCCAAGCAAGAAAACTCAAGGAAATGTCTCCTCTGGGGCAAATGTTTGATCATGGCGTAGATTCTTGCTGTGTATTCTTTTGCATGATGTCATTAATTTCATCTTTGGGTCTTGGACTATGCTACACGTCCCTTGCTTTAATGTCTTGTGTCATGTCTGGATTCTATCTTTCTGGTTTAGAAGAAAAATTTACGGGGATCTTTGAGTTCGGTTTTATTAGTGAACCTACAGAAGGTCTAGTTGTTGTGTTTCTTTTGCATCTGGTGGCAGTTTTTTACAATGACTACCTAAGAAAGGTATTTACTTCTATCACCCTATCTCCTTACTTAATAGAAAAGCTTAATATTCAGAATATCTCTCCTCTATTTATTTTCATTATAGGCATAATTGTATGTAACACTATTACTTCATACTTAAAATGTATTCAACTAGGCGATCTAAAAAAGAAAACAGCGGTTTTTAAAAGTTTCTCTAGGGTTTTCATTCTGTTTTTGCCACTTTTTGTTTTACACAAAAACTTTATGATCTCTCTGAATTTACAGTATGCAAATGTTTTTATCTTTTCTTTATGCTTCTCGCTCAATTACATCGAAGAAGTGTTTTCTAATATTGCTAGTATCACTTCTAGAAAAAGCAACTGGATTTATAAAATCTACATATGCGTGGGCTTATTCGGATGTTTATATGACCTTGTGAAATATTCTTTATGCTTTTACATATTTGGATTTATAGCCACTTTACACTATCTTTACAATGTCTGCCATTTGGTTCTAATGTGCCGCAAAGCTTTAAATATTAATGTTTTCTATCTAAATAAAAAAGTAGCTAATTAAAATAAGTTTTGAAAATAAGGTTTTTGATATATTACTTTTGTGAATACAGGATAGATAGATAGATAGATTTATGTACAGCAGTTCTTTTAAAGAGGCGGCTTTTTATGGTCGAATGTAGCAAAACATCTATAAACTCGCCTGGATTTAAAATAACATATATCAGTTGAACGCATTTGGTCAAATGATTTAATAATAGGCTTCTCTTAAATACAAGTAGTCTATTTAGTTTATGTAAAATTGTATTAGAACATAAAAGTGACGATTTAGAATTTTCTTCTCTAAACAAAGCTTGCGATATGAATTGTTAAAAAGTCTATATGTGGAAATTGTTGTTAGATTTAGTCAAGATCTAATGAGACATCATAGCATACAATTATAACGAAAATATTAATCCTACGTAATTCACAGTATGCCACTTCTTTATTACAACCGCTTAGTGTGCCAAGATGGGTACAAGATGGTTTGCTAAATAGCTTGTCATTTGATCTAGTCGTTTTTGTTAATACTATTTTCCACTACATGTCGGATAATAGCACAACTTTAAGCAGTTGAGCCTCTTTTGTATATTACTTAAGGAACTCAATCGTGTGATTGTTTTTGTAGGGGACCTAAACCAGGACACCTATCTCTAGAATTAATGTTTTTTGATAAACATCATTGTAAATGCACAAAACGGTTAAATTAAAGACACCTATTTTCTGACAGTAATATTACAGATCTTTATCTTACTCAAATCAATAATATAGGCATTAAGCTTGTTGCAAAGCTGATGATAGCGTGGAGGGGGGTCACATTTCATTATTATTCCAGTATAAAAACTCTTAATACGAATATAAGCTCCCTGGTGGAAAATTTAACTTGAACTTATAAGCGAAAAATAAATTTCATAGTTCTCTTATTAAAAAGCTTCAATTTGTATCTAAATACTCTATAGATTTAAGGATAACACTTGTTAAAGTACCTGAAAAAATAAATTAAATTATACATAACAACTCAACGATGTCGCGAAAAGAAAAGACGCAGAGCAATTTAAAGATTTGGTAAAAATTTTGATTATTTTAATTTTATACACATTTAAACTTCTACGCGAGGATTGTTTGAATTTACGCCCATGGAGAATCTATAAACCAAGTTTATATTGGGGGATATTGTTTTATAAAGCTTTACACATTTCCTTTGGATTGTTAATTTCTGTACAATCCGAATAGATACAGTGTTTTAGACAATATTTCAAGGACAAACTAGTATACTAAATTGCGCTTTTAACCAAGAAGTAATTAGCAGCCAAGGTCATAATAGATAAATACAAAAATATGATCTAAGTTAACCCTCTTGAAAGACTACTACTATCACGTATGAGGCATTAAAAGTTGATAAAGGCGCGAATTTGTCTCTATTAATGACCCTGCTACCATATTATATATAATTAACGTGTGCAGCACTTCAACTTGATCATAAAAAATTTACCCCTAAAATGACAGAAAAACATGAAGAATTAAAACTGCCTACACTTAAAGACGAATATAGAAAAGTAGATCTTTCAAAAATAACAGCTAGTGATATAGGAACAAAAATACAAACATTTGGGTGGGTTGAAAACTGCAGAAACAAGGGATCAGTTACCTTTTTAGACCTTGTAGCTCAGTTTAAACTTGTTGAATGTATTTATCAGCAGAAAATCCAGCTTACTAAATGTACATCTGTTGTTATAAAAGCTACAGTCGCTAAAAACCTTTCTAAAAGAAAAATATGTGATTTTGAACTTCACATTGAACATTTAGAAGTGTTTAATGACATAATTGCACCAAGCTTTCCGTTAAATACCGATTCGTCTTTTGATTCCTGGATGAAGTATGCACATCTTGGAATAAGAACACGAGAAAGAGGGTTCTTTTTACGGGCCAGGTCCTCCTTGTTGAAGATTATTCGGGACATCATGTATGAAAAGGAATATATTGAAATTACACCACCAACTATAGTACAAACTCAAGTAGAAGGCGGGTCGACTTTATTTTCCCTTAAGTATTATGGAAAGGATGCATATCTCACACAGTCATCACAACTTTATCTTGAAACTGTGGCACCTGTGGCCTATAAAGCTTTTTGTATTATGCCTTCTTATAGGGCAGAAAACAGCAATACAACACGTCATTTAAGTGAGTATACTCACGTTGAGGGGGAGTTGGCTAATATCGACTTTGACGATTTGCTGGGTAAT
The DNA here is from genome assembly GCA_905333045.1 of Lysandra bellargus. Taxonomy (NCBI): domain Eukaryota; kingdom Metazoa; phylum Arthropoda; class Insecta; order Lepidoptera; family Lycaenidae; genus Lysandra; species Lysandra bellargus. The sequence continues at coordinate 1,125,972 of HG995364.1, read as the reverse complement.
CTTGAATATTTTATTGCTGAAACCATCAAGAGATTTTATGATGAGTTGGGTTCGGAAATCAAAGCTTTGAAACCAAACTTCGAATTCCATAAAGTTCCTTCTCTTCCATTTAAAAGAATAAGATACTCTGAAGCTATTGAATTCTTCAGAAAAGAAGGCATTAAAAAAGATGATGAGACTGATTTTGAGATTGGTGATGATATACCAGATTCTAAAGAAAGGCTTCTTGTTGAGAAAATTGGAAATAGCGAGCCTGTTTTTCTTACGCATTTTCTTGTTGAAAACAAGCCTTTTTACATGAAGCTTGATCCTCTCGATAGTAGATATACTGAGAGCTGCGACCTTTTGTTCCCGGGGCTCGGTGAGATACTTGGAGGCAGTATGAGATGCGATAAGCTTGATACTCTCATTGAAGGATTTAAAAGAGAGGAGATTAGCATAGATAACTACCAATGGTATTTAGATATGGCTAGATACGGACCTTGTTCTCATGGTGGGTATGGTCTTGGATTTGAAAGACTTCTAATGTGCCTTATGAGGTATTCTAACATTGAATTTGCTACTCTATATCCTAGAAACACCAGAAGATGTCAGCCTTAAATAAATGGTTTTAACTTCAAACTGCTTTGGAGTGTTTATTATAGTAATTAAAGTCATCAGGTAATATATTAGTTCAATAAAGGTTCTATTTGCATCTACTGAAACATGTTTTACTTATTTGATTTATATTTTTGCGTAGCCCATGGATATACAAAATATGTCAAAACCGGAAGAAAAAAAAGATATTCTCCGTGCTCCTTTGCAGAGCGGACAGTGTGAAATCATTTATGACAATATTGATGATAGGGGAATGGCCGAGGATGTGATAAATATTATTGAACATACAATTACATCTTCAGATGAATTAAATAAATTTAATCTAATTGTAGAGGCACTTAGCCCATTAATTCAAGACAAAGCCAAGTTAATTGTTAGTAAACTATATCTGTACAAAAGACGACCTTGTAAGTTTGGTAATGCGTGTAAGGAACCGAAGTGTATTTTTATTCATGATAAGGATAAAACTAAAACATCGGACAATAAACGTAGATTAGAAACTGAAGGGTCTAAAAGGGATAAAAAGGGAGTTTATATTTTAAATAACCGCGAAGTAATTATAAATCGTGTTGACGCGCTAAAATACACAGAATCGGATGTTGTTAACTATATTTCACAGTACGGAGAAATCGAAAGTTACAAGAAATTAAACGATATGAAATGGCTTATTCTTTTTAGAGATAGCGAGGCGGCCAAAGATTTTGTAAACTCCCGCGATGCGGTTATTGGCGACAGTTCAATAAAAAAATATTTCAACATTGTCGAAAACATGAAAAAATACGAGCTCAATAGTCTTATAGATAAACAAGAAGAAATTCTTAATAAGTCAGAACTATCCAATTCGGATTTGGAGGAGATGAGACGACTGCTGGTACGTATGAAAACATTAGTTAAAGAAATAGAAGATCAAAGTAATAAAGATTACACTAAAAAATCTACTTAAATGGTATTATTTTTATTAAATTTTTATTTGAACAAAATGTTTATGCCCATGAAATACTTGCTTAATTTTTTGAATATAAATGAAGAGCACAACGATATAGCTGACTATGAGAGGTTTTATATACATTGTCTTAAAATAATACGCAATAGTAAAAACCACAAGTCTTTTTATGAAATTTTAAAGAAATGCCTTGACAACTTTACAAATAGCCGATTAATATCTATAGCTTTGAGATTGTTAGCAGCGTTAAATTTTGAAGTCGATATTGAAGATGATAAGTTGATCAAATACTTGGAAAATGAGACAACACGTAATTCTACTTTTGTTTTACTTAAAAAGATTAAAAAAAGCGAAATTAATGAAATTGTCAGGGACCTTTTATATGATGATTCTTATGAATCTAAAGAGTTTTTCGAATATTTAAAGATAATTGACAACGAGAGAAGAACTTTTTTGCATATTCGAGAGGGAAAGTACATCCGTAGGCAACTTTTGGTTATAATATATACTAAGGATTTCATAAATTTGGATTATTTCTTGCCTTATATTGGCTCAAACAACAAGTCACTTTGTTATTTAGTTTTTGAATACCTTGCACAGATTACTTTGGATATAGAAAATTCGACTATGGGTATAGAAAGAAATTTTTTTAAAGATTCAACTAATGTGTACATTGTTGGCAATCAACATCTTAGTTTAGCATTTAAAACCCCCATTTACGTGGAGAATATTACGAACTTTTTGATTTATTTTTTGCCATTTTTGGAGGATAAGAATCTTGTATACCAATAAATTTTAGATGATAACATCTCACTAATTGAGCAAATCTTGAAGGACTATGTTGCAATTGATACAGAGTTATTTATTTCTCGCCACAAACATCTCTATAAAACTATGCTGCCTGAGACTAAAAGGGTAGACATTGAATTTGAGCAAGAAAACCCGGATTTTGACTTTTTATTTGAGGAAAAGTCATTTAAATGCTATTCAGATTGTGTTGAACTATAAGAAAACAAATATGTCTTAAAGAATAAAGCTATAAAATAAAAAAAAACTCTTAAAATTTCCACTAATGCACCCATGGTCTACGTAATTTTAAGAGAAAGTTGCAAAATACTATACAACTCTTTAACTAAAACCGTAGCAAGCACTTTAACGCATAATTATATGACGAGAGACGAGGCCTTAAAAATATTAGATTTGAAGGAGCAACCCACACAAGAATCTATATTTCGGCAGTATAAGAAGTTATACGATAGAAACTCTGTTGCAAATAAGGGATCTTTGTATATTCAAAAAATTATTTCGGATGCATATAATTTTCTAATAAATAACAATGAAGTTGAACAACATTGAGAAAATCACCCCATGAGTTTGTTAAACACATCGCTCGAAACCTCAAATGAAGAAGCTAAGAAAGAAGAAAGATTACAAGCACAGAAATTACCGATCTTCATAAATCTAGTTAAGCTCAAAGATAAACTAGTTACAGTAGTGTTAATAAACGGTACCAATATCTATGGAAGATTGATAGCCTATGACGAGGCATCAAATTTAGTTATTGAAAAGTACACAAATTGGCCTTTTGGACTAAGGGTAGTGTGTTTAGGCCGAAGTCTTTCTATGATTTGCTTAGGAGACAAGAATGTACTATAATAGTATATATGAATTAAAAATTTTACTAACAAACATTTGACCTAAAAACATTATAAAAGAGAAGAAATAACAAACAAAAAGCGTAAGTAAAGCAAAAAGACATGATTATTGTGTTAATCATGCCGGAATTGTGTTCGCATAATTCTTGTTTGCACCCTTCTAAAAATTCTTCATGATGTAGAAACACACTTAATTTATGTGTAATAATAGGTGTCGTTTTTGTATCCTTAAGATGTGCCTTTAGACTTGAAAGTGGTTTCTTCCAATCATAGTTGAATATTTCAATCAAAAATCTATGAGAATCATCCGGTATACAATTATCAAAGGCCTTTACATCTACTACAATCTCTTCCATAGGCATGATAATCCCCATACTAGGTTTTACAACATAATCACGCGGCCGGGTTGTTTTTATTTTGAAGGCCTTTCCTTCCATAGTTATGTTACGTATTTTAATACTTGCTTTTTTATCCTCCCGTTTAAGTTTTAAAATATCTTTTGGTTCAAATTCACAATCGTTCATTAGGGTGGAATAAATTTATGGGTAATACGACTTGTGTTTTCATTAAGCATAGTCGTGCTCTAAGTAAACTACTAAAGACTTGTAGCACATAATTTTAGTCAAAATCTTCATTTAGATGTTTACTAAACTCTTCCAAATATTCAGAATTGAATATAGAAAATTTATTCTGTTCCTTGACACAATCATTTGTAAAATGCTTATTCGATGAACAATTAGAGCATGATTTGATTATGTTTTTTAAATCTATTGGTTTTTGTAGTTTATACTTCCTCCATGTAGTTGGACAGTCATTCACAGAATGGAAAGTATTTTTGGAGCATTTGCATAAAGTAATTCTATCAGGGTCTGTAAGCCTAGTACACTTTGAAGAAGGGTGACCTATATCGTTACACCACCTACAAAGTTGTTCGTTACATTTTTTGCCACCATGATTCTGCAAGCAAAAAATACAATAACTGTTATCACGCTGTCTTGTATAAATATTCTGGTTTACAATTTTGAAGCTATTCGTGCTACGAGTGGGTGATAGTGTTCTAGACGACTGAGTAATATTCATATATTTATTTGAATTATTGTATTCTATTTCCGGAATCTCATCATCTGTGTCAATTTTATATTTTTGAGATTTCTTATTTTTTGATGTCTTCATTCTTTGTCCCTCGGCTGCGGCTGTTTTTTAATAAAAATCCTGGCTGGGCTAAAACGTAGTTACAATACTACTTTTGAATCTTTGGATGCGTCATAAGTTTAGTGTATCAAAGCTTATCACAAGTTTGAATAGATATGTACCTATTAATAAACTGTAAGAACTGGTTTGTTTATTAGACCACTGAATGGCATTTTTGATTGTGGCTAAAGAATTTAAGCATGCAAAAATTCATTATCATGAGAATAATTTAATGTTAAAGCGTCTAATTTGTCATTTATTTATGTGATGGCCTTTAAATCTTGTTTTAAATCATTTAATTGTGTTTATGAATTTGATCGAGATGTAATAGCTGGTCTATCATGTCAGGAGGTATTTTGGCCTACTACATTAAACATATCAACACAAACCGGCAAAGAATGACAAATTGTGATGTTGTTGCTTTATAACTCATAAATTATCGTTATAAAATAATTCAATTTATTTACCTACATATAACTCCAGGGCCTGTTTTCAGATGTTTTTATGTCGTTTCTCAGGCGAGCTCAAGCGTCCAGAAGGAAAATACAACTTCTCATTGCTTTCTGTGGGCTTTAGAATTTGAAATGAACAAACCAGATCTTTGTCTATGTTCATAATTGCTCCAGAATTATCAAATTCCCCACAATAGTTGGGCGCAGAAAATATCGTAACCAATGATCGTGATGCAAAAAATTCATATCCATCCTCAACCACCTGATGTGCGCGGCAAATTAGATCCAAATTGTGTTTTTCTAAAAAGTTTTCTACCATATCTGCTCCAAAGGTGACCGAACCCCCTCGATCATTCTCAGCCCATCCATTTAGGTTGGGTTCGGGATCTGACCATAACAAATCACACAACAATCCTTTGTCGGGTATATCTGTAGGTCTTGGTATGTTCCTTATTTGTTGGATATCTCTCAGATCAGGGGATATTCCACCATGCATGCAAAGTATTTTATTGTCGATAAGGGCAGCTATCGGAAACCAATTGAAACATTCTGTAAATATTTTCCAGATATAAATGTCATATCTTCGTTTACATTCGTCATAAAACCCATAAATTCTATTAATACTAGCACATTCATGATTTCCTCGAAGAAGAAAGAAATTGTTAGGATATTTGATTTTAAATAACAGTAATAAACAGATTGTTTCTATTGAGTTTTTCCCTCTATCAACATAATCACCCAGAAAAAGATAATTTGAAGAAGGTGGTAGTCCTCCACATTCAAAGAGTTTCAAAACATCATGAAACTGTCCGTGTACATCTCCACAAACTTTTATAGGTGCGGTTATTTCAAGAAGCGTAGGCTGTTGTTTGATTATTTCTTGTGATGTTTTACATATATACTTTATATCCTCTTCTTTGATCCGTACTTGTTTAGCACCCTTGTTATCCTTAGCGGCTAAAAGTTTTTCTATAAGTAAGTCGATATTTACTTGCTCCCTGCTAATACCCTTCTCTTATAAAAAAAACTATTTTTTAAAAACCTCAAAAAATATTGTGCATTTTTAATAGAGCAAAAAACACATCTTTGGCTCATTTATAAATAATATGGTGCTTCATTACGATGATATCCCGTATAATTAAATTTTTTTTGTACAAAATGATGTCAAATAAGGTCTTTAACGTTGGGTTTCTAGAAAGTCTGACATATTAAAATTTATTTAATAAATGGTGAAGCTTAGTGACTCGATAAAACTCATATAATATAATTAATACATCTATAAATCAATGAAGTCCGTGGAGCACAACCACTTAACCCCCACATTTACAGATAGATTTTGGTTTATATATTACTATAGAAATAATTAAGAACTAGTAAATCTTAAATATTATAATCGAAGCATAAAACGATTACTATCTGATCCTTTTGCTTTTAACTATTTAAAGAACTTAATTATGCAATAGCCTTTTGTCCATTGTAAATATGATCGTTCTTTTGAATATATACACGAGTATTTACAATTTGTCAGACGCTTAGAAATCCCACTTATAATAAGTTTAAAATATAACTGATGCGAAACTTGTTTCATCTACTATCGTTCCGTAACTGTGGACCTCCTAGCCTATTTTGCTTATCCCCTCCATCATTCAAAGTGGAGCATACTGGTATAATCTAAACAATCATGCTTTATTGGCGTAGGACTATGCACTTAAATTTACAGCAGTAATGCACATGTTCTACTTAAACGCCCACAAGTAAAACGTAAATCCCTTGTATACCAGCGTTAAATTTCCAACACCCTTTATGACATCCGAACAAGACAAAAGCAGAAATAATAAACTATTCAACTTTGACGAAAACAACGTAGGTATACGATCGATTTCTCTGTTAAACAACCATAAAATACAATTGCCAATAAGTAAATGGGAAATAACACCTAGAACTGCTACTCAATCTAAGCGTTTAAAATGGGATCAAACGCCTTATGGTGTTGTCAAAGTAGAAAATGAATTAATTACGAATCTTAAAGTGCAAAATGGGTCGGGTTTTATCAGTAAAAAGTCTTCAGACAATTTTTTGCTCAATAAAACCTTCAATCTATCTGAAATAAATTCTCTTCTGCCTAAGGAAGGATACAACATATATAACGTTTGGAACAATGAGACAACAGAACAAATAGATTTCAAATTACTAAACGAGGAAGAAAAACTTTTTTTTGATGCCTTAAACAATACAACAGACGAAGAGATTATTTTAGTCTACAAAGCCTTGTATATTTTAAAAAAAGGAAAGAAAAATAAAACAAAAAAAGTGTTAAAGCATTTTTTAAAGTGCAAAAATGTCAATTTAATTTTAGAAAAGTTGGTATTATTTTGCCTTAGTTTCGATCTCACGTTTAAAGAGAAATCAATAATTTTAAAATTATTCGATTACTTTAGTTTCCATATCTCGAAAGTTTACACAAGAGAAATACTTTTTATAATTTCAAAGTATAGTTTTGAAGAGACCCTTGAAAAACAATGTCAAGACCTAATATTAAAACTTCCAAAAACCAACCTTGATAGTTTTATAGATGCTGAAACTAGATTAGGTGCAAAAGAGACCAGAGAGTTGATCTATAGATTGCTATATTTTTATATAAGTCAATACAATTTCGGGTTATTAATAACAAAAACACACTATATTGCAAGATGGGAACTTCTATTCCAAAGTATTGTTGTTAAATTCAATTGTGTATATTCTTAAAAAGCTTACAATATCATTGCGCATTTATTCTAATGAGTTATTCAACCTTATTTTGATTGGTGTGGCTGATACATCGCATGTTATAAAAGGCATTCTAGGATTTATGGTGTGTCTCATGATAAGATACAGCGTTATAGACAGTAATTATGGTACATATAAGAAGGTTTTTCATGTTTTGACTAGTCCACTTAATTTACCTTTTAATATTGACGATTATGACTCTACTCAATTCACAGGCCTATTTGATAAGTCAAAGAAATTTGAAAAATGGACTTTAATGTGGATTAAAGCATTGTCTATGCTTTCTGATAATTGCGTGAAATGTGCTAGTATTACGTTCAATTTGTTAAAATTAGTCACGGAAGACAGTAGTAAAACAATTATCAAGATATTAAATAACATAATTAATGAAATCCCCAAAAAGGATATTGAACTTTTTATGATTTGTCGATTAGAAGCACTTTTTGTCGAAGGAAACGAAAAGGCGCTGTCATTCTTTTTCAAAACATTCGAAAATTCTAAAACGCTAAAAAATAGGATGTATGAGCTTATGGATGAACCATCTAAATCAAATATTGTTGTAGCTATTCTGTGTCGTTCACAAAACGACTACTACATCGATTTAAACTGCTTTACTAAAACGAGAAATATAAAAATTATTAAGTATTTGTTAAACGATAAAACATCTATTGATAAACTGAAACAATGTGGTTTAGGGTTGATTAGAACCAAGAATTGTATTCAGGAGGGTTTTAGCATATTAGGAGAATTAATTTATGTCTTAGACCTTCAGGAAATCAAATATATAGGGAATCTGGCTTTGGAAAGAATTGAAAACGTTACGGGACAATCCTTGATCGTTCTATTTAAACTTTTAGAAAACATTTATCAGCGTATAAACCTTCGCTCATTTGCTGAAACAGTCTATTTATGTTCACAGAAAATAAAATCAGAACAACCGAATGTTAACTTAGTTATATTCAGATTTATAACTACACTTCTAAGGAACAATATAATTAAAGCAAGATCGTTTAATAAAATGGAATACATCAGACTATCATACGAAGCTTCTGACCTTCTTGTAGAAAAAAGAATTAGGCATGAAATTGTAGATTTTGTCGTCGAAGTCGGCAATTATGTCAATCTCCAAGACCTAGTCGATATATTTATACGGAGCTTATTTAATAATGAAAATCCAAACAACTCAATTGAAATCCTAGCTTCCATTTCTAAGCGCCATGGGTTGTTTTACGTGTTACCAAAGCTTCTTCAGTTATACAGATCTTCAACCTTCTCTTTTAAACTTCGGATATTGAAATTTATAAGAGTATACCTTAAAGATCAAGTTGAATTCGAACAAAAATACCAACCCGTAGTCCTAATGCTGCTTGAAGATTCGATTTTAGATAAAGAAATAGAGTTACGAAGATCGGGACTTAAACTTGTAGATGTAATTCTGAAAAGAAGTGTTAGTATTAGAAGTGATTTATGTGTTTATATGTTAAATATTGTTTGGTTTTGTGTGATAGATGACCTTAAGAAAGAGTTTGATGCTTGTTGGGACGGATTTTTAAGTATATTAAGCGTAGATGTTTTATTAAAATACGTAGTACAGGGCCTTTATCATCCTTCTAAAAAGATTAGGAAGAGATATAACGAGTTATACGATACATTAAAATTGAATAGAAAAATAAACGTAAAGAATTTTATGGAACATTAGACATCCTTGTCTTCTAAAGTGAACTTCTCTGGTTTTATGCACTTGCCTTTCTTTACCTTCATCTTTTCCTTTATAAGTTTGTTAAATATTCGATTTGTATTGCACTCTTTACTAATTGGTCTATTAAGTTTATCGATGTATTCTTCACGTGTGTATCCAAAAGGTACTTTACACTTAAACTTATCGTCTAAAACTTCTTTGGTCTCATTTACTATGACATGACTAGAAGCAAAGTCTTTTCTATCTTTGTTTTTTATACCTTTCTTCGTGTCCACTACGACATTGGTTTACGACATACTATATATACTATATATACGTATATTAGTTACGACATATTTGGTTTTCTTAACTTTTAAACCTGGTCCTGCCCATCCTCCCCAACCAGGCAGAATAGTTTCGGATACAAACGGTGCTTCTTCGTTTATGAGATTTTCTTTTTCTTCAATAAAATCGGTAACATTTTCTTCTTTTGTGTCTTTGAATGCCAGTTTTACAATTTCATTATTTTGAGTGTCACTTGGTTTTCCTTTAAACTCAAAAATAGGAGCATTTTCTACTTCTTCAACATCCTCATTAAACTGTTCGATGACAGGCACAGCCTCGCAATTATTGAAATCCATAGCTTGATCCTGCTGTATTTGTTCCTTTTCTACTTTTTTGGCTTCCCTTTTGAATCTCCGATACGTTTTACTTTTAATTCGTTTTATACGTTGCATTTTAGTGGAATATTGGTGTTGGAAATTTTTGTTTTCTTTGATTTCTTCGACAGTTCTTTTGTTTAAAATCGCGTCTAATTTCTTTTCTAGTGTAGTTTTTGGTATTACAGTGTAAATTGGACTTTCTTGCTGTACTTGAATTTCTCTATTCTTTTTTAGAGAAATAAAAGTTTCTATTTCTTTGTGTGTCTTTTCTTTTAACTTATTATTTATAAGAGTGTCACAATTTGTTAGTTTTATCTCTTGGTTATCCGTTAAATCTTCAATTGTAATTTTATTTCGTACCATTCTAAGGGCTACAGAAGAAAGATAAAAAATGGACAAAGTGGGATTCGAACCCACGCATCCTTACGAATACTAGCACCTGAAGCTAGCGCCTTAGACCACTCGGCCATTTGTCCATTAAATAAACTATAAGTAAGGTCTACTTTATTATTAATAAAACTGTTCATAAACACTCTTTTATAACCCACACACAATAAATGGATTATTTTTCTGTTGATGCGATTTACAAAGACGAGACAAAAATTAAAGTCAAATTTGAACATAAACTAAAAAATTTCGGATTTTATATAAATGAGACAGTTAAAGAAGTCAAAGAGAACACAAAAATTGAGTTGCCTTATTTTCTTATTAAGTTCTTAGTTGAAAACAAGCATTGTGAAATAACAAAAGACTTAATTTCGAATGAAATGAAAAATGATTTGAAGGCTTGTCCATCGATTGTTAATTTGAATTTGGCTTTCCCTTATTTTTACAATTTATTGGTTGATTTTGAAGATAAGAATTTTTTAAATGAAATTTTAATGAATAGACTCTCAAAGTATTCAAGTTTAATTTTAAAAGACCATTTAGACGAAGACGATATAATGCTTTTAGATAGAACCGAAAGGAACATTGTCATTAGCAGTAGAGAGGCCTTTAAGATGTTTAGAGATTTTAATACATTTTAGACCCCCCCTATGGCGAGTTATGAATGTTGTTTTTATCCAAAAAAATATCCAGAAGAAGGTGAAATAGTTATTGGCAGAGTTGCTACAATTGATAATGAAGGAGTAAGTATAGATTTATTAGAGTATGGTAAGGCAAGAGGTCTGGTTTTAATAGGTGAATTATCTAAAAAGAGAATAAAAAGCGTATCACAAATAACTAAAATTAACAATATCGAAGTTTGTAATGTTTTGCGAGTGGATAATGAAAAAGGCTACATCGATTTAAGTCTGACCAAAGTCAATGAGAGTGAGAAAGAAGAATGTAAAAAGAACTATTTAAAGAATAAACTCGCATATCACATTATGTTCAAAGCCTCTAAACTATTAAATATTGATTTAAAGGAGCTGTACACTACGTATGGGTACAAAAAGGCTGAGGAATACGGTTCTTTGTATTACTTTTTTGCAAGAGTAAAAGATAACGATAGTATAATAGAAGACAATGAGACAGGAAGAGTTATAAAAAAGCTTATAGAACAACAATTTCAAGCAAGTACCTTTAAAGTCAAAGCAGAAGTTGATATTACTTGCCCGTCATCTGGTGGTATTTTAACCATAAAAGAAGCATTAATGAATGTTTTAGAGAAAGACAATAAATTAAAAATTGCTCTTGTTAAAACACCAACTTATTCGTTTATGAGAATCTCTTCTAATAAAGAGAAAGCCTATAATTCGATTTCAGTTGCTTTGAAATATATTGAAAACTTTTTAATAACAAACAAAGGAACGTTTACAGTGGTTAGTCAGCCTAAACTATACGGAGAAAAATCAAAGTTGACGTTTTCTGCTACAGAAGATGATGAAGAAGAGAGCAACGCCTCATCCGAAGAATAAAAATGAATATTAAATGTTTTTTAACACCCAAATTTATGTCTAAGCAATTTAAACTAAGCGGTATAAAACAATTTTTAGAAGATTTAGAAGGAGATAGTAATACATTTCAATTATATGGAGAATATCTGGCCAGTAAAGATGTTGAATTGGATTTTAAATTGTTAAGAGACAAAAGCTTGCTATATAAAGCTCTCAAAGAAAATGGGTTTACATTAAAAAAAGATAATTCCTGGTAATTTGTAACCCAATGATTCCAATTGGAAAGCCTTTGGCAAATCCAAAGCTTGTAAAACTTATAAATGAAACTATTGAACTTATAGACAAGCCGATTACTGGCGTAAAAGCATGTCAAAAACATATTCTAAATAAAGAAAAGGGTGTTTTAGTACTTACTGGAGACACTTCACCAATGGATTTGATTACACACCTTCCCGCTCTGTGTGAAGAAAATAATGCTAAATACGTGTTTGTTGAAACAAGGCAACAGCTAAAGGGACAAATTACTTGTTGCTTTATTTTAAAGGATAAGAATATACCTATTACTGAAGAATTATATAAAATGGTAATAAATTGAATTTATATTTTATGGCTGTTTAAGTTGTACAATAGATCATAAATGGACCTTTTAACTCAGTATTGTTAAATAAATCCAAAAAACACCAAGTGTCCGATGTGTATCATGACAATATTTAAGAAATTGAATTAAACTTTACATTTACGAAGGTTTTTACATTCATTAAGATAATAAAGTTCTTCAACTTTTTCAATAATGCTCGAAAAATAGTGTTGTTACAGTAAATGTTACTAAGTAAATAGCTTTCAGTTTAAAAAATATTTACCAATATCCTATTATTTATTTGATTTTTGAGAACTTTCAAGGTTACCACATTGTTGGTGTACAAATTGAGGATGGAACTAAAACATGGGTTTATTATTATATAAAATTTATAGCAAGGGTGACACGTCAAACATGTCAAACATAGACGCCCAAAGTCATCACCCAACACACATGAATAAACAAATTGCTGTTAGGTGTATACTATGTATTGGTTGGCAATTCTCATGATATAACTATTTTAATTATGTTAGACACTGATATTAATTTTGATATCATTATTCGTTTTTTACATTATAAATATAGTTTTCAAGTTTTACACATGCAATTTACTTCATTACTTTTTATATGTCTAGCTTTTCTACTAAATGCTACATAGGCTGCAGAAACAACTATAAACAATAACAACAAGGTAAGGCCAACCAATGGCGGTGAGAAGACGGGGAATGTACAAGACGAAACTTCAAGGAACAATGACGAAGGCGGCGATGACATCAAGGAGCACGATCAGAATTCAGATTATTATATGAATTTCCCCAACCATAAACTAAAATCTTCTGATGGAAAAGAGAATGACAAAAACGAAGAAGAACCTGAAGATAAAATTTTAGTTCAAAGTGATAAAGAGTCAACACAAGAAGACGAAAACGAACTGAAAAGGCCTAAAAAGGGTATAAAGGATACAGATAACAACACTCTTGATGTAAATGCTGACGAGAGCTACATAGACACAAATGAGAGCAATAACCAGAAAATTAGTAACAATCAAACATCAAGGGATGTGGTTAAAAAAAAGGTAATTCGAAAAGAAAAACCAAAAATGCCTTCATATTAAATATTTGAAATCGACATTTATGTTTTGAGAATTTTTAGTTTAAAGTTCCAATTTTTTTTAAACCACCATGGTGTAGAGGTAGAACAGCGGTTCATACACGAATGGTGTGGGTTCGATTCCAGCTGGAGCTATGATTATTTCACTACAATAATAATAGAAGTTACATGAGTTTGGCTATCGTTGAAAGGATATAATCAACATAGTGTGTAGGTCGTAATCGGCTGTATTGGCCGGGCCGGCCTGAACTGCTTGCTCCTAGTAGATCTTAAACTTTCTACCACTGGTGTTTTTTCTTAGGGGATACGAAGAACTTGTAGAGAGAGCCAAGAAGACTGCCCATGGAAAAATCATGTAAAACCGGGGTCGAGACAAACCTGGAATGCATACGGCCGGGATATAATTGAATACAAACATGGGTAAAGTTGGAACCGTCACTGCGATATTAAATTAAGAGTGGAGACATACTAGCCTGATGGGCCTGCTTAAATCGCTAAGAGCACTCCATGCACGCTTAATCAGGTCATTAAAGCGACATTAAGGTTCCGTACATCTTACCTAGGAGTACTTTAGCGCCTACCTATAGGGGAGCCCTGTATCGGCTAAAAACGGTCCAGACCGTACGACTGGACACAATTACTTGCAACGTACATAGAAGTGGTTCCGTAGCACCTACGTAGACCGTGACATGGTAATCAGGCTATCGTAGGGCGGCTGATTGTGCTTCAGGTCTAGCTCTAGTATACTGCCTTTTCTAGGGCGTTAGTAAGTCTCTATTTAAACTTAATATCTATCATATTATAACCTCGACTATAAATATGTACTTTATATCTAAAAACTCTTTTTTATATAAAATTAATAAACAATCTACAGGTACTTTATGAACCTACTTTCCCAAAAATCTAATAAAATGAGTACATATGGAACTTTTTGACCATTTAATTATATAAACTCCTTAGAAAAATCCAAACCCAGCTTCACAATCGGACAAGCTTTGATATTTTTTGCTAAATTTAATAAACACACTACAAAAATGAAATACTCTGTGGCTACATTTTTTAATTAGGCGTAGCTTTATGCTTTCTAAATTACAATTATGATGGGAAATTATTTTTTTTTTTTTTGGTGGGTTAATCATGGCTTAAATACTCCTATATTTCTTCATCTTTAAAAAACGATTTAGTTGATACTTAATAATAGATTACATCAATATATCATCAGTTAACCTCTCAAGATAAAATAAAACATTTTAATCGTATATATTTTTACAAATTTTTATACCAAAAATTGAAGTATGGAATAACCAATCACCATTAAAAATCGTACCCGATGTGTTATAACATTCCTTAGATATATTATTTTATTAAATTGTGCACATGCATGGGCCTAAATGAATGAAATATAGACTTTTCATCCTTATAGATTTCATAATATATTGTATATTAGGCAAAAAAATTTTAGGTTGTCTTATCAACTGTGTCATCTTTTAAAATGCGAGTTATGACGCAATTATAATTTACGTAATTGAACAAAAGGGGTAGCTTTTAAACAAACAGAAACAGTTTATTACAGTTTTTTAATAGATATAAGGTCATCCTTATCTCATTATCATTCTAAAATAATGATGATTTCATTAGGTTAGACTTTTAAGCGTTTAAATCAACTTGAAATGGTATACAAAACATCAAAAGAAGAAGTTTAATAGGTTATTGATTACAACTTTAATGGCATAAGAATTTAATAAATTGTCAAATTGTGGTTCACATGACACGCAACACATTCCAGCACCTTGAACTCTAATGCTGGATTATAACACGTTGTTATAAAGCCTTATTCATGAAACTGTCACGATTTAACACGTTACAAATCATCTTTATGTCAATTTCATTGCAGTATCGTAAATATTCCTTTCTAGATCTAGTGATCGAAAAGTATAATACACACTTAGCATGGGTCTTAAAGACACAACTTGAATGATGAATGAAACACTCGGTTTGATTAAACAAGGTTTTATATCTACCATCAATGAGTTTAGCTGTATTCGAAAAGAACCCGGCGCAAAATGCCATCAGCACCGTGTCTCGATTCGAAGAACTAGCATTCAAAAAATGAGTTTTCAACTGAGAGTGAATATTTTTGGCCTGCCACATATTACGTGTAGACAAGAAGTTGCTTTTAAGAAAACCCTTGTCATAGTTTGAGTTTTTCCATGCAAGATAAATATCTAAAAGCATTAAAAAATCACTGTAGTTGTTTTTAAATGAATTTTTCTTCTCAATATATTTTTTATAATGCGCCTCATTATTAGAAACATCTATAAAAACTTGATCTATACTAAGCATAGAAACAATAATGGAAACTTCATCAAAGCAACCATATTCTATAGATGCCAATAGGGAGATGCTGAGATTTGCATCCAAGGGGACGTTTGAAATCTTACGACCTAAGTTTGTGATGTACCCATTTACATCAATAGCTCGTGTAATATAAAGGTATTCAAGCGAGCTATTGACAAAATCGATATTGGGTTTATCGATCATTTCAAACGTTGATACGTCTGAAATCCCGAGAGATTTCAGTATCAAAATAAAATCATCAAGATTGCATGATATGATCTCCGGAATAGGATTATCATGCATGTTATTGTATTCGTGCCTAGTGAAAATCCTAAACACAGTTCCGGGTTGAGTTCTTCCGGCTCTTCCACTTCTTTGTTTTGCCTGAGCTTTTGAAATATTAACAACGTCTAATATTTCAATTCCTAATGCATTTGAATATCTTTTGCATTTAACTCTTCCGCAATCAACAACAAAGACGATATTTTCAATTGTAATTGATGTCTCACAAATGTTGGTGGAGAGTATTATTTTTCTCTTTTGTGATTTATTGAATATCAATTGTTGATCGTACTGAGGCATGGAAGAATATATCATCAATATATCACAATCCTTTTCGCTTATATATTCACTAAGCATAAAAAATGCATTTTTAATCTCCTCTTGACCCGTTAAAAAGACTAGAATGTCTCCTACGGGTTCGGTTCTATGTAGTTTAATTACTGTTTTCACAGTTTCCTCAAAATAATTAGTTGGATCATAGGATTTGATAAAATAGTTTTTTAGAGGAAAAACCTTGTGCTTTATTGTCACACAGGGACAGTTGAAGAAATTAATACACTTTTCTGTTGAAATTGTTGCACTCATAATAACGACCTTTAAGTTGTTTCTCCTTTTTAATAGCATTTTACAGTACCCAAGTAAAATATCAATGTTAAGAGATCGCTCATGCGCTTCGTCAATAATGATACAGTCATAACGATCTAAGTTTGTGTCATTTAATATTTCTCTAAGTATAATTCCGTCGGTGACAAATTTGAGCCTTGTCTTCTTGGTACATGCACTTTCAAAACGTACACTATAACCTACTTCCTTGCCTATTCGAACCTTCATATCACTTGCAACCTTCTTGGCAACTGAAATAGCTGCTATACGTCTTGGCTGTGTACATACAATCCGCTTATATTTATTTAATAGAATTCTTGGAATTCTTGTTGTTTTGCCACACCCGGTATTGCCTTGTATCAGTAAAACATTATTTTTGTCTAGCAACTCATATATAAGTTCTATTTTATCCTCAACTGTCTCCTCTATATCTGAGCCTTCATCATTATTTAAAAAGTTAGCCAACGAAATATCCTCGCTAACAATATTTTCGGGCCTTTCGTAGCCTTGAATATATAATTGCTTTGGTATGTTTAGCTTAATATTATCTTCTATATTGACTACAGATACAATATTCCCTGTGTCAATAAGACATGACCCATCATCAAAATCCTTACAATTAGGATCTTTGTCTAGTAAAAACAACTGTTTCTCACATTTATCATCACACAAATTCATGTATTCCTTTATAAACGATTTTCCAATTTCGTCGTCATGACAAAAATCTTCTATTTTGATATTTTTAGTCTTATACAATTCAAAAAGACCATAGTAATCATTTATATCAAGTTTAAAATCATATGTATTTGCTAAATATTCAAATCGGTCGCAAATTTTCTTTTTATTGTTCATAACAATTTAGGGCCAAATTTATTGTGTAAAATAAAATTCTGATAATCGAAGATATTTCAAATTGTCTATGTTAGCATGTAATTATAATTGGATTTTAAAGAAAAAATGGGCTGACTTAGAAAAAAAAGTCTGACACAGAGACATCTCATTTACAAGTGTTTTCATCTCGTAGAGTGTGGTTTGACAAAGTCACCCATTTATGATTAGAAATTCCTTTTAACGTTTATATTATGTTTAACTATCATGTCACTCTAAAACCCATTTTTACCAATATATGTTTACTACCACAAGAAGCAGACTTAACAAACAACTATAAGTGACTGTGTCTTCAAATGTTAAAACCTAAGTTATATTTAAAAGTTTTAAAGTGAATTCTATACATTTGCCTGTAGACCGATAGGGCTTTTAATTAGCAGCATGTCCTTCATAAGAAGACTTTTGATTTGTAAATAAAAAATTATAATAAAACACCAAACACTGTTGGATCTTAACAATTGCTATGGTTAAATTATGGGATTCAATCGTAAAAATCGAAAGCTCGTACTTAAAATTTAACAAGGGTTTATTTTAAGAAATTTTATAAAACTTCGTCTGTTGGAGGCTTAAATAGAGCCTTGGTTATTAGAAGAAATATTGCTTTTAAGTAACGGCGAAAAGTAGAAATAATTTTCAATCTAGACATCTCATAATACATATCTAAAGGTGTCTAATTATTATTAATAGAGGGATAATAATAACTCACAACCATAGTCTTAGATGATAATGTCATATGAGAATAAAATCATACCAAAAAGCCAATTAAGCCCGAACGTATCCAATAGTGGCATAATAAATTAGTTTAACACATTTTATAATGTTCGAGAGCTTATTGTGAACATATGAGGTGTATAGCAATTTTAATACAATTAATCTTACTCTTTGGGTTGATTAAAAAGAATTGTCAGTTATCATAAGGGTTTTTGACTGAAAGTATGTAATATAAGCTAGTAAATATCTTGTACTTAGATAGTTATTGCAATGGACACGCTGGTAGAATTGTAATTAAATCTTTACTATGTGACAATCAGTCTAAAAGTAATGTTAAGTGTACGTTTCACTGAAATTCTTGACGAAAGCACTAAATTACGTAATATCTTGCTCCATTTACCAAGAAATCTAATGGCCGCAATATTTAGCTAAAATACTTAAGTAAACTATGAATTATATTTTGTGTACTTTACAAACGACTTATAAGTATCAACTACTTGCAGCCATAAAAAGTGAAATGTTTATGCCAAATAAGGCACTTACCTGCTCCGCTTTTTAAAACATCTCATTTTAAAACCTACCACTTTCATTGACTAAACTGGCGGAATGTACAAATCTCATGAAGTAGTCAAATGATAAATTGCGGGTTTTCTTCGAGATCGCTATGTTGCAAGCAGATTTTAATTTAAGGGTGTAATGTTAAACATTGTGCCATAGTTAAATATTTAGCTTTAAAACGAACCAGTTCCAAGTATGCTAAATAATCTCGCTGGAACTGATATGTAAATTAAGTTTAATGCAAAAAAATCTTGTCAGCTCCAATTTTTAAGATATTATATTCAATTGGGCAAATTTCTTAAGCACTAAAAAGCCGTTTAAGCGTCTAATAAAAAGGGAATCCCTTATGTAAGTATAACTTTGTAAATGAGGTATAAAAAATGGGTAAAACTGAATCTTAAATCTATTCTGATCTTTGTATCTTTTATTAACCTTCAAAAGATTAAGTTAGAAATAGTAAGACAATGACAATTTGAAAAGAAATTGTTGTTTCGATATCGATTTTCTCAACCATATCCGCAACCATCTATAGTCACATTATTTTTTCCTTTCTTTCAAACAACTGCCTTTTTTATAGCATCTAATGTTTTTTACCCTTAATGTTAAATCTTAACGCGCTTACTAAGAATCAAGAACACGAAATTATTATGAAGCTGGAGGGAGATGAGTATAATAAACTCAAAACAGTCGCATGTATTCATCTTGGAAAATTTTCTGAGGCTCTTAAATATGTAGAAAAGGGCTCATTTGAGGCTGCCTATATTTACTACAAGCTTAAAAAATTTAAAAAGGCTTTAAAAATTATTTCCGCCTTTGCGGATAACAAAAGCAACATTCTTAAGAGTCAAATTTTATATTCGATGGGTTATTATAATACAGCTTATGATACGCTTAAAAAGATGCCTAAGGATGATGAAATTACCATAAATCTACAGGCTATGAAAAGCATGGCTATTTTGTCTGCTAAAACCTTCAAGTTTGTTGGTCACAAGCTTTGGATAAAGAAACGAGATGAGTTGACTAATTTTGATAAACTAGAGAATTACAAATTTACGGGAGATGATAATCACATTGAATTTGTTTACAATAAAACCTTTGAGAATGCTGATACAGCCGAGAATTATGTTCAAGCTCTAGAAAACGCTAAAAGCTCTTTCAGCCTACCTGAGGATTCTATAATTTCAAAACAAATTCATAACATGGAAGGGGAATTTGATGAACTTAATCTTGATACACTAAGTAAAACACAAAAAGATGTTGTCTTGTTAAACATGTGTAAATTAGAGAAGGTTGATAATGCTATACATTATCTCAAGAATTATTGTGGCAAATTCTCAGATTCGGAATATAATTGGTTAAAAGAGGCCAAATCTAAAGATTTTATTTTGAGTCCTTTTGTGATACCACCCGTCACAGATAATTTGAAACTGCTAAGAATTTTTATTGGTTTGAAAAATAAGAGCATGTCAAAAGCAACTGTATTAAAGGAAGCAGAAGGTCTTGCAAATGAAAATTATAAAGAAATTATCAAAAAGTTCTACCTTGACGAGTTTGATGAAAAGGTCGTTCCTAAATTGGCCAATCTTACAATATAATTAAAGTATTTGTTCAAAGTTGATCTGAAGTGAAAGATTGGTACTCTATGTTTTTAATTTATTTGGACACGTTTCACTTTTGACATCAACTCGTTCATTTACTGTTTATTTGACGTTTTACTTTATATATTTATACCGACTAAAATTGTTATTATGGTACATCAGAAAAAAGGGTTAAAAGCACTTATATTAGTAGGTGGGTACGGTACTAGACTAAGGCCACTGACATATACTGTGCCAAAGCCATTAGTTCCTTTTATAAACAAACCTATTCTAAAGCATCAAGTTGATGCTCTAGTAAAGGCAGGATGCACTGAAATAGTATTGGCCCTAAATTACTATTCTCATTTAATCATAAAAGAAGTCAAAAAGTATGCAGATGAACACAATATTAGTATTATTTATTCAAAAGAACAAGAACCATTAGGAACAGGTGGGCCTTTAGCATTAGCATAATACTCCTTGTATTTGACTGGAGATTTTTTTGTATTAAATTCCGATGTAATATGCGATTATCCTTTTTCACAAATGATGGAGTATCATTTACAACAAGGCAAAAAAGCAACTATTTTATCCACAAAAGTAAAAGATCCATCTAGGTATGGACTAATCGAAACACAGGGAAATTCCAGGCTGGTAAAATCATTTATTGAAAAGCCACAAGGTTCCTTAAACGGAAGGATAAACGCAGGAATCTACATTTTTAATGAATCGATTCTCGAAAGCATCTCCTTACAATCATGTTCACTCGAAAAGGAAATATTTCCACGAATTGTTTCGGAAAATGAGATGAATGTTTATCCTTTAAATAGTTTTTGGATGGACATTGGTCAAATTCCAGACTATATTGAAGGTCAAAGTATGTATCTAAAACATAACTATAATGAATTAAAAACCTTAGATTCTGGTCAAATTGATATAGTGAGCAATGTCGTGATTGGTAGAAACGTAAAACTCGGTGCAAACGTTGTGCTTAAGAATGCTACTATATTCGATAACTGTACTATTGGTGACAACGTGGTTATCGAGAATAGCATCATAGGATGGAATTCTGTGATCGAAAAAGATGTTAGAATTCTTAACTGCAGTGCCTTAGGAAATTCTGTAAACATCATGAGCAATTGTCATCTAGACTCCATCAAAATACAGCCAAATGAGACAATTCACAATATCCAAAAAGACTAAATAAAGCGATTAAGTAAAATAATCAAATAATAATAACAACTATATTATCAGAGAATAGTAGTTCACCCTTCATCTTTGAATTAAACCCTTTAAAAATTAATTTTGTATATTCGAAATTTAACGAAGCACTTATACTTTGATGAGTTGAAGAGTTTAGCTACTAGTCTTAATCGTTAAAATGATTAATTCGTTAGCCTCCACCGAAGTTTAGTCCATTATCGCTCTGATAAATGCTATATTATTGATATTATGTGACTAATTAACGTTTAAAAAAAACAAGTAATAACTCCTAATTCATAAAACATTACAATGCATCCTGGTTACCAATAAATCTCTTAGAGTGAAACACAAAATATGGCAAAAAACTTGTATGTGTCCAAAGGTAGGTGAAAATTATAGTGTTTTAGAACTCACGCAGTTTAGTTAAGGTTATTACCCATATTTGTAAAAACATAACATAGATTATTATTTTTAACAAAAAATTAAAACCGACTTCCAAGGTAAAAACAATAATAACATTAATATGAACTAAAAAGTATTAAATAATTTCTACTATCTAATAGTGCCTTTTTCCGAATTCGGCTAAACCTCAACTATTTCTGTACTCAATCTTCATAATTTTGAAGTCGGTACCAGATAGCTGAAACTTCAGTCCTCTGACAGAATATTTGAAACTTTTGGAACTGGCACCGACTTCAAAATTATGAAGATTGAGTACAGAAATAGTTGAGGTTTAGCCGAATTCGGAAAAAGGCACTATTAGATAGTAGAAATTATTTAATACTTTTTAGTTCATATTAATGTTATTATTGTTTTTACCTTGGAAGTCGGTTTTAATTTTTTGTTAAAAATAATAATAATTTCACTCTTTTTAGTTACACTAGTAGATAAACCTTCGCGTATATTTTACCTAAGTATCTTATTACAATTTGTTAAGAGTCACAACTCACACTCACAAAATAATATATTATCAGTGAAGTGAACATATTGTGCTAAGTAATTTAACAAGCGTAGCACGTAATTTAACAATTTAGCGTAGCTACTCATAATATTTAATATTATCATAATTATTGACAGCTGTTCTTGTAATAAAGAATTCAAATCGATACTTAGTGCGCCATCTATCGATTAATAAGTATAACTAATTAAAAAGACTTAATGACTTTGTTTTGTTTAAATGCTCTTTTTAAAATAACTTTATTTCAATTCTATTTGTCTATTTAAATTTTATAAAGTAGTTAATAAAGTATTCGATCTGTATATAAAGTAGTTAGTAAAGGATTCGATCTGTCGTCTGCCGCCATGCGCCGCGCGGCGGCGACGCCGTCGCCTCTACGGCGCCGACCGCCGTCATGTATTAAATAAACAGGTGTTGTTATACAGTAAGTACATAATTATTATTATTAGTATATCCATACCTATGCCTTGTACTATTATCTAGTCTGTGCCATGAGACATTGGTGACCTTAACACGACGTGGTAATGATGATGATGACGATGATGATGATGATGATTATGATGATGAATATAAATTGCATAGTAGCATATGCCTTCTGTTGTTAAAACAACGCCGAAACTCCCAAACGTGTATCTATAAGGAGTCAGGAGTTCTCTCAGCATCTTCGAAACCATGGTATACTTTGACCCAATATTTGACTTTTTGGTAGCATATTCTTAGTACGCTTCACATAAAACCAAAATCACCATATGTTTCCATATAAATTTCGAGGAGTTCCCTCGATTACTCATGGATCCCATCATCAGGTCACCACTTTTGTGAACATGGTACCAAATTGGAGTGAAACCTAATACAACAAAACAAAAATTTCGAAAATCGGTTCACAAACGGCGGAGTAATCGTTGAACATACAAAAATAAAAAAATAAAAAAAAATAATAAAAAAAAAAAAAAAAAATATCCACAGCCGAACATATAACCTCCTCGTTTTTTGGAAGTCGGTTAAAAAAGTATGATCTAGTCATCTACATGTTTAAAATCTTTAAAATGGCTAGACAAGATTCGTTAGTTTACAAAATGATAATTAATTACATCTAGATTTGAAATATATTAAATTCCATAAAATCAATCAAACTGTAACTATTTAATGCATATTTTGCTTGAATAAATATGTCACTCATGCCCAAAGGTATGTAAACAATTTAAGCAACATAATTCGTCACTCCAACTCATTTAGTTCATTGACTGCCTTATAAATTACAAGAAGACTCATTTGTGCGTGGAACGTTGACACTCCCCACTTTTTTACACGACCTTTTTGAAACAAACATTTTAGTTTTTAAAATCAAATCAATTTCGAAATTCTTATCCTTAGTTAATGTATCAACTACAAATAAACACTACAGAAAAGACAGTAGAGATCACAGACAGTAGCAATAACAGAGTCTGCATCCCATGTGATCCTCCACATAAGATATATAAAACCACTTGCTTCGGATTTTACGGGTGCATTGAGATTAAGGAGTGTGTTTTCTTAATATGTATTACAAAAAGAAACAAAAGAGACCAAATCGAAAATTGCGATGTTTTTGAGATTGCAGAAGTAGAAGTTATTCCATTAACTGGACCATCTTTTAAACACCATAAAATGGTTGCGACTGTTAAATCCTTTTTTAATATACCAGGCATGTACTACAGTGATTATCCTTTATACAAAGAATCAAGCATAGGAAAAACGGACGGAGAAGATTTTATATTTAATTCTGTGCCTAAACAACTAATGAGCAAATATTCTCCTCAAATTGCAAAATATACCATCAATTGCATACAAGGATATTATGGACTTCAAGAATGTAATGGTATTAAGTTGTACTTAATATCGAGAAGATCTTGGAGGAGAGCGGGCGCAAGATTTTTTTCTAGAGGGTCTTCATCATCAGGTTATGTTTCTAATTTTGTAGAGACAGAACTTTTATTATTTCAAGATAAAAATAAACGCTCATATTTACAGGTAAGAGGATCTATTCCTTTGGTATGGTCCCATAATGTATCAACTAAATATACTCCCAACCTAATAATCAAAAAATATGATGTATTTACAAAAGCAAATGAAATACTCGTCACCAAATACAACAATGTTTTTTATTTGAACCTCATAAAAGACAAACTCTATGAGAAACCAATAAACCGATTATTTATTGAAAAGCTAGAAATAAATAAATGCAACTACTTACACTATGATGTTCATTCAAAGGGATCTTTTGCAACTAAAGCTTTACACAATGAATTTCTGACACATTTGCTTGGTGTTATTTATAAGTACGGGTTTTATTCTGATACAACTACGCAAAGGGGAGTAATTAGAACCAATTGCATTGATTGTTTAGATAGAACCAATCTATGTCAATTTATTATATCAGAGTATGTTTTAAAAGGGATGGCACCACAGATTGACAATGATTTTTTGCTTATGCACCGTAAACTCTGGGTAGAAAATGGAAACAATCTTTCTATTCAATATGCAGGAACATACGCTTTAAAGTCCCACGTTGTTGGTGGCAATAGAAAGATATTCGGCAACATTCAAGATCTTTTTAAATCTATAAGTCGTTATTTCATAAATCGCTATTGTCATGGAGATTTACAAAACTGTTACGACATATTAACTGTCGATAACAAGTTTATGGTAAGATATTTATTGGTAAATCCACCCTTCCGAAGGTGGGGTTGTTTATATAGTTTTGCGAGGGGAAAGTTCCCTCCAAAAGACCATCCTTCGAATATGTGGTTAGAACAGACTTCAACCTCGTAGGAGCCAGAGGCACCTACGACACCCCCTCACTTAGACAAAAATGTGCGCATTTTTGAAATTAAAAATATAGAAAATTAAAACAACGAAAAGAAAAAATATTGACTCGACTATTGACCTCTGGTCTTCTTGCTCAAATCCTTTTCGTCTCAATAACACTTGGCCTTCACACCTTAAATTGTCTTATATTATGTCATGTCTAATTTTTATCATCTTTATAGCTTCGACTTCGTAGCTGTCAAAAATAGATAAATAATCCTCTTTACAATCCAATTATTTCCGACGTGCTTCATCCACATTCTCTCTACTGTTTATACGCTATCCTTTAATTATGCCTGACACTTCCGCGTGTTAGCTACAGTTAACTTCATTCAGACTAGCTCTAGACCTTGCATTGTTCAAACCATACCTAATCTCCATTTTTAGCTATGAGGTGGCAAACCTTCGCAACTTCTTAGGTGTGCAATACTATTACTCTCTTTGATAAAACCTCGTTCTTTGGTTACGACCCTCCTTTGCATATGACTTCTGATGCTTCTTTGTAGCACTCACACTACGACTTCCGTTATGTGGTCACGACCCCTTGTGTCCGGTATGAGCATCTAGGCTCCAGCTCCATACCTCCCTCTAGTAACGCCATTGATGGCGGATGGTTAGGAATCACCTCCATAGTGAGCCGAGCACTAGGACTCAGCACTAGCATACCCTCGCTAGGCTTTTAACGTCACGTATGACGGATGGTTAGGAATCACCTCCATAGTGAGCCGAGCACTAGGACTCAGCTCTAGCATACACTCGCTAGGCTTTTAACGTCACGGATGACGGATGGTAAGGAATCACCTCTTCTAGGCATGCCCTTCGGTTCCCTTCGAATTTCCCTCGAGTGACCTCTCGCGCGGCTGCTGGTCCTAGGTTGTGCTTAACGTCACCTCCAGTGATGACGGGTGGTTACCTCTACTCGCTTTCCCCCTTTCCTGTCTGGAAAACCACTAACGAATTTCGTCGCTGTCGCCATGTCGATAACAAGTTTATGGTAAGATATTTATTGGTAAATCCACCCTTCCGAAGGTGGGGTTGTTTATATAGTTTTGCGAGGGGAAAGTTCCCTCCAAAAGACCATCCTTCGAATATGTGGTTAGAACAGACTTCAACCTCGTAGGAGCCAGAGGCACCTACGACATTAACAATTGGTAATATGTCTATTTCTGGGAAGTCAAAAAGAAAGAATGCTGGTTTGAAATCAAAGATTGTCTTTGTAGGTTTTTTTGTGCTTCTAGTAAGTCTTTACTTTAAATTTCAATTCAGATACAGTGCACTCGATGGGCTTATAATTTTGCTATTGGTTCTTGTTGTGGCTTCACGCTGCAGAAATTATCCTGAGTATGTTGATGATCAAGCAAACTTCACTAAACTAGTAGATGGTAAATTGTAATTAAATAATTCCTTATTTTTTTTAGGGGGACAACCCCCTTTTAATGGCTGTGGCTGCACACATAGAAGGTAATCTGATTTTAGACATTTTTGAAAGCAAGATAAATATCAAATGTGATTCCTATTCTATAAAGAACAACATTTTGGTGTATACAAACGAAACAGAACTGTGCTATTACGATCTTTTGAAGAATATATCCATAAAAACTTTCCATATTTTTTCCAAAGCAGTTGAACTAAAGCAATCGGCAAATGGAAAGATTTCTGGCTTGTTAAACGAAGAATCCGTTCTTCTTGTTTACGATTCCGAAAAAGAGATTTTAATGGAGAAAAATGTAAAAAAATTCGAAGTGTCCAATACAACTTTGGCATATTCTATGAATGATAATATGTTCTTAAAACATCATTATAAATCTTTGCCATTTTATAAATCTATAGATATATATTCAAACTTCTATGTTTATGATGAATTCTGTGTTTTGTCTACTAGAAAATCCATTAAAGATAATCACCATAAAATCTTTAAGATTGACGAGGCTGGATCTATTGAAATCGGTGTTTTTGAAATCATGGAACATTTTTCATGTAAAATCAATAAAGAAAACACACACTTATTGATAAAATTGGCTACCTCGTACGTTAAAAACAGTTACTTTGCACATACAGAATTATATCTATATGATATTAAACAAAATAAGCTTAGTAAAGTACAAAAGATACACAATATCTCGGATTTTGAGTTTGTTGAGGGTGGTTTTGTTGTTATCTTTGGGTCTCAGCCATCGAATGTGATTGTTTTTAATTATGAAATGGTTCAAACTAAAAGATTTCCGAAAGGACTTAGAAACCAGATATACTACAATCCCCAATTTAACATAGTTGCTTTGGCTGGATTTGGACAATTGTCGGGTGATATTGAGATTTACGATACAGTCTCGATGGAGAAATATGCAGAGATTTCGGAATTAGGCGCAAATAATATAAAATGGGATGTTAATGGCGCCTATTTCTATGTATCCACTACAAAGTACTTGAAGGAAGATAATAAAATTACTAAGTACGATTACTTTGGACGTGAGATTAAGGAAGAAAAGTATGATGCTTTGATCTCAAGCGAAGTTTATGGCCTTGATTCTGAATTTTTGGCTCTTGAGCGACCCGAAGTCCTTACACGTGTCAGAAGAGACATATATGTGCCACCGCACTTGACCAATAAGACGAAGTATACGTCCAAACAAAGTGCGGATTTAAAGGCACCTAATTCTGATTTTAAGAATAAGGCAGGGCTTAAAATACTTGTACAAGAGTCTTTGGAAAGTTTACATAAGACTTTGAAGGATATCGAAGCTTTACAAACTAGAATGAAGGCTGGTGAATCTTTATCGACAAAAGAAATGAACTTAATGTTGAAGGAAGATGCCATAAAGGAAAAAATAAAGAAGTATAAACAATAAAATATTTTTCTTTACTTTTATTAATTAATAAAGTATTGATGAACTATCTGTGTTCTGCTTTTGCGAAACAGCCTGATATTTTAAACTAAGTTTATATACATTAAGTTATATTATATCGATTGCAGGTTTTTCTATTCCCTAATTTTCAGTAATTTAAATTGGTTCTAAAGGCATTCCACTTTCAGGTTCTACCATTTATGTTCAGTATAAATTATCTTCTTCGATGAATTTTAAATATGAAGGTTGTATGCCAAAGTTAAAAAAATGATAGTTTTATGTAATTATAGCCACTTTTGCTGTTTCTTACAATGTAAAAGCTGTCTATACCACAATTATTATAAATCATGTCCGATAAACTATTTGTATTTCCATGACAATATTATTCTAGTGTGTCTTTCCCCCATGCCTAACTGCCATAAAGGATCAGCAATTGATAAAATAGAGATAAATGTTTATCAACAGACTAATAACTTCCAATTTATAAGTCTCAAGTGTGGCCAGGAGAATTACTACCATTTGTGAGTTTTTTATTGAAATCACAATATAAATGTTTTATCTTATCGCTTTAACGAGGAACTTTCATTTTTTATAAAAATAAATTGACCTATCAAAAATACTTTTAAAACAAAAACTACATGATAATTATAACCTTCATTTATAAAATAGATTTAATTACAATCCGTTGTCTAAAGAATCACAAACCTTTAAGAGTTGATTTAGTATATCTTGAAAGTCGTTATCACCACATTTTCCATCCTTAAAACCGATTCTTTTGACATTGTAACCATCTAAAGCGCTAGACTTTACTTTGCCATCCTCAAAAAGATAGAAACTTGGAATTTTACTGAACAAGCTTGCAAAATCATCAATTTTCCATTCATTAAGTTGCCATGAAGAACCATCCAAAAAGATCCCCACCAGACTCTTCCAATCCTCTAGTGTCCAGTCTGTAATGGTATCCTCAACAATGAATCGCTTATCATTAAGAAACAATTCAATCTTATCAAGCACTAAAGAATTCGTCTTTTGGAGTTGTCCAGTTCTCAAAAACTTTTCTATGTTGCTCAAGTTAACGAATGAAGCTATAGAAGAAGGCACAATAATCCTATAAGGTTCTACGCATGTTTTACGATCTTTTTTATGCCTAGACTCCCCACTAAAAAACTCACAGACCCAAGAATAATCATTTTTACTCATATAAAGTGAATCGATAGGGTCAAAAGAATAAGGCGAGACTTCTTCCTTACTTTGTTCAAGTTCCTCACATAATATTTTTTGGTCTGTATAGAAAATAGGTCCAATATTGTTTTCTTTACACTTTCTTAAGTACTGTGTGTACATCATCTCCTTATTTATGAGAAAGAAAGCCAGTTGTTCGACGGTATATTTCTTCTTAAGCTGCTTGCCGACTTCAATTTCTGTATTTTTATCAATTTTCTTATCTCCAATTACAACAAAATTATCGTCTAATAGCGAATCTTGCGGTTTTAGTGCTATTTCTCTTAGTATATTCATTTGGGATTAATAAATTTTTTATTTAAGTTCTTAGATGATACAGATAAGAACAGTAGATGTTCCTTCAAACAAAATGACATTTATAAAAACAAACTGGCTTAAGATATACACGCCTATTGTAGAACTAGCAAAAGTGCAGATAAAGATGAATTTTATGAAGAAGCAGATAGATATAAGAACGTGTGAATACACTGAAGATCCATCTTTTGTAAGTAGATCAGAACAGTTTATAAAGGCCATTACTATAGGGTTTAGCATAGAAGATTCAATGGCTATTCTTAAGTTCCCCGATGTCTTTATTGACCATTTTAACATACACGAAGTAAAGATTCTAAAAAATTTACACATTGAAAGAGCCATTGGTAGGCTCATAGGAAGAGAAGGAAAGACTAAAACTACAATAGAAAATCTTGCTAGTTGTAAAACTATTATTAAAGACTCTGATGTGTACCTTCTTGGACCCAAAGAAAATACTAGAATAGCCAGGGACTGTTTCTGTCGACTAGTTATGGGCTCACAGCCAGGGACAATCTACAACAGACTGAGAAACATTAGAACTAAAATTAAAGATACAACTGGTTGTATTCAAGTTATCTACAATGAGCTAGAAAAAAAATAAATATTTATCAAAGTTGTTGTTTAAAAAATAATAAAGCTACAAACCCATGTTTAATAATTTTATAGGCGCAGAACCTTCCCGTCCAGCGACAGACACATCAGAAACCATTCAGATATCATCCCTAGCACTTCTTAAAATGCTCAAACACGGTAGATCAGGCGTTCCTATGGAAGTAATGGGCTTAATGTTAGGAGAGTTTGTAGATGAATTTACTGTTAAAGTAGTTGATGTATTTGCCATGCCACAGAGTGGTACGGGTGTTACAGTTGAGGCTGTAGACCCTGTCTTCCAAACAAAGATGATGGATATTCTTAAGGCCACAGGCCGCAATGAAACAGTTGTAGGATGGTACCACAGTCATCCAGGGTTTGGGTGCTGGCTTAGTAGTGTTGATATTAGCACCCAAAAGAGCTTTGAAAGCTTGTGTGAAAGGGCTGTTGCTGTTGTCATCGACCCCATACAAAGTGTTAAGGGGAAGGTTGTCATAGATGCATTTAGGCTAATCGAAAGTTCTGTAGGTATCCTCGGGGGTGAACCAAGACAAGTCACAAGTAATATTGGATATCTAAAGACACCTTCTCTTATTTCTATCATCCATGGCCTTAATAAGCATTATTATTCGTTTAACATAACCTGTAAGAAGAATGAATTAGAACAAAGAATGTTATTGAATCTACATAAGAAGACTTGGGCAGAAAATCTAATCTTAGGAAAGGTGGAGACTAACAGAGAAAAGCTTGTAAAGCTTATCGAAGATTATGGAAAGACTTTAGAAGACGAAAAGAACCTAACAGGGGAAGAACTTGAGCTATCACGAGTCGGCAAAGTCGATACACGAAAACATTTATTAGAATTAGGAGACAAGATAATGCAGGATAACACTATACACACTCTGTTGTATTCGATTCATCAATATATTTTTAATTAAATAAGGTTTGTTGACTTGGGCTTTCATATTTCCAGCTTTTTTACTTTTTAGTCAAAGCGAATCTGGCGCCTATAAAAATATGATCCGAAGGGAAATGTATATTAGGAAGGCCCACAATTCTGTCTGTGTATTCGGCTTCTATTGGGGACAAAATAGACACAAGCTTTAAGTTACCAAAATAAAAGATGTAGTCAATAACACCCGAAAACTGTGGTGTGAAGTTTGTGAACTCAACATCCTCTCCTTCATAGGCATCCTTGAAAGCTTTGGCTCATAGTTTAGTTTGTAGTCAGTTTCATAAACTTCTTCCTTGTTAAAGGCATTTTGAGTTATTAATGCATAAACAGACGAATCTTGGAGGGAATTGAAATCGCCCATTAAAACGATTTTGGCTTGTTTATAAAATCTCCTCTTTTTTTCTATTTCTTCTAACAAAATGGCTGTTTGTATCAGTTTGACATCTTTATATTCAGGCTCCCAGTATAAGTGAACATTGACCACCATTATAAGATCCCCCTGATTGTTCTCTAAAACTGCAACAAGAGCTATGTTGTCCTTCCTCCCGTACCTTTCAATGAACTCTAAGTTTTTATTGAAACGAGTATCTTGCGTTATTTTAGAGTGAAAGTCAATTAGAAAGTTATTAACAATCTTAAACTTTGACTTCTTCCAAAAAATAGCACAGCCATCAACTGTCTTGTTGTCCTGGAGAGTCTTGGACCTTCCCTTAGGACAGAAAATAGAGTCATAATCGCATCTTAAGTCCAATTGGTCTCTAAAGAATTCTTCATAATTGTAAGTTTCGATCTCTTGAAGACAAAGTACGTCAACATTGTACGATTGAATGTCGTGGAGAATGTTTTCTTTGCGGTACTCGGGGTTTAACACCCACGAGGGCGGATACAACAGCTTAGTAGCATGAAAATTGCTTAGTATATTGTAAGTTCCAAAGGTGTATTCCTCATCTACCATCTCCTTTCTAATAACAACATCCAACCATGTTCTATCCAGAGGCCCCTGGTAGGCCGTATTGTGTTCCCTACAGTACTGTATTAATTTCTTTTCTTTGTATAGTATGTTAAACGGACTAACAAGAGAGTTGTTGTGAATTTCAAAGACATTTAAATTATAAAGAGAACCGATTTCCATTGGTATATTAGAGATTAGATTATCAGAAAAATATAATTCCTTTAGATTTACCATTTTACCTATTCTAGAGGGAATGTACTTGATCTTGTTCTTGCTTAGGTTAAGTATTTCTAAGTCCTTTAGAAGGCAAATTTCTTCTGGGACGGCCTCTAAGTTGTTTCCCTTAAGATTTAACTCTTTTAGAAAGGTGAGTTGGAAAAGAGATCTAGATAGGTTCTTGATGCCCTGATTAGACAAATCCAGTCCTAAATAATCGTCTTGATAAGTTTTAGACGGGCTTTTGGCGGCCTTCTTTTTGATAACTTGAATTTCTTCCATTAGGGATCTCAAAAAATAAAATAAATAATTTATAACGGCCGGATAAGAATAATTTAAACTTGAAGATTTCAATTTAGACTTAAGGATTTTAATTTAATGTATGATGATTGACGCCGACAACGACATTCACGCCTAGGAGGCCGTTAATGGCAGTCTCAATCATTCTAAACTCATTCTCATTGTACGTACACTTCTTCTCGACAAGCACATTTACGACTTCCTCCTCAGGGCTTTTAACATCCACTTTGATTCCGTTAACAGCGAAGGGGAAACAAGCATCGGCATAAACCTTCTTAGTGTTGAAGTGGGACAATTTGTTTTCAAACCCAAAATCTTGCACAAGAATGATAAAATAATCGTGGAACTTTTGTTTCATAGACTTCATGATAGACTCGTACTTTCTTTGGGCCTTAGGTAGTATAGATTGTGGCACTTTAATGACCATTACCTTTTGCTTATTGTCCCTAATAAAGGTTTGGATGTAGATGTTGGTGTAGTCTGATTTGTATTGCTCTTCTACAAGTTCGATAGTGTGTTTCTTTATAAATTCAGCCACTTGCTTTTCAGTTTCGGTTTGACTGGCCATTGGGGTAAAAATAAAAAATTTTAAAATTGATAATTTAAGGGAGATAAGTAACGGTACTGGTGAGGGGATGTGTTTCTCATACAATGTGTATTGAGAAGTTGAGTATTGATGTATCTATTGGGTTAAACCCTCTTTTTATTTTTATGAATAAAATCTTAACAAACAGTTTTTAAACGCGTATCGAAAACAATTTTTAATCGTCACTGCTTACAACCACCTTAGAAAGCGCATCAAAGAACTTATCAAAGCTAATGTTTTCTGTTATAACAGTTCCACTGGCACTGGGATTTACATAATGATGGAGAATACGCTGCTGACTTTTATTTTCTTCGGTTATGCAAAACTGAGGTGTAGGTACTCTTTTACAAAGCTCCTTAGCCAAATCCTCAGATTGTTCAATGATTTCTTTTAGAGACGCGTACTCCTCCTGTTTATGGTAGCCTTCTTTAATCCACAAAGCTATGTAACCCCCTCTCCAAACTACAACATTATGAAAAGTGTCAAGGACTAAAATGACGTCGGGTTGAAGGGACTTTGTGTCCAATTCAACAACAGACACGCCCGTTTCGTAATTGTAAGAGATAAGAGTCGGTTTTATCAACTTGAGAGCATCATTAATCTTTTCTCGGTACAGTAAATTCTTAAAATAGACACTTTCATCCGCAGAAACATTTTCTGTTTGTACGAGGAGGCTCCTTTTGAAAAAGAACATAAAATTGGGATAGTATGACATTGACTCGGGGAGAACCAAAGAGCCTGGGTGTCCCTTTGAATACTTACCAAAGGATTTAGCAAACTTAATTAAGTTCTTATCAATCATTCTCTCACAATCTTTCACTTCCTCGTACTTCTTCATCAATAAAAATCTGGCCTGAAAGACAGTCACCGCCTCTTGATCAAAACTATTAATAATGTCTTCTTTAATTTCACTAAACATTCTGGCAAGCGTTGTCACTCTCACCACGAGCTTCTTATCACTCCTTTGGTATTGAGTTATAATCTGAACATACCCAAAATCCTGATGTACGGCCTGTGGTGTTTGGGAGAGCAATAGAGTAATATTAGTCGTAGGGAAGATGGACCCTAGTCGCCAACCCTGTGTTGTATTCTTACCCATTCCCAAGACACCATTGTACTTTAAATTCTTACTAGTTTTACAGACTATTTTAGCATTAAACCCTTGCGTTAATATTCCGTCTCTGCTACTCATAAGCTTCTCACAGGAAGAAGTGTATATGCTTACATCAAAGTCTTGTGCCATTATTAACATTCCCCCAGTTAAACTTGTCAATCTCTCCATAGAATTTATGCCAATGTCTTCAATAGTCACAGCTAAAAGATCCACGCTATGGCCAAGTTCACAGATTCTATTGCCCAAAAGAGAATAAAAATTTAAAGCAGAAGCTTCGTAGACTTTACCGTCTTCATCAACAAAATCATTTTTACCTTTTTCTTTATACTAAATAGAAGTAACAGTCCCAGGACCAAATGTACACGGGCCTTGTGTGTACAACAGGTACTTAACAGCTGAATTAGCAAAATTAGTCTCTAAAAGTGACACGGCCAGGCTTAAAGCAGACCCAGTACATCTTATTGGCTTATAAGCATTAAGAACGGGAAAGGGATCTCTTTCTAAATTAGCAATCAATTGTTCCACATAGTCTTTGCATTCATATTTTCTCATTAGAAATCTGCCTATTAAAGCTGTTGCTCCTTTGGCGGATGCGTCAAGCTTCCCTAAAATTGAGCTTTGGTACTCCGACTTCCCCGAAAACAGATATACTTTGTTGGGTTTAGACGAATTAAGTTCCAGCAGTTCAATATTGGTGCCGTATTTTATAAATCCTATAAAGCACTCTTCGGGAATCCTTTCAAATGTGGTAAACAAGGCCTTTTTAAGTAGTTCGTGTCTCTCTTCGTCAAACGTACAGATATCCACAACAAAAAAGAAAACGGGAGGGAAAACAGCTTCTTTAGATAATATGTATTCAATAGTAGAATTTTCCTCAAATAATTCGGGCAGAAGATTGTCTGGCGAGACATCTCTGGCATGGTTTGGCAATCCATTTGAGGTATTACAAATAACACAAATCCAGGATTGTTTTCCGTAGTCGACAGTACAATAAAAATTTAAAATAGATTTACAAGAAGAACAAAAAATTGGCTCACATTCCAATGTTCCTGTGTCTTGATGTACATTATACATACAGGCCAAAGGTACCTTAGACGTTTCCTCTCCTTTAGTCCCCCAAACATTCCAGGTTAGACGCACTCCATCAGTTTTTTCAATCTCTTTTATAGCTTCTTCCATTTTATGGGTTCAAATAATGCAA
The DNA here is from genome assembly GCA_905333045.1 of Lysandra bellargus. Taxonomy (NCBI): domain Eukaryota; kingdom Metazoa; phylum Arthropoda; class Insecta; order Lepidoptera; family Lycaenidae; genus Lysandra; species Lysandra bellargus. Next base: position 1,090,203 of record HG995364.1, on the reverse strand, counting down.
ATATTATGAAAAGGCGTTGTCTTTAAAATAAGCTTGTGCCAATTAGAGTATTTCTTAAGTTGTTCAAGTCTATTTAAGTTGTTTTATTATTTAAATTTAGAGTATCTTAAGGGTTAATGCACATTGAATCTTGGAATTTATATTTCCCAGAAGAGCAATATACAATTTATAATGAAGCTATAGAAATGGTTAAACAATTTAAGATCAAACTATTGCCGTACATAGACTTGCCAAGTGTCGAAAGAGACAGAGTTTTTTATATTTCGTATATAAATTTTATAAATTGTATTTTAGAGGAAATGAAAGACAAGAATTACGAAATAATTATCGACTGTGTGTCTTGTGCTGTGTCCGAGATACTTAAAGATAATAAATATCAAATGATTAAGATAAAGACTAGGTTAGTTGAATATTGTGAGATTAGGAATGAAATTAATGCTAACAATTGTGGCAAACTTGTTTCTTTTATTGGGACTGTGAATAGAATTGGATTTAAAAAAATTGAAATACAACGAGCCTTCTTTGAATGTCTAAAATGCCATGAAGTTTTAAACGTCACAATCGAAGGAAATATCTTTAAACAACCAAAAAAATGCAATGGAAACTGCAAATCGAAGTCTTTCACGTTTTTGTTTCATCACAGCTTAACTGTTATGCGAGACGTACAAGAAATAAAAATACAAAGAATAGGAGATTATAAAATACAGGATGGTGAAGATTTCTGTCCGGAGGAAGCATTAGATTGTGTTATTTATGATGATCATGTTGGCCTCTTGTCCCCGGGTGATGTAATTAAGGCTTGTGGTATAATTAGTTCCGAAAATGAAAATAATAGTTTGTACAGGTTAGTTGTAAAGATTAATAATTACGAACATATTAACAACAAAAATATTCTTAATGTTGACTCTGAAATGAATAGATGCGATTTTGAGATGTTTAAACGATGTGCAAAGACAAAAAATATATTTGAAATTCTAACTCATTCGATTTATCCGAATATCTTTGGTCACAGTCTAATTAAGATTGGTCTTGTGCTTTCGTTGTTTGGAGGGACGCGCAAGTATGTTGGAAACAGTCAAATTAGATCGGAAATTCATACTCTAATCATCGGAGATCCGGGACTAGGAAAAAGTAAAATGCTCCTAAGTTCTTGTAGTGTCCTTCCTAAAAGCACCTATGTCAGTGGTAATTTAACAACTACAGCTGGCTTGACTGTATCTCTTACCCACGATCCAAATACGGGGGACTTTATGGCCGATGCAGGAGCTCTTGTAGTGACTGACAATGGTATTTGTTGTATGGATGAGTTTGACAAAATTGACGATCATAGCGCCTTGTTTGAGGCTATGGAGGAACAAAAGGTGACAGTAGCTAAGGGGGGTGTCGTATGTTCTATCCCCACAAGGGCAACAATCATAGCAGCCTCTAACCCAAAATACGGCCACTTTAACCGAAACAAATCCATAAAAGACAATTTACGGTTTGACAATGCACTTTTATCTCGATTTGACTTAATTTTTATTTTATTGGACGATTTAAGCGATAAAGAAAACTATGAAATATCCGACCAGATACTTAAAAGAAGACATCTTTCGTCTTCTAGTGTAGATAAAATTGACCAGATTATGTCATCAATTCGGACAGACCCATTTCTTAAGTCATTTCAAGAAAAACCAGAGACTTTAATTCCTCTAGAAGATGTCCGTAAATACATAAACTATGCGCGAAACTGCGTGTTTCCCGCTTTGAGTGTTTCGGCCAAAGAAGAATTGAAAAAGTTCTATCTAGAAATAAGAGAAAAAGCAAATATTACAACGAGAGATCTTGAAAGCTTGATTAGATCAACCGAGGCTAGAGCCAAAGTCGAACTGAGAAGTATTGCTACTAAAGAAGATGCGGTATTTGCAATTAATTTATACAAACGCATTTTCGAAAAGGAGGATCTAAAGAAAGCACAAAAACGTACTATCAAAGGACTAATTGATGAATTAAAGGATGTAGTTGACCGGAGAGATAGCAATATTTTCACTAAAAATGAACTATTTGAAATTATTAAGTCTTGTGAGTTGGGTAAACCGATAGAAGAAATAATTGAGACTCTCAATTATAAACGTATTCTAATAAAAAAGAATAATAATGAATACAAATTAACCGAATAATTAAATTTATTATTTAAACCAATAGAGTAGCATTGATACAACCATCATTCTCGGGATGATTGGTAATTTGTGCGTATTTAACCCACGTTATATTTCCTTGGGCATTCACAATGCCTAATTCAGAGACATTGACTTCTATAATAGTACCTTTAGTCAGAACACCTAAGCTTGTAAAAATATCCGAATGTGGATTCTGTTTAATGCCAATTATTGGCAAATGAAAGGTAGTCTTAAGTTCGGGATGTGATACATGTGCATTTTTAAACCTCAAAGCTTTGGGTCTTATGAATCTTTCCAGCTTTGGTGGCTTTCTCGTAAAATCGGGACCAACAAAACATGGCTTAGTGACCATCCTTTTCCAATGTTTTGATTTTCTTTTGCCCGTTGCAACAACACCAAAAACTTCCGCTTCAGTTAGTCCTTTAACTTCGGGTATTGGAACTGCATATTTAGCTGCTCTATCTTGTCTTTGTTGCTTAATTTTATCATTAAGCTCCTTGCCACTTTGTTGATTTTCTCTGTCTAGCAGGAAATGAGGAATAGGTGTCTCCTCGTTGTTAACGAGAACTGTTTTCGACTTACATTCATTAATCTTCAAATTCTTCTTTAGTTGTACTTTTTCATTATATCTCTTTTTCATAAATAATTTGGCTTTTATGCCGTGAAGTGATTTGATTTTCTTGCCCAGCGTTGCCTCAGCACGTGCTTCCTTTTTGAGTGCTTTAATCTCGTGGTCTAGTCGTCTTCCGTATTTCTTAATGTGTTGCTCTACAAAATTATTCTGTGGCATAAAAAGGGCCTTTGAAAGAATAAATATTTTTTACAGATTATTGTCATTACTAACACGACAAATTCAAAGACTTATTGCTATTGGTAAATATTTAATTAAATAACTATTCTTCTTGGTCATCGATCCCTGCTTCGGTTATGCTAAACATGGCTTCAGATTCGGGAAGAAGAGGTGAGTCGTAGATCTTGCAGATACGCGTAGAGCCTTTACCTTTCCTTAAAGAAAGTCGGGTAGTGCTAGCATGTGCCATAATATTGCCACCTATTGGCTTTTTCACATCACCCGCAAACATGGTCATCGCACCATCTGGATTTGAAACAACTTGATTGGTAATGATAACAGCCACATGGAATGTTTCAGCCAAGTTTACTAAGTCCCTTAAGTACCTAGCCAAACTTATCTGCCTGGCTCCCAACTCTCCCCTTCCACTAAAATCAGTTCTATAAAGAGCCGTGGCCGAATCAATAATAAGAACAGCATATTTACTTTCGGACATTAACGCAGAAGCTTGTATAAGTAGCTGTGACTGGTGATCAGAATTATAAGCACGTGCATATGAGATATTATCCAACACTTCGGTTGGGTCCAATCCGTATCTTTCAGCTATTGGGAACAACCTCTCAGATCTAAAAGTACCTTCAGTGTCGATATATAAAGCTTTACCGTTAGCACCCCCTTGTTCCGGTGGAAGCTGGCAGGTGACAGCTACTGTGTGACAAATCTGTGTTTTACCAGTTCTAAATTCTCCAAATATCTCTGTTATACTGCCGGATTCAATCCCTCCATTAAGTAGTTTATCTAATTCGGATGATCCAGTAGTTAGATATACAAGATCCTGTCTTCTCTGATGGTATGCGGTAGCTGTTGTAAATCCCATTGGAACTAGTTTGGCAGCTTCTTTGATTAGTTTGTCAACTTTCACATCAGAAAATCCTTTAATGGTCAAAAGTTGTTTTTTCGGCGCATAGGCCAGTGCTTCAACAGAATTGTATCCGGCATCGATTAGCTTGCTTATATCGGCGGGACCAATTCCTTGATTTTTTAAAGCTTCTAATGAAGTTGTCTCGGATTTAAAATCTTCGTCTTCGTGTACTTGTTTCGACATGGGTATGAAATGTTGTTGTGTGTTAAGAGTTTTTGATTATAGTGATGATTGAAAGATTGAAATGGAGGAATGTGAAGGGTTTAGTTGTCGATAAATTGTAAAGGGTTTGATGAAAGCCACTATATTGCATTTTTATGAGAGTTAGCTACCGACTGTCTTCAAAAGGGATAATTTTACGATTAAATATAAAATGAATACTAATCATTAATGGTAAAATTGGAGTCCAACTGAACTCAAACTTAGGTGGTTGAAAGTCAGCAAGACGCCAAGTTTCACCGATTAGATTTTTGTAGTTATTAAGACTTGCGCAGGAAAAATTCACTTTATGTATTCATGTATGTTAGACACCAAAGTGCTTTAAATGCCTTTCTATGTTTTGTTTTATTGTTTGTGGAGGATTTAGATGTTAAGATTGTTTTTCATATTTATAAAATTTGTTAAGCAATAGTTTTACATATAGTTGAGTTTATCTTTGTCGATATACAACAGCCAAACTATGCAGGTCTTAGCATTTTCACAACCTTTTGTGTTTTAAAAGTTTATTGTTTCTAATTAATGTTTTAGCGATATACAGCTATGAAAAGACAATAGTTTTAGTCAAAGTAAGAGGCGCACCTATAAATTTATGTTGATAGAACACACATACTCAGTATATTTATAAGATTTAAAAAAATTTTACTTTGTTTCCTCCTTCCACACAGGATTCTGATGGACGTCTTAATAACCCCGAATAAATATTTATGTACAATATTTTAGTCTATTTATGTCACATCAGAATGAAAATCTTATAAAGTTCGTTGTTATTTGGTTCCTCTACAATAAAGGTAAAAAACATGTCAAAGATAGGACAGTTAAACATTAAAATTATTAACTAAACGTGCAAAGAGCAGCACAGAATATTTCCAACCAAAATAAAATTACTCTTCGAAGGCATTATATCCATCAATCTGCAGTTTAATAAAATTATAATAGATGTCTATTCAAACACTAGATACCTGCATTAAAATGCAATTAAATGGATCCGAATTCTTTATTAGTACAGATAACAATGACGCATGAGGATTAAGGTGTGTTCTTATTTGATTATGAATTTAATGTTACTACAACCTGATAGTTTACAAGTAAACTAGGAAATCACATGGTATCAAATCTGATACTGAATGTTTCTATGCCATTTAAAATTCAGAATTGTTTCTTTAAATAAGCATAGTAGCATTCACTTACCTTGTTTGTGGTAAGATGCCATTTCTATCATTTTATTAATGGCAGATAAAAGATAAATAGGAAACGTGACAAACGGAGGGACATCCAAAACTCAGCAAATCAATATTTTTATGGCCATCATGATACTTGCATACGTCAAATTATTACTGTAAGCCCGGGCATCAAATCATAGATGTCGTGTCATTATTTAGGTTATACGACAAGAATTCTATTCATAAGGTTTATTCCGACAAAGCCTCAGTATACCATACCATTCCATCTTATACATAACTAAACAACATTCTTTAGTTTTAGAGATATCATAATAAGACAAAAATTGGCCCCGAAAATAGCCTACGTCTATAAGTTAATTACAAGCATTGTTGGATACCTATAATAATCCTTTGGCAATCATAAAACAATTAAGGTCATTATGTGACAATCAAACTTCAATCGGGTGTTGTTGTCGTATATTAAGTATTGTATAAATGGTTATAATACATCTGTTTTCAATGGTTACCCAACTCATACTGATTTACAAGAGTGACTATAAATTTAAATCTTAACAAGAGTCTTGTCTACAATTTCAAAACTTTTTGGCCCAATGATCGATAACTAAAATTTACTCATGCTTGATGTCTCTCACCGGTCAAACGCTATTTGTATTTTGGCTTTCTGACGTGTTTATTTGTTAAAATCTTGAATTTATCACAACAATTAAATGGTTGTGTGACCACTTGTAGCTTAAAAATACAACTTATTGCAATCAAGGACCAAGTGTATCACATTATGCCCCAAATGCGAATTTATCTTTCGATGTTTATCATTAAATCTTCTATTACAAAGTAAAAATACCACAAATATAATTATTGGATATTTACATAAGATGCATTTTATTCACATATCATTGAAATATTGCATAAATTTAAAGATTATATGATCGAACATAATGATATCACAATTGTTTTTCATTGGTTGACGTGAAGTAAGACAGGTTTTAGATCTTGAAGTTTCTAAAACACTACTTAAAATCACAATAACACGTATACGTAGTTTAATACAAACATTTATATGATTTGCGCCAATAGTTAAAATATTATTTTCCGATTTATCAACTATAAAACATTTAAGATTTCTTGGTTGTGAAAATACCAACCAAAACAATCAACTAATAGGATGATAAGTTGAGACACAACAAATATTTAAATAAAAATAACGATCAAACATACACCATGAAAAAGCTATTGAAAAATTTAGAGCATTTTAGTATTTTTCATCTAGGAGAGATTGAAAGAATCAAAAATGCTAAGGATTTTTACAAGGAACTAAAATACGGACTAGAGACCTCAAAAGAAGCATTTATTGCTTCTATGTACTTTGGTGAAGATGACGAAACCTATGAGCTAATAAAACTAATAGAAAAGAGAAATGAAAACGACCAAAGAACTATGATACTTTTGGATTACTCTAGGGGTCTTACGGACGACCTTAAGCAAAAAATTATAAAACACAGGCTTTCGGATAACTTCTATTTTAAAGTTATGAACTATTCCTTTCTTCCACGAAGAGTAAGTGAGATGCTCTCTGTGTTTCATTCTAAAATTATAATGTTCGATAGTAAAATGATAGTTACAGGTGCAAATATAAATCATGACTACTTCTCAAGGCGACTAGATAGATATTACAGCATTGAGAATAGTGAGTTGGTCAATTTAATGATTGGTTCAATTTTTATTCCAATTATACAGAATCACAAAAATATCAATGGAATTCATATGGTTGTTGAGGATTTAGGAACAATACACAATTCTCAATATGTAAATTATATTTCCCAAGATAGCATTGAATCAAGTGTAATATCAAATATTTTAGAGGAACAAAACAATCGGCTTAACTATGCAGATCTTTTAGAAACACGCAATATTACAACAGACCCAAAGATAATTGTTTACGACGAGGCTACGGAATATGATGTTATTGAGGCACTAATTAAACGCGGGTTCAAGGAAATGTACATCTCTACATCATATCTTAATCTGCCCTATCCTTACCTTAAGCTACTGAAGGAAACTAATGTCAAGATTATTGTCAATGACCCAATATCTAATATCTTTACTGAATACGGACGCTTCGGAAGTTTAGTGACAAAAATTTATAATTATAGCACATTTAGAACAGCACTGAACTTACCTAAGGCCCAGATCTATGAATTCAGAAGGGACGGCTAAACAATGCATAAAAAAGGTATTTGGGCTTTCACGGGAAACGTGGCTGCCACTGTGATAGGATCTTCAAATCTAAATAGAAGAAGCGCTAGTAGAAATAATGAGTTAAATTTTATGTTGCTTTCAAGTGACCCTGTACATGTAGAGACAATTAGATCCGAGATAAAAGAAATAATGTCCTACACTAAACTAAGATCCTTAGAGAATTTAAAAAATAGAGATTATAGCCTTTTAATAATCTTACTATTTGTTGTTTTAAATCGATATATATGAAAGCGAACTACAGTAGCCTCAGTTAAGCGTTAAAAATGATGTAAATAAACATTTATTATACTTTACCGCTGATCATCACATGTAGTAATTAGGTCTTGAAATGTTAATCCCTACGTCCTCAAGCGCCTTTTCTAAGTCATTTACTTGCAATGTTGTCTTTTTCTCCCTTGCAAACCGTTTGTCTTTTTGAGCTGCCTTTTGGTGGATCTTATGGTATTGTAAAGAGGTATTAACAATATCGGCAATAAACTTATGTGAAAGCAGAGAAACAAGCTTCTGAACATTTTTGTCACTACTTTTAACACCAGATTTTTGCATGTAATACTCCAATACACTATCCGGAATTAAAGGAAGATAATCCTCAAGCTTTTCTTTAAACTCATTAAATTCTTCGTCTTTCATATTGGGGATAAAATGTAAAAACTTGTGAGAGCTAAGAAAGATTGTAAATAATAGATGGAGGCATATTGTGGTATGAAAATATCTTTTGATTATATTATGTAAAATTGGTGTTTTTATGTGAGAAGTTATTTGTGAAGTTATAAGTAGTCCCTATCAAGTAATAAAGCAGGTGGCTTTTTTAAACTGGTTTGAAGAGGATAGATGTAAATAATAGCATTTTATGACAAAAAACCCTCAATTAAATCGTAACAAAAAAGAATTTGTTAACACAACTAGAATTTGAAGAATTCTTTATTTGCATGTAAAATCACACTTTTTGTGTATTTTAATAACATTATCCAAATTAGTGAAATGCTTTTATTGTAAAATTACTTAGTATTGGTACCAAAAATACGTCGGTATACCAAAAGATCTTTATAAGTCATACATTGACAGTTATTATATCATCATCGTAATTTAGATATCAAATCCAAAGATTTAGATCTTTAACATTAATAGAAATGAACCACCCCCATAATGCCTACAATCGATGTAGAAGTTACACCACAAGAAAATTTAGATGAAGGAATCGTGGAGGATCATAAAAGATACACCGAACGATTGAAAAGATCAAAAACAAAGAAATTAAATAAAGATGTGTATGTAGACATTCTTGCCCACATTATTGAAAATAGATTGGCGGGTAAATTAAAGACCGAAAATCATGCAGAAAATGGTAGCAATAAGGAGTCTTTTTGGATGAGTCTACTAAAAACCGCTTTATTGCTTGCTTCGGTCGCTTTTTTTATATTTCAATTTATTCAATACAGAAAAGATACAAAAGCAAGAGAGTTGCAAGGAAAACAGCTTACAGCTCAATATATGCCAACTGAAAATGATTTAACGCAAGTATTCAACTTTGAACCGGCTAGTAACTATTACCATGTCAATTACTATGGTAAGGATGAAATTGTGGCCGATGTCCTTTCACATATATGCAATATAATGGAAATACTTAAGTCGAATAATTTGCAAAAAATTGGTTTTTTAAAATCACCACAAAAGAATTTTCTATTGTCGGGAAAGCCGGGAACGGGTAAAACACTTTTTGTACAAAAGATTGCAGGCCTACTGGATCTTAATTTAAAAACTAAGAGGTTGATGGAAAGTGTTGGCAAGGATATATTGGAAAAAATGACTGACATAGAAAAAGTCGATTATATAAAAAAGCAGCCTTCAAAAGTTCGAGTTGCATTTTTGACACCGAGTTTAATCAATGACAAGTATATGGGAGAAGCCGAGAAGCGTGTTAGGGCTTTATTTGCCGCGGCTAGTGCTCCTTCAATATATGATGTTACAATTATATTTTTTGATGAAATGGATGCTTTCTTCGCCAATAGAGATACCAATGGAAATGAAAACTATGTTAAAATTCAAACAGAGCTTTTGGCCTGTATTGGGGGAGTAAGAGATGATATAAAAAGGCCTGTCTTCTTATTTGGCGCAACTAATAGACCCAATATATTAGACGGTGCCTTTGATAGACGTTTTGCAAACAAGATTGAATTTAAAAAACCCGAGCTACCTGAGGTACATAATTTGGTCATGAGCCTTACTGCTTCTTGGGATAAGCCAAAGGACCCATCGACAATAAATGAAATATGCTCTCTTATAGTAAAAAATGGCATGTTCCAAAGTGGAATAGTCGAGGAAATTACGGGTGTTTACATTTTTTGAGAATGCAGGAAGATGATAAGTGGGAGTTTCTTTTGAATAGACTCAGAAATTACAAGAAACACAATTCTCAACAAAATATAACCACAACTCTTAATCACTATGGCGAACACAGGAAAGCTCTTTTGCCATTCCATGAAATGTTTGACAAAGAAACAGAAAAAGACAAAAAGTAAATTTATTTCATCATAATTTTAAATATAGAATATGTTTTTAAATATTTATGCCCGCGACCTAAAGCATTTTGTCTTATTTTTATGCCACACGATAGACACATGTTATAATGTTGCTGTATATGACCACGCGTATTTTGAAAATTCTGGTTTGTACAATCAAATTATCGACTACCAATAAAATCTTTCAATCTTTGCAGTGGTTTCACTTCATGTATCTGTTTAGACAACAAGATTTCTACTACTTTTGTCATAAAATATTTCGCGACGTTTCGCAAAATTTTTTTCTAGAAATTTTTACACTATAAAAGTTAAACACGAAACACCCCCAGAAAATGATGATCAAGTTATCCCTGGCTGAGGATGATGAAAACTTTGTATCTGATTCTCACTTTTATAATAATTCTTAGCCACTTAATAATAATTATTAATTATAATAATTCATAGCCACTCATCAAGCTTGTGCCCATATTTTTATAGTGCCATCTACAATGAATGGCATGTGATAGACGTTTACGATGCAATCATAACTGGTATAAAAGAGTACAAACTATTAAGTTTCACATTTGTACGAGGCAAGACACACGTTGAAATTTCAATGATTGACAAGATTATAATAAAAGGGATATGTGATGAGGACATATACCTGTACATGTTCTTGGTGTCTAAAGAATCATTTTATAGCAGGTTTAGTGAAATCTCTGCAATTATGAAAGATAGTACTACCTTTATGGGCACGTTGTATAGGCTTATAGTAACCTGAATTTTGGGTAAAAGTATGTTTAACATCTAATAAAAATTCAAATAACATATCTAGCAGTGGCAAACTTAGTCAAATACATATGTCCACTAGTCAATTTTGCCTATTAAGATTTCTTTTATTATGTTTGTCTTTGATCTAGATGTACTTCGCATAGTTTTTAATACTCAATATAAAATGAGTGTATAGACATTAATATTCAATATATCTTCTAAAGGCATGGAGAAAATGATATTATTTCTACACATTTATTATATAGTACATATAATGTTACGCATAACGCTTATTAAGTCCAGTTATACTACGACTGCTTATATATTCAGTATTAACCAATATTTTCCAACTATAATCTATAACCATAAGGTTAACCAAAACAGTAAACCTCAAATCTTGCGACAAGATTCTACAAGGCACAATACTATTTCATAATTCATATAATCAATATATGCTCTAGTAATTATACAGATAACAATGATGGCTGCCTTCAACAATCTTATACCTATTTGCAACCATGTCCTTTTAAAAGTACATCAACCTGCACATTGTCACTCGAATATGGTGTTTTTAATGTTCAGGCGACCGCCTTAATTTTTATCATGAACAAATCTTTTAGTCTTGTGAATAAGAATAGCAAGCAATGACAATTAAAACATTTTAAAGATGTAATGGCCAATTGTAATCGTCATTCGTCTATTTAAACCATCATTAATTGAAAACTTTATATTTGTATATTATGTAAACTGGTACGGATAGGAGATATCTTACTGCAATATTATGATGTGTGTTTGGCAGTATATTGATAGTCCAATCACCTATATCAAACATATATCTGATAGATATCGCATAAGTTAAGGGTAAAGTAACCAAGGCATGTGCAAAATGCTATGATCTAATAATTATTAGGTTTTAAATTTCACGCAAAACCTCGCTAATGGACAATTCATACACTGTAAGCTTTCGTTACAGTTTCGCATATCACATAATCTTTTCCTTGTATCACAACTACAATGGTTGGGCCTTTATTGTATAATGAACAAAATTATTACACTCTTAAAGTTATTTACATGGATAATATTGTTATGGCCTCTATAAATTAGTATCATAATAATCAAAGCACATCCAAACTTTTTTAAATCCTCCTCGATTCTAATCTCATTACACATTCTAAGTTTAAATCGCCCATGTCTTGTCAAAATTGCTTTAAAAATAGAGCAATAGTTTTAAGATCCGGCTCGAGAACGAAAGTCTGCAAAGAGTGCTTTTTCTATCTTTTTGAAGAAGATATATACGACACAATAACACAAACGAAGATGTTTTTAAGAGGCCAGCGTGTTGGTATTGGAATTAGTGGAGGAAAAGACAGTACAGTTTTGGCTTATGTGTTAAATAAATTAAATAAGAAATATGAAATGGGTTTAGATCTACAACTTCTATGTGTTGATGAGGGTATTGCGGGCTACAGAGATCATTCTATTGATACTGTAAAAGAAAATAGCTTATCTTTGGGTCTAAATTTGAAAATCCTGAGTTACTCTGAAGTTTTCGGTATTAGCATGGATGAAGTAGTAGAAAAGATAGGTAGAAAAAACAACTGTACATACTGTGGAGTATTCCGAAGACAGGCACTCGAAGAAGCAGCAAAGAAAACAAAGTGTGATATTATTGTAACAGGGCATAATGCTGACGATATGGCAGAAACAATTATTTTAAATTTATTAAGGGGAGATCATAGTAGATTAATAAGATGTACATCACCTGTTTCACAAACACATGTTACAGAAGATGGGTCAATTCTTTCACTCCCCGGAGCCAAGCCTTTCAAATATAGCTACCAAAAAGAGATTGTTTTGTATGCTTTTCATAAAAAGTTACTTTATTTTTCTACTGAATGTACCTATTCACCGGGTGCGTTCCGAGGAAATGCAAGACATTTTATAAAAGACTTGGAGAAAATAGATTCAATGATAGTTTTAAATATTATAAAAAGTGGAGACATGTTATACAAATACTCAAATACGACTCTTAAAGTGCAGCCTTGCACTAAATGTGGACATCCTACTTCTTCGAAGGATAATCTTTGTAAAGGCTGTTTGCTGCTAAAAACATTAAATAGATTTTGATTTTTTATGTATAAAAGTTCTAAAACTTGTTTAAATACTTAAGCATTAATGTTCTGTTGTAAACTTAATATTTCTACTTTACAGCTCCCGTAGCTCAGTGGTTAAGAGCGTGGTACTTATATGCCGACAGGCAATGCTAAATGGCTGAGATATGCCAAGGCCGCGGGTTCGATCCCCGCCGGGAGCATTTTTTATTTTAAAGGCCTACAAAGAACCTATAAGATAAACAATGAACAGAAAAAAAAAGGTGTTTAAATTTTTACTAAAAATACTCGCAGTAAAATTAAAAGAAAGTTGTTTCTATCTACAAAACATTTTTACACTGATCAATGCAATAGGAAACATGCTGAGTATATTTATTTGCAATAATAGGCTTATCACACACAGAACAAGCAACCTTTAATTGCACTACTGTATTGCAAATAGTATAATTATCCTTTCTAAACCTTTTAACATCGAAGTTTTTTATATAATCCTTCACATAATTCCTCACAACCATTTTATAAATTTTTTGTAGTTTTTTCATTCTAAAGAAAAATTGCCCCTAAGATGAAGTTTTTATTTTTAATGACTTTTGCTATCTGCAGATACGTAAACCTAAATCCTAAAGAGGTCTGGACTTGTAAGGATAAGATTACAGAAAATACTATGTATAAGTTTATATACAGGGCCTTCAATTCAAAATCAGTAAATGTTGCATTATATGATACTAAGAATAGGAAAATCACGGAGTCGGACGACATTTATGGTGTAATTTATACCAAAATACCGTCTAGTGGGCTTATAACAATCCAAGTTACCAACAATTCTAATGAGATTCTGAAATTTGGGTATAAATGCCCTGATGTTGATAAGGAGCTGCAAGGCCCACTAGGCCCCATTAAAGACGTAGATGCCGTTGGTGAACTACAAAATGTTCTTGAAAACATTATCAAAACCCAAAGGGAGCATATTAACAGGTACAGAAAACATACTGAAATGCTTGATAAGTCCAGGAAATGGGTTTATAAATTAGTGTTGTTTGAGATTGTGTCTAGTATGGTCATGATGTACCTCCTTCATAGGTCGACCCTTGATCTGTTTAAGACAAAAAAGGTACAACAATAAAATGTTAAATTGAAAACTTTTGTTTTAATTCAAGAAGTTCTTTCCATAAACAGATTATAAATCTCATCAACAGCCATTTCAATCGTCAAATTGTCTGTATCAACGACTATAGCGTCGGGTGCAACGATTAAGGGACCGAATTTCCGATTGATATCTTCGAAATCCCGATCCTTTATGTCCGCCAAAGTGTCTTCAAAGCTAACGGTTGGTCTTTGTTGGTGTCTTCTAGTGGCTCTAACCTCTGGAGAGGCTGTTAAGTATATTTTTAGTGTTGCATTGGGGAGAATATTGGTTCCTATGTCCCTTCCCTCAATAATGATGCCAGTTTTAGATTGTTCTATTAGTTTTTGTTGTAGTTTATGTACTTTGTTTCTGATATATAACGGCTTAGCGATGTTGCTAACCTCTAAATCGATTCTTTTAGTTCTAAGATGGTTTGTTATGTCACACTCATTGTAGTAAATTCGTTCTTTATCAAATCTGAATGACAGACCTTCAATAAAATCGATTACAGCTGGTTCGTCTAGTGGCACGTCTGGATATTTCTCTAATACCACGTGTGTTACTGCCCTATAGATATTCCCGGAGTTTATGCCGTGGTAACCCAACTTCTTCTTGAGTAATTCTGCTATAGTGCTCTTACCACTCCCCGCAGGACCATCTATCGCTATTTGGTATACCATTTGGGGATACGATCGACTAAAAATAAATTTATCAAACCAACTTTCAACGAATTTGATAATTTTTTGACGCCTTCAATTTTATTGCCCTATGGTGAATGAAATCTGTGCTAAACTCGAGTGTGAAAACCCAAAAATGGTAATCGAAACTATCAAACATGATGATTTGGAAAATAATGGTTGTAAAGTTGATTACAGTTCATCCGACCTGCATCTACATGTTAAAATGACCTCACAAGATCTAAAAACCCTACAAAAGACTTTTAATGCCTTTTCTCAAAGATTTAAATTGGCAACGGACACTTACAAGTTTTGTATAGAAGAAAATCAAAAAAGTTTTAATTAAACATCGTAATAATAGGTTTTGTCCTTTTGTACTTTGTATTTGCAACTTTGTGTAGGCTTTTCTCTATTGATTATTGAAATTATTCCATCGAACTTTTGACAGCATCCGCTCTCAAGTGGCTCGACTTTAAGAACTATATCATAGTCATAAAAGTCAATCTTTCTGCAAGTATTGGCCCTGAAAACAACAATATTAGAAGCCGGCTCGACATTAAATAAATTGCGACCTATGTAAGCATCATCTAATATGAATTCGGATTTATATTGTTGGTCATAAATGCTGTTGACAGTGACATTGTGATTCAAAAGGTGTTTAAAATGTCTAGCAGACTCATTAAAAGTGAACAGTGTAGTCGGTGCAATCAGATCTGTAATGTCTTTTAATAGAAAATCTACATTTTGTGGAAGTACTTCGGATATGCAAATTCTGTTTTCTAAAAGTACTTTTGTATCTAAATATCTTTTTAAATCGTAGCCGTTCATTTAAGGGCATTTGAAACAACATAAAGTCGACTTAATCTGACCAATCGTTTTATTAAAAATTATGCTTTCGAAATACTCCTTTGTAAACTCCTAATGATAATCTTTTAATCAAAGATTTTTATTGTTCAGCGATTCTTTAAATTTTTCTATGCCGCCACAAATGGAGACAGCTGTATAACCGCGGCTTTCCAAGATCATTGTTGCTTTCTTCGAAGAGATTCCTCTTTTACATACAACAGCGACAGTTTTACGCTTAGGAATTGCATCTAGCATGTTTTCTAAGCTTTCTAACGGTATATTAATAGAATTTTTAATGCGAAACATTCTATATTGTATGTTACTTCTAACATCTACAATATTAAATGTGTCTGGTCGCTCTAGAATCATAGACCATTCCACTTCGTTAACTTTTAAATCGTTTTTATTGCATCCGTTGTACTCCTCAGACTCCTCATACGTTTCTTGAGTCTTACAAACAACACATTTGCCTTCTCTTAACTTTATATTATAATAAGCATTGGTATAACTGTTATAATAAATCATTTTAGTTTTCTTTTCGCCTGTTATTAATTTAATAAGTTCAAGACTTACAAGACTACCGAAGATACCACAAACTGGGCCTAAAATGCCACTATCATCACAATTAACAGTGTTTCTTTTTTTTACGGGGTATAAACATCGATAACAGGGTCCTGTATAAGGCAGTACATACAAATGTCCTTCCCATCTTAGAACGGATGCACAAATATAGTCCTTTTTTGATACTTTACAGTTATCAGATAAGCAATATCTAGTTTCTATGTTATCAGTACAATCTAGGATGACATCATAGTCCTCGATAAGGTTTCTTGCATTTGTTTTATCGACTTTTATACGTAGCACAGATATATTAAGGGAGGTATATTTATCTGTTTTAGTGCCTCACCAGCCACTTCCACTTTGTATTTACCAATGTCACATTCTTCATAAAGTACCTGCCTTTGTAAGTTGTGCATTTCTATCTTATCGTGATCAACAATTTACTAATACCACATGTTGCAAGATACATCATTACGGGGCATCCTAGGCCCCCACATCCTACTATTAGAACTTTTGTATTTCTTAATTTAATTTGTGCTTCTATCCCCATTCCAGGAACTATTATTTGTCGACTGTATCTTTCTACTTCATCCTCCAATAAATCTGATTCGTGTATCATGGGTTTTCTAACGTAAAGATTTTTTCATAACCGTCAAATAAGCCCCAATGAAACCAAAATATTTTACAGATCTCTACAAAAGGTTGGTGTATAAATGTCCTTATGTCGGTTGCGATAAAAAATATAAAATTTTTGATTTGCTACAAGAACATTTAGACAAGATTATTCACAAAACAGAAGAAATGATGTATAAATGCGTTCTTGATACTAGTAAAGAGCCAGTTGAATGCAAAGAACACTACGATAAAAAGAACTCAAGACTCTTAATATATACAAAATATCAAGAGAATGTTATTGACCATTTAAAATCCGACTTTTGTAGACTTAATATTGACTACTTGATGAATGGAAGAGGGATTATTGTCAAAATTTTAAGGACATTTATAATTAATGGTGGTATAAATTGTCATGATGAAGATGGTTTGACACATTGCCGAGTCCCGAGCTGTAATAAAAAATATAAATCTGTACCGGGATATTTTTATCACATTCTCTTTTACAAACACTCGTTAGCTGAACTAGTTGCGGAATATGTTCGGAATTCGGGCACAGAATTAGACGAACGTAAATTAAAGGCAGAATTATCAGACGATAAGTTTAGCAAGGGATTTAGAATTATGGGGATTAGACAACGTACACATAACATAAAAAAGTTTTACAAAGCAATTTCATTCAAAAACGATTTTAATCAAATAGATATTAAAAAGGATAAGTTTATGCCTAAAAGGGCACTTGTAGCCTGCGATCCCTCTTTTATTAAGTCTTATGAAAAGGAACTCGGCGAAACCAGTTTAATCCACAATTTGATTTATAAAGGAGAAACTTTTGACGGGACTAGTGGTTCTTTAACGTTTGGCATAAGCTTTCTTAATCTTAAAGAATTTGTTACTGCTGTTTTCTATGATGAAACTAATAAAAATATAATTGTTGGCTGTAGGTCATCAAAGGAACCCGATATTCTCTTTGATTTTAACTCACATCCCTCTAATATCTTGGTTTTAGATATGAATCTTAACATCTTAGACACTTTTAATTTCCCTTTTGGCTTCTGTAGGAAGTTTCGAATGGCCTGTCCGCACACATACTATACACTTTTTAAAGATGGAAAGATAAGAAAAATTGATTTTAAACAACCAGACAATTGTATAGAAATAATCGGCGATAGTTATATAGATTTTGAGCTTATAGATAATGATGTTCTAATATGTACAGATGGTCTTAAACTTTATAAAATTAAAGAAAATACAATTGTGGCACAATCGGGCTTCCTACCTAGCGCAATAGTTTCACTGGTTGTCAAGCGCCCACAACAAAATAACGAAGAAAAAACCAGTTTTTTAAGCAATAGAAAAAGCAAAATTAAAGAAGTTAAGGCTGCTACAACGTTAAAGGATAGTTTGTACTTTGTAAACGATGATGTCAATAGTTTGTTGGACGAGATGAGAGTAAAACTAGATACGTTCAAAATCGTTTGTTCCACAGTTGAAGGAATAATTTATGCATTTAATGATGATCTTTCGGATTTTTTAGATGTTATAGGCACATTAACATTGAAAATTGACTATTTAGAAGCAATTGATCTCTTTGTCTTCACTGATTCTGTTAGTGAAAAGACTAAAGTGCTATCTATCGAAAAGGAATTTATCACAACGCATGTAATTTTAGATAAGATGACCAATTGTCATACCACAATTAAAGGAGCGATAGTTTCCGGCGGTTTTGATGGTTCAGTCTATCGTACTTGGTATAACTATTATAAATTGAAAAACCAAAAATTGGTTGCATTTTATCGATCTGGACACAACCTTCTTATTCTCGATAATGAAAATGAGTACAATGTACTAAAAAATAGAAATGAATATGACTATTCAACTCTTATAGTCCATACGTTTGAATCTGAATTGTTTTTGTACATATTTTTGTCCTCAGGTGTCGTTTTAAAACTGTTATTAAGAGGTTAGATTCAATATTTGTTGAATGGAATAAAAGAAAATACTATGAAAATGTTTGATTGGTGTGTGAATCTATTTGTTGCATCTATCTAATGTGAATTAATATTAGAAATGCATAAATATAATATTTACGAGTATGGAAAACTAAGGTAGTGTAGTTGTATGATGCTTTCATCTATGTAAGTTGTGTATTAATGTATAAACCACGATTGAGAATGTAATAATAGGCAACTACATCTTATTGTTTAATTATATTTTGATCATGATCAATTAGTTCCAGTTTGTTTAATAAATTTTCTCCACTAATACGTTGGTACTTAAGAACAACTTCAAATCTAATAAAAATTAAAAAAACCTTTAAATTTGCAATTTGATCTAAAATGCCTTTGTTTCAATGCAATCATCCGTGTAAAGCTAATAACGCAGAAAAATTTATAATAGAAGCAAGAAACTCCCACGTGTATATGATTTGAAATGTATTCAATGTGATATAATCACAATGGAGAATGTAATGGTAAAAACTAAACTTCAAACAAAATAGGTCCCTCTGTAGATTAAATGTACCTTTAAACTAGTTTTACAATAGGCTTAAAAATAAAAAATAGCACAGGATGGATTCGAACCATCGGCCTTCGGGTTATGAGCCCAACGCGCTACCTCTGCGCCACCGTGCTTGATTAGAACAATCGTACGATTTTATAAAATTTAAAAGGATATTTAAAACATGTTTTACTATAACCCAATGACTGTAGCCAAGAAAGTTAACACATCCGATATAAATATAAAAATACGGATACTTAGGGCTTTAGCTACTTATAAGCCATTCGGATTGCTTAAGCATTTCGTAATGATTAAAGTTATTAGAAATCTCAAACAACCTAATGCTATTTCCACCGAAGATATTTGGAATGTACTGGATGAGAGGTATGGAATGGATAAATTAGATAAAGAGGCTGACTCTAAACATAAATTCGAGAGGTTTAGCTACGATGGAATTATTTAAAGTTTCTTCTAATAAATATATTACATCTTTAATTTTTATGTCCCCCTTTTATGAACGCATTTCTCGAAAAGAAGACGCTGACCTTAAGAATTCTTGGATTCAAAGAGTATAACACGAAGCACCTAAGCCTCATTTTCCACACACTAGGAATATATTTGTTTTATTCCTTGGCCAATATTTATCAAGAGAAGATCAGCACATGAAATATGAAGCCGTCAAATTTAATTCGATTTATCTTCCTATAATTCTACAAAGTTTTGGAGCCACGTTGGCTATCTATGTGTTGTGTAGAATAAGAAATGAAAGGTTGGCTATAAAAAACAATAATATTCTATATAATTATCTTTTATTGTCCTTCCTTTCAATGATTTCTACTGTCTTTTGGTATTATTCCCTTAGCTTTCTGTCCTATCCGACTGTGATTATCTCCAAGTCTTGTAAGCTATTGAGTATTGCAATAATGAACTTTTTAGTGTTTAAGAAGAGACTTACTATTTATTATACTATTTATTATAAGAAGAATATTTATTATAAGAAGAGAGTTTTGTAAGTAAGAAGTATCTAGAAACCAACCATTTTCATCTTCTTCAAATGGAACAGCAAAGCTATTAGTAACATGAATGTCCCCATCGACCTGCCCTAAAAGTATTCCTACAACTCTCTTTGACCAAAGTCTTTTGTAATGGTCTACAGCAGATAATAAAACTAATGGATGTACAATTACACAATTTTCACTCATTGGGGTAGAAAAATACAAAACTTTATTTATTTTTTATCTTTAAAGCGCAATAAGTCAACATTGCCCCGCAGGACGTCTTTAAGCCTTATTTTACAAACTCGTAAGAGCATGAATTTATAAATTAGTGACATTTTAAGGTTTAGACTTACAGGGAGGAAAATCCCATTGGAAGGTTCAAAATAGAAAGTCTTCTTAGTGCGTACGAACAACAAGAGTAAAACGATTTCTAAGGCCTCCACAAAGTTAAAACATACATAAAAAATTAAATAGAGAAAATAAAAACATAAAAGGTTGATCATCGTAAGAAATGATATACTGAAGAATAGAACACACATAATGATTTGGTCCATTGAAAGTTTGACGTGATCGTATCTCTTCTTAAGGGTATTGTAGGTCTTATTGCTGAATAGTTCAGCTATGTCAATAATTCTATCAAGGATAGTTTTATAAAGAAGGAATATTACAGCTGTATTAATCTTTATAAGAATCTTCTCAAGTCCACAAAAACAAATAAAAGAGTATAAATTGTTATACAATAACTGCTGTAGAGAAATAAATCTATAACAGATCGAACCCAAAAACTCTTTGATTATCGTGTTTTGCTTGATCCCTATAGGTTGATTTCTAATAAATTGCAGGGACACACGAGGAAGGTCATAAAATATAATGTTGTAAAACTTAAAAGTCATCAATTTAAAAACTCCTAATATGAAATTACTTATTAAACTTTTGTTTTTGTCAGCAATAACCTCTTCAAACTTGTTCATGATATTTATTTGGTCGCATGATTCGTGTTTAATCTCTACAGATTCACAAAATTTGTATGCGCTATTTTCATGCGAATCTGGCATAAAAACCCGGCTAGTCGAGTCAGGGGCAAAATTGTCAATTACGAGTGTAAAGTTAGGAGAAGTTACCTTCAATTGTTTGTTACATTCGACCCTGATAGTACCATTATGGTCTTGATAAATATATAAAACATCTCCTATTTGTGTCTCTGTGTAGTTTTTACCTTCTAAACTTCCTCGAATTTTTATTTTAGAGATCATAAGGGGACATAATGAGTCAATTTAACATGACTTAATGACAAGAGATTGACTTGATTAGATTCAAGGCTTGTTCTATGTGACCCAAACATTGATGTTTATTTAGACGTAATTTTTTTGGTGTCGCTATCTCTTAACAAGATCAATTTTGTATAAATTTTACAGCCCATGATTTCCTTTAAGAACAAAATTGAAATTTTAAAAACGTTAAAAACGAAACAATTGGACTAATCGGAACTCACGAAATACTTAGATTTACTTCAACACAAATCCCTTACTGCTCCTATCCTTGACAAGATCATTGAAACTCTAATAGAAATGGATGCTCAAATAACAGCCGTATATGAATCGGTCTCGGATGATGAGTGGAATGATATTGCGTCAGACTACGATACACCTCTAGAGAAACAATCGTTTATCTTGGTACGCGATAATATAAAAACTTTTATAACAGCTTATAAGGCCATTGAAGAAATTATACGCGAAGTAGATCTAAATATCCTCTTTACTGTCTTTAACAAGATACCAGTTTGCAGAACATCTAGTATACAATTTTTATTCTTTAGTATAGCAATCTATAAGCCCAGTCCGGTTTTATACTATCTATTTGATAATTTAAAGGACAAGCCAACTGTTTTTATTCCTTATTTTGCTTCTTTCGTCTCGCGCTGTAATATTGATTGCAATGCCGCTATCCTCAAGTATATAGATTGGGTTAGAAGATTAAAGAAGGGCAAACACATTACTTTTATACTGGCCACACAGGGATTGATGTATATCTGTTGTTTTAAACCTGATCTTCAGCCAATGTGCAAGGACATCATCGATTACGTTTTTATTAATGATATTTATATTTATATGAACTCTCTTGTTGTTGAAAAGTTTTGTTCTATGTTTTCTTACGAGTGTAAAGTTTTTAAAAGCCTAGAAAATTCTTCTTTGTATTCTTTTCCATTTGATAAGTCTATTCTAGAGTCTATCCATGAACTTTACGAGGATCATTATATTGAGTTCCAATAGAATCGCAGGAAATTTTATATTAATAAAATGTTGAATGATTAATATGGTTTACAATGATGCTTTGTGTGCGTGTTTGCTTCAACGAAATTCAAATATTTACAAAAAATATTGATAAATTAAAATCAAATAATCAAGCTTAAATTATTAAGATTTTACAATCTTTCTGCGCTTTTGTTTACATCATTCGTGTAATGTATCAAGTTATAAAGTAATTTATTTATATTGGGTTGAAAATTTTGCCGAGACTTACAGATTAAATAATATTTTGTCTTTGTTGATTTAAATTGTTTATTTACAGTTACATCATTGATTAACTCATAAACAAATATTCTCTATACGAACTTGAATCTGATCCTATTGGTTCACACAGGTCTAAACGTTATCAACCATGAAATCTATGGCCTACCACATTCATTATAACAAAAAACCTCTACACGACTTAAAGAAATATTAATAATCATATTAAAGAAATAGCTAATCACTGTATTTTAAAAATGACTTGATATCTTTTGATGTTTTTTTCTATAAATAAAAATTTATTCTTGAACCCCAATGTCCAAGACAACAGACAACGCTCAGCCCGTTTCTGAAGAAGAATTTTTCTTACAACGATCACAATTTGTGACAGACGCAATAGCCGAAGGAAAAGTTTTGTATCCACACAAATTTGAAGTTCAACAAACGTTTGCTCAAATTGCAGAACACTCATCAACGGAATCAACAGAAGAATTGAACAAAATTACCGTACAAAGTGCTGGTCGAATAATGTCGTACAGACTGCATGCAAAATACTCTTTCTTTACTATACAATCTTGTGGTAGCTCATTGCAAGTAGTCGTGGATGCCACTGCCGCTGAAGACCCGGAAGTAATTAAACAACTAAGAAGGGGTGATATCGTAGGCTTCACCGGCCACCTTGGAAGAACTAAGACAGGTGAGTTTAGTGTGTTTGCCAGTAGAATTATAATCTTAGCGCCGTGTTTAAGATCCATCCCCGTTGAACATTATGGTCTTAAGGACCAAGAGCTTATCTATAGGAAGAGATACCTCGATCTCATTATTAATTCGGAGTCAAGAGAGAGATTTATTAAGAGAACTCAAATCATTAGTTACATTAGGAACTATTTTAATGAAAGGGATTTTATTGAAGTCGAAACACCAACTCTTAACATGATAGCAGGTGGAGCTGCTGCAAGGCCTTTTAAGACATACCACAATGATCTTAAAATGGATCTCTTTCTAAGAATAGCACCCGAGCTTTATCTAAAGCAGTTGGTCATTGGTGGCCTCGATCGTGTGTGCGAAATAGGAAAGCAATTTAGAAATGAAGGCATTGATCTTACTCACAATCCCGAGTTTACTTCTTGTGAGTTTTACATGGCTTATGCTGATGTTAATGACCTAATGGACATGACTGAAGAATTACTTAATGGAATGGTTATAAGTGTTAATGGATCTCCTAACTTAACTTATTGCCCTAAGAGGAAGGAACAATCTATTGAACCTGCTGAAATTGATTTCTCAAGACCGTTTAAGAGGTATCACATTTTAGAAGAGCTTTCTAAGATTGTTGGTGTTGAACTAACTGGTGAGAACATTGAAACAGAAAACATTATGAACATAATGCTAAAGGCTTGTGAGATGCATAACATTACAGTTGAGGAACCAAAGACTACTTCTAGGGTGCTTGATAAACTAGTGGGTCATTTTATTGAACCTCTTTGTATCAATCCTACTTTCCTTATTGGATATCCAATTGCCACTTCTCCTTTAGCTAAGAACCACAGGAGTGAGCCAGGAATTTAGAGTTTGAAGCAATTGACTTTCTTTTGGAAATAGAAGCTATTGAGGATGTTGTTGATTATGTTCAAGCTCACAATTATAAAAGAATTGTTTTGTATTTGGAGGAAGTGAAAGTGTTTTACGACTTAAAGAAAGTTTTAAATAAAATTTACATAAAAATGGAGGACCATTCGCGATTGGTTTGCAATGCCGTTGAACAAAGGGAGTTAAATAAGGCAATAAGCTATGTTAAGGGTATTACTGACAAAGGAATTCGGAGACACTTAGTGTATATGCTGGCTAGGATGAATCTATTTTACGAATCGGAAGACTTAGAAGAAAGGCAAATTCTATCTAATGCGCATATTAAAAAGGTTTACAAGGAGGTCGTTCAAAGTTTAGAATTGGACAGCAAAACAATAAACACCAAGAGAAGCAAGTACGAAAAGGATCTGCACAAGCCTATTCATCAGGCCTCATTCGGTCCGATTACAATTCATAATGGGTTCGTTCACGTTGGGTACGAGAATGACACCATTTTCTTCCCTAAAGAGGCCAACCCCCTTTCCGTTGACTACGAGGCCATTTTAAATTCGGACATTCCCGAGCTAGTGACAATTTTGGCGTCTGTCGGGTGCATTGAAATGTGGAACCCTGAAAAGGTCTTGGAACTTCTGCAAGAACACATTTTTGGGGAAACTTCAAGTAAGAAAACCGGGGCTTTGCTGGCTTTGGCGCTTTCATCGTCTAAAATTTACGACGATTATTATTTTTAACAAAAAATTAAAACCGACTTCCAAGGTAAAAACAATAATAACATTAATATGAACTAAAAAGTATTAAATAATTTTTACTATCTAATGGTGCCTTTTTCCGAATTCGGCTAAAACTCAACTATTTCTGTATTCAATCTTCATAATTTTGAAGTCGGTACCAGATAGCTGAATCTTCAGTCCTCTGACAGAATATTTGAAACTTTTGGAACTGGCACCGACTTCAAAATTATGAAGATTGAATACAGAAATAGTTGAGTTTTAGCCGAATTCGGAAAAAGGCACCATTAGATAGTAAAAATTATTTAATACTTTTTAGTTCATATTAATGTTATTATTGTTTTTACCTTGGAAGTCGGTTTTAATTTTTTGTTAAAAATAATAATAATTTCACTCTTTTTAGTTACACTAGTAGGTAAACCTTCGCGTATATTTTACGTATCTTATTACAATTTGTCAAGAGTCACAACTCACACTCAGAAAATCATATATTATCAGTGAAGTGAACATATTGTGCTAAGTAATTTAACAATTTTAATGCTTCAAGCCCCAAGCGGTCACCGGCGATTGAGATAACAATAGAAAGGCTATTGTGTCTCGTTTTTCCACGATCGAAGGATCTATCAGATAAAAAATTGTATAAACTTGCATAGGATGTAGCGTAGCTACTCATAATATTTAATATTATCATAATTATTGACAGCTCTGTTCTTGTAAAGCGCTTATTCCACTTATCCTAGCTAGGAAGTCCTCCTAGCTAGGATCCTAGCTTTCTAAATGTCATTCCACTTGACTAAATTTTTTCCGATTTAGGATCCTAGCTAGGATCCTAGCTTCTAAATGTTATTCCACTTGACTAAATTTTTTAGGACCCTAGCTAGGACTTCCTAGCTAGGATAAGTGGAATAAGCGCTTAATCAAGAATTCAAATCAATACTTAGTGCGCCATCTATCGATTAATAAGTATAACTGATTAAAAAGACACTTAATGACTTTGTTTTGTGTAAATGCTCTTTTTAAAATAACTTTATTTTAATTCTATTTGTCTATTTAAATTTTATAAAGTAATTAGTAAAGTATTCGATCTGTTGTCTGCCGCCACGCGCCACGCGGCGCGGCGGCGCGGCGACGCCGTCGCCTCTGCGGCGCCGACCGCCATGTATTAAACAAACAGGTGTTGTTATACAGTACATAATTATTATTATTAGTATATCCATACCTATGCCTTGTACTATTATTAATTCTGTGCCATGAGATATTGGTGACCTTAATGATGATGATGACGATGATGATGATGATGATGATTATGATGATGAATATGAATTGCATAGTAGCATATGCTTTCTGTTCTTAAAACAACGCCGAAACTCCCGAACGTGTATCTATAAGGAGTCAGGAGTTCTCTCAGCATCTTCGAAACCATGGTATACTTTGACCCAATATTTGACTTTTTGGTAGCATATTCTTAGTACACTTCACATAAAACCAAAATCACCATATGTTTTCATATAAATTTCGAGGAGTTCCCTCGATTACTCATGGATCCCATCATCAGGTCACCACTTTTATGAACATGGTACCAAATTGGAGTGAAACCTAATACAACAAAACAAAAATTTCGAAAATCGGTTCACAAACGGCGGAGTAATCGTTGAACATACAAAAAAAAAAAAAAAAAAAAAAAAAAAAAAAAATATCCACAGCCGAACATATAACCTCCTCGTTTTTTGGAAGTCGGTTAAAAATCAAACTTATTTGTCTTTGCTAACGGGAAACTTACAAACGGAAGATCCCGCCCATGTTCTACCCACCCTTTTGGGAATTCAAAGCATGTATTCAGGATCCGGTGACGAGACCCTAAAAGATATTTTGAAGCCTTTTTTATTCTCTCAGTCTTTTGAAATTGCTTTCTTTACAAGTTTTGTCTTGGGGAGTATTTTTGTTGGCTCTGCCGATGACGAATTAATTTCAATTTTTATGCAAATGTTTTTAGAAAAAGAGGAACACGCGGACTCTCAATTCTTTAAATTCCACATGCTCGGCTTGGCTCTTTTGTTTTACAGGAGACCTGATGTGGATTGCTGTCTGTCAGAATTAGAAACGAACTATAGCAAACACGGCAGTATTCTAATTAAGGCCTTTCAATACATTCGTAGTGGAGACCCGCATATTGTAGAAAGCATTTTATCGGAATCTTTCACGTGTGAGACCGACGCCCTTTTGGAGTCGATTGCTATCTTTGGATGTACTTTAATAGGCGTAGGTGATGATTTGGCTTCCCAAATGGTTTCACGGATAGCCACTTCCTCTCTGCTCCTTGAGTCCCCCCACCTTAAGTCTGTCCTACCCCTTTGCTATGCCCTTTTGTATCCCTCAAACCCGCAAGCTTTCATTTTAGACGTCCTTGAAAAGTCTTTAAATTCGGGGGACTCCAACACGGTCATTCCGACTATCTTCGCCCTTGGTGTGATTGGGGCTGGAAGTACCAGTGGAAGGATCCAAAAGGCCTTAGACCAACAGGCTGGGTATTTCTATAAAGACCCAAAGGCCAGTTCAATTCTTAAGATATCCCAGGGGCTTTTGTCTTTAGGGAAGGGCCTTACTACCCTCTCCCCCTTCTTTTATGATAAAACCGTTCTTTCTCCCAAGAGCTTTATCGGGCTTGCGTCTACTTCCTTCCTCCTCTTAGAGTCCTCTACAAGTCCCCTTCTTAACTCTCACTTTTACATGTTCTATCTCCTGGCTCAATCCTTTTCCCCTAGTTACATTTACTGTCCCTCTAAAATAAGCATTAGAATAGGAACACCAGTTAATACGGTAGGGGTAGTCGGGGACCCTCGAAGGATCATGTCTATGCAAACCCACTCCTCCCCCGTCATACTCGGATCTAACGAACGGGCTGAAATCGATGAAGATTGTTTTACTTCTTTTATAGAGGACATCATCTTACTAAAGAATTAAATTGTTTAGTTTTGGCTTTTTATTTTAATTGTATCCGTAAAACTCTCTTACATTCCTTTATTCTTTAGTGCCTCCCCTCGTCAAACTTACTTCTATTGTAATTTATCAGACACTCTTCAAAGACCTTGTGATTCATTTTTAATATAATTGAAATATTCTTAAACAGCTTAACTTTCCCTTTCTTTCTCCAGTACTTTTTAGAAAGCGTATAAAGGCCGTTGAATATCCGGGGAAGGAAAGTGTCTATGTTGCTTTCTATTAGTTTATAAATCTCCTTAATTTCGAATATCCCAACAACCTCTTCTATTAAAAGATGGTGATTGGAAGAAAGCGAATAATTAATTAAATCACCCAAATTAGGCAGTAATAAGTCAAAATTGATTTCTTCCTTCCATTGGACAACCAATTCAATCAAAATTTCTACTAAATAAACTTTGCCAGGGAAGGAAATGCGTTCAAAAATGAGGAAAATAAAATTGATAGTTGAATTTGCCTTTTCAAGATTTTTAAAACAAAAATAAAAAACAATTTCTTTGTAGTTTTCAAGGGATTCAAAATTATGCGTTTGCATAAAAGGAAGGATTATTTCTACAAACAAACTTTCGGGTAGCTCAATTTTCTTACTCGTTGATAGAATTATGTCAAATATACTTCGTAGGCCTATGTGGGTTCTTAGGTTCGTGTAATACAATTCCAATTCATTGCGGGCAAGCGTATTAATTTCATAAACTTGTACTTCTTTCTCTATTAAGTTTAAAAGGCTTTTTGTGACGTTGTCCCGTTCAATTTCGTCTTCCGTTTTTAAAAGGTTTAAGAGGCCTTTTAGGTCGCCCTCCCCTAAGGCCATTTTAAGTTCCTGTGGGGGAGAGCGGGTGATTAGAGAGAAGAGGATCTTTGAAAGTATGTTTATGTTAGTTTCTAATTTATTCCGTACAGTTACATCGTCCCCCTGCCAAAACAACTCTCCTGTTGGATTCGAATTCTTAATCTCTCTAAAGAGACTTTGTCGGGCCCTTTGCAGGTTTATTGAAAGAGCTCCGTTGGGTATAACGGCTTTGCTTAAATCCTCACAAAGTGAATGTAGTTCAAACGGGTCTTTGGAGAAGAATCTTTTAAGGCTGTTTAAATCTTCTTTTGGTCCGGCGTTGATTAGAAACGTTGTGGGCTTTTCATGTTGTTGGTCCTTTCGTTCCCGTGGCATTTAGTATCCGCATAAAAGCTAATTATTTATAAATGGAAATGCATAAAATAAGCCTTCAGGTGCTTTAAAAAGAACGTTTAATTGACTATTGGGCATAACAGAGTACATTTAGTGTTTAAGTTAATGAGAAAGAGAGCTAACACTATCCAGGCAGTGGAGTATTATGGTTTTGATATTTAAATTTTTAATTGTATCACGAGCTTTGAACTTTAACAAGTATTCCTTCCGAAAGCTCACAACCTTCAAGAGCAATCAAAGACGCGTGTATCTTTTATCGCGATGACAACCAAAAAGGATTTCTAAAGCTACACTAGTTACGACTTAGAAATAGAAACTTCCCGCCATTGCAATCATTGAAACCCACACGCCATCAAGACAGCCATTTATAAAATCAACATAAACTTACAGTCGCACATTAAAGGCCTACAGCATACTACATACCCTTCTATAGGGGTCTTGCAAATTTGCCCTCCTTCAAAATTTAAATATCTCCTTAACAAACTCCTCCTTCAACAACCTACTCTCTTCAGCCACTTTTGGTTTTATTTCTTCTGTTTTCAAAAGGCGCAGCTTCACCAGCTCTTGATAAATTATAAAGCATGAATGCATAAAATCAATATTCCTGCGTTTTATAAAGCATAAATTGGCCATCTCCTCTGAAAGATTATGTTCTCCCTCCCGCAATAGCACTAAAGTAGCACCAATATCATCCATTAGCTTCTTTAAATGCATCTCAATCTTCTTTCGAGACTCTTCCATGAAACCCTTAAGAAAATTTTTTTTATCCCTCAAAATGATTTTTGTGCCAAACATGCTTGTGTTGCCAATAGCCGGAAAGTACGCAGGGAAGAAGGGCGTAGTCCTTAAGGCCTTAGAAAACAACCACGTGCTTGTAGCCGGGATCCAGAGACTCCCTAAGAAGTCCGAAGACTACATGTCCAAGGCAGAGAAGAGGAAGAATGACAAATTCTTGGTCTTTATCAAGAAATTTAATGTGAGGCATTTGGAGGCCACAAGATACCGTGCAGACTTTGGCAGTGAGCTAATTGAGGCTGATGGTTTTGAAGATGTTAATGCCCGACCAACCATAAAAAAGAAGATAGTAGAAGTTTTTAGCCGTCTTAAGGAGGAGAACAAAGCCAAGTGGTTGTTTAGAGAGCTTAAATTTTAATAAAATTATTTAATAAGAAATTGTGTTGTGATTGTTTCACCGATCTTTGGCTCTTTATTATTTTTCCAGTGCACCCATTTTATAGTAGTCCATAGTTAAATGTGTTTGTCTGTAATTCATGTGGTCCACCCTTTGATGATTTCTCATCATTTTAATGCACGCAACCATTAATACGGCCTCATTGACTTTTTATAATTTTAGTGGTCGCCCCTCCCACCAATACACCCCCTTCCATTAACACCCTCAAAGCACCCAAAGAACAAAATCTTAGGGGACCCCACAATGGAAAAGGAAAATAAAGTGCAGAAACTCGAATTCGATGACACACAAAAGAACAAGTGTATGAAACTCCTTTTTGATTCTATAACGTCTAATTTAGATTCTTACTGTGATCAAAAAGTCCAAAAACTGTCTTATGACTTGACTGTCTCCCTCTACAAAACCTACAGCACGGACATCCCAAAGGTCGTCAGAAGCAAATCGCTCAATCTTAAAGATAAAAATAATCCTAATTTGGTAA
Organism: Lysandra bellargus; assembly: GCA_905333045.1. Taxonomy (NCBI): domain Eukaryota; kingdom Metazoa; phylum Arthropoda; class Insecta; order Lepidoptera; family Lycaenidae; genus Lysandra; species Lysandra bellargus. Next base: position 1,059,299 of record HG995364.1, on the reverse strand, counting down.
GAAGCGTCTACGATGGGGCGATCTCCCCCGATGCTTTTATAAAAATGACACCCGAAGAGATGCAAAGCACCGACATAAAAGAGGAGGTGGAGAGGGCCATACAAGACAGCCTTTACGACGTTCAAATTCCCGAAATAAAAGCAGAAACGGACATTTTCAAATGTTCAGCGTGTGGGCAGCGGAAAACTTCCTATCGGCAACTCCAAACGAGATCCGCGGACGAGCCAATGACAACCTTCGTAACGTGTGTATGTGGCAATAAGTGGAGGTTCTAATCTAAATTAATTAAAAGAGTTTAAGTATTCAAAAGCCAGTTCTACAATGCCTTGTCTTGCCTCCGGGCAATCTCCACTCACAGTAAGGGTGTCTTTGTGTTTTACAAGCTTCACTTTGTCCCCGTAAAGACTGTTAAGCTTTTTGTAAAGCTTTGAAGGGACTTCGAAACTAAACTTAGTCCCTTCCTTTATAAACTCTTTTAAATAGAAAGAAGTCCCTTTGACTCGTAAAAGTTTGCTTGTCGTGTCTTCGTAGTCTTTTATTTCTTCTATGCGTAGTCTAGAATGTGAGGATAATTGAAAGCCTTTAGATACAACCAATAAGAGTTCCCTTTCTTCCTCGGGCTCTAAGAATTCATTAAGTCCCTTTCTTTTATAGTATTCTGGATTCTTTTTAAACTTTAACTTGGATGTTTCTCTTTGTATCTCCTTCTTTAGCTTTTCAAGGTGGTTTTTAAAGTTTTGCATTGTGGGCTTAAAGGGGGAGGGACTGACAAACCTTCTTTACCTCTAAAGCCATTCCACCTAATGTCCAACCTTATACGTCCTGACCCACTCGCTTAAACTTTAAAAGTATTTTAACAAAGATACAAATCAATAAAAAACATCCAAAGCTGTCGAGCCAGTCAATTAAATAAAATGACCAAAGGAAATTGAAAGACTCTAAATACAAAACATCTAAAAAGGTCTTACAAAGCCTTTTGTACAATAAAACCAAAATTACAAAACCTTCTTTTGTAAGCTTCTTCCCCCTGGCAGCCTTTAAAGCTTCTTTGAGTCCCTCAAATTGTAAGCGACCAAAAAGTTTGCATTTGTCGCACTCCAGGCAATCGATGCAAGAAAAGAATTTCTTGAAGGTCTCTTTGTGGTCTAATAGGCTTAAAGAGCCTAGCTTACCACTACCAACTGTAGGCTTTGAAAGGAAATCACAAATCACAAATACTCTAAAACATTCTAAAAGTTCCTTAAAAGACACTTTTTTATGCGTTGGAAAGACAAGAGAGTCGGCGCTTAAGCTATTAACAATGTCCTCGATAAAGATAAACAACAAAAGGAAGTTGGCTTTGTATTCATTTTTTAACCTTTTCTTGTACAAGAGGGGATTCGGAAGAAACCTACCAAAGACTTTCTTATAATTTCTAGCCACGTGCGTTGTAATAGAAAAATGAATCCCCGAGACAAGCAAAGCGAGTTGTTTTGTTTTGCAAAACGAATAAATTTCGTCCCAGGTTTGTGCCCCTTTGTACCCCGTAAAAGTCTCTTTAAGCTTAAGGACATCTACTACACCTTTCTTAAAGTATTTAGAATTTGAACATCGCCTTATTGTGCACCTGTAGGGGATTTTACAAGCTTGTGTTTTTATTTTTATAAATCTAAATTCTTTAAACATCGCCAGTCTTTCTAATGTCTTCAGGCGGTTTGTCACACGCGTTTCTAAAGGGGGCTTTGAAATGACGGCGAGGAGAAGCCAAAAGCCGTGTAAAAGCCGCATTCGATTTGGGGCTGTTAATCTGATAAATTTGGATTTAGATTAATTAAGGTACAAAGGAATTGGTGATATTTAGATGGAACATTTAAAGCCTTAAAGATATTAAAGGTGGCTTTTCATTGGTTTGTGTGCCAAACAAGGCTTTTTGATTTTTTTATTATTTGATGTTCCTTCAAGCGACGAACTTATTTAAAAACAAACAATAAGAACAAACACTGGAAGATTGAGAGGTAATGGGGAAGATTAAAGACTTAAACTTTGGTATGTCCAAAAAGACATACAAGGAGCCAAGAAGGCATCAAAAGACGTTTCATGTGTTATCGTGCATAGTTCAATCAGTTTTGAAACAGTTTCCCTCCTTTTTTTCTATAAAATTTATCAAAAAATAAACCCTTCAATGGCTCGCACTAAACAATCAGCTAAGAAGACAACTGGAGGTAAAGCACCTAGAAAACAACTTGCTTCTAAGTCCGCTAGAAAGACTACTGGGGGTGTACCGGGGAGTAACGAAAAAAGACCCAAGACAGTACGACACAGATCCGGTGCTCTTGTCCTCAAAGAAATACGAAGATACCAAAGAAGCACAGAGTGTCTTATTAGACGCCTTCCTTTCCAAAGGCATTGCCGTGCCATAGTCAGAGAGTCTAACAATGCTGCGGACATAAGATTCCAAGGCCCGGCCTTGGCCGCTATTCAAGAAGCCGTAGAGTCGTATTTGGTTGGTCTCTTCGAAGATGCTCTACTTTGTGCTATCCACGCTAGGAGATGTACAGTCATGCCAAGGGACATTCTTCTTACTCTTAAGCTTAGATCTAGGATTGTAAACTCATGGACCGATTAAACTTCTGTTATGATTAAAGTCTCTTTATCCAAGTTTATTTTATATTCTGCTTGGTGATTTTCATTTATGCTCTTTTTTCCTTTTAAACAAAACGCATAAACCAATTACAAAATGTTAAGCCTATCGTCGATCATACTAAAGTTATACAACTTCCCATCAAGTTGATTAATTAAATGTAGTTGTGTCAAAGCTTGTTCTCTATTCCGTCAAAAATATCATAAACATTTATTTTGTGATTGTAAACATGATCAAATGTGAAACAAGCAAGAAGATTCATCGTAAATATAATTTAATCCCACATCTAATGCGTCTAATAAACTACTACAAATTTCTTCTAATACATCTCGAGTTATTAAAGACCATTTTTGTTTTGTAAAAGCCTTCCTTCCCGCTCTTCTAACAATCTTGCTCGCTAATTCAAGACAAAGCAAAACATCTTCCTCCGTCTTAATGTTTTTGTGTTTAATAATGAGCGTGGACAGAACACCGCATAGAATATCTCCCTGGCCTCCAACACGCTTTTTACAAGGTTCCTCATCTACAATTATCCTTTTATTGAATGTTTGTATCACGTCTTGCTTTCCCTTTCGGAGTTTAAATTGATTGTTACTCAACACGGGCACGAACTTGTCTTCATTTGCATTAGGTGTAAAGATTATTTTCGTGCTGGCTTTGAGATTGAGTTGCTCAGCCAATCGAATGCCATCACCATCAACAATGATAAAAATGCCTCGCTTCGATAAATAATCTAAAATAGACTGGATAAGAGAAAGTTGATGCGAGTTCGGTCTACCAAGTCCGGGACCTATTACACAGACATTTATACGATCGAGAATCCATTTATTTCGTTGCAAAACTCCAAGACAATAGCTTCCGGTAATAAATTTTTAAGCGGAATTAAGGCTGATGAGTCTGTAAAGATGTAAACTAAGTCTGAACCTGCTCTTAAGGCGGCCAGACTGCAAAAGTATGGAGCTCCAGTGTACATAGGAGACCCTCCGATCACTAAAACTGTTCCGTTTATTCCTTTTTTTTGAGTTTTCGAACGTGAAGGAAGTGTGTGAGAGGACCATTAAAGGGGAAAGGTTGACGTATATTAAATGTGATTGACGATATTCTTAGTGTTTACATTACCATAAAGCTGGGAGAAGAAGTATTACAATATTCCTCATATACGTTGTAAAATGAGTGTCGTGTGACTAAGCGAGAAGATACGAAACTATCTAATATAAGATTAGTAATGGTTCACAAAAGATGTAAAAGTGTTGAGGGGGTTACTATCTTGAAAGCGATCAATATGCGAAGGATTGTGATATGGGGATGAAAGTTTATTGAAGCTTTAAAATGGGCATATAAGATATAGTTGTTTACAATACCAAGAGAAGAACCTAGTATAGTGTGACGTAATTAATTTACAATTTTGTCTTTTACACATAGATCTACTATCTTAGATACGTGTAAGTCTAATTTCTTATTGAATAAAGTTTATTGAGGCATATTAAGGCTTTGATTTCCGCTATATGCTGTTACAGTCTCTCTTTTTGTACATTCCAACAATCATATCATACTATATATGTTGAATAAACGCAATCCATATACACAAAATGTGGTTATACTAGAGGCCACACCCTATTCACATAACTTTCATTATCGTAAGAATCTACAAAGTTGTAAGGTAAGAAGCGTATTATGACCCACGTATTGATCAACTTGTGTTTTTGTAAATTATATACCCGTGACATTATGTTGGATATCCCGCAATCCTTTGTTGCATTGCCATTGATCTTTAACGTTTATCGAAAGCTAACTGAGATAGCTCGAATTCTCCGAATTAAATTAGTTAAATCAGCTCGTTTGGATCATCATTAAAGATCAAACAAATATTAGAAATATTTAAGCTTGCTTACATTATGATGTCCGGTACTTAAGCTAAATTTATCCAAGTCAATATATCAAACGAAATCTAAATTAATTTCGATAGATAGAAAAAAAAAAAAAAACAAAGTATAATTGGTTTAGATACCACATAAGGCGCTACCTACAAATATAACGGTTTATCTACATATGAACGTAACAGAAATTTCGAAAATGACTTTATTTCCATGAAGTACGCATCAGTTGACGTATTACAAGTGGACTGTTTTAGTTCGTTACGCGGGGCTTGTGAAGGCAGAGCTATTTGCCGTACGTGGAAATTACCTCTTCCGTACAGTCAATAATAACGATTTCGGGTCCTTCAACACTTCCCACCTCCTCCGAATCCTGTTCTTGAGATCTAAACATATCGGGCATTCGACCTTGCTGTCTGTAAAACTTACAGAGCTCATGTTTAGTTCCTAGAAATACAACGCTGGCTTTTTTAGATACCTTCTTTTGCCTTTTTCGAAAGGCCGCTCTCTTATTTTGGAACCAAGTTCGTATAAACTTGTGCGTAAGATTGGTTTCGAGGTGGGCTTCTTCGATAACCTCGGAGTTCGGGTAGAGGCATTTAAGCATGTACTTATGCAGAATCTCAATTTGATGATGATTGGGTTTTACTCTTCGTATGAAGCTATTTGTATAAATATACTCGAAGTCTCTTCCATACATACCCATCTATGTCATAATGGTTTTATCTCAATGATCAAATATATCAGACATCAAACTCTAAAGTAAATTCACATAAAATTATACTTTCGGAAATCGTTTAGTCTCACAATACGTCTCTTTTTTCGTAATATTTTTGTAAAATTTCCTTACGATGAAATTTCGTTATTTAAATTCTAAAACAAATCAAACGGAATACAACAAGAATAACCGATTTATCAAAAAATCATACTTTTTAGTTTTATTACAGTTTTTGAGAGTGTTTTAAGCTTCTTTACAATAGTAAATGGAACTGTCGGCACTTTTTTACAAAAAAATATGATAAAATTTAAATATACATCCTTTTGGACAATAAAATATTCTTTTATTTGGTCTGGAACATAAAGCACAATGCTAGCAGGTGCAATGTTAAGTTAAATTACTTAGCTATAAACAATATATTAATCTTCATACGTGACACTATCACATTCCATCCCTTCTTAAATATAATGAATTACACCCGGGATACAATCTTTCCTCCGCAGAAAGACTCCTATTGTATAGATGCGCCTCTTCATTGGCGTATCTTTCTTTCGCTCGTCTATTTTGAAACCAATTCTTGATTTTATTCTCCGGTACTCCTAAATGTAAGCTAATTTGGGATCTCTCTTGTGTCGTAGGGCGAGGATTCATTTCAAAGTATGCTGTCAAATAGTCCTTTTGTGTTTGAGTAAGTTTTGATCTTGGATATTTTTTGTTTCTGTCGAACATGCCTCTTTTGTTTTACGCTTTTTATATTTTTTTTGGATCTCGTAAGACATGACAGGTGATATAAGTTTATTTTTATCAGATTAAAAAACTTAGAGACCGATTCAAAAAGACCGTGTTTGTATAAAACACTCTAAATGTTCTAAGAATCTCCTACTTATTCCTTTTATAGTCTAATTTATTACCGAGTCTTTAAAAATTTTTGTTTACTCTTTACAACAATAAACAAATACAAACACTTTAATTTGAATAATTCGAAACAGCTTCGACTTTTACTACAATGATTTACATAAGTGATCTTGATATATCAAACAACATAATCTAAAACATTTTACTCAACTTTTTATTTGGCCTTTTTATACGCCTCATAGGACTTCCTACACATATTAATAGCTCCTTCAAGTGTATAATTTATGCCTATAAATCCAGACATGTGGACAAAATAAGCACCTTCAATAACATCCTTTAGCTCGTCTTCTCTTTTCCCTCTCCATTCTTCTAACAATGGAACTTTAGACTCGAATGTACACTTGCCTTTATTAATTGCTCTAATTTTATACTTTCCAGTTGAGGGAAAAATCAAGTACACAATGTTCTTTCCCAGTTTCTCTTCCACATCTAGAATCAAACTCGGGTTTATATGAGTTTCATGTACCAGAATATAGTCATTATGACCGGACAAAAGACTCTCCACCTCTTTGTATTTGTGATACCATGTGTTCAAAATTTTATTGATAAAATTATCCAAGTCCATAGAAACAATCTCAACAGCCTTGTAAAACTGTTTAGTCTGACTATCAGAAATAAGATCCTCTGAATAATTCAAATTGTCCACAAGATCATAAATTGTATAGGGTTTAATTTCGCCGTATATGTCAACACCATTATCGATTGCATCTGCGGGTAAAAAATATTTTTTGTATATTTTTAGGATAAGAGAGTTATAAAGATCCTTATCAGTCCCCTCACTGACGCCATAAGTCTTTAGAAGTGCTTCGTGATAATATTTATAAACTAAGCCGGAACTGCTAAGTTTGATAGAAAACGTTGGAGAATAAGTTTCGGTAAAAGTGCTCATGTGGTGGTCAAATCGATTTTTATTAGGATCAAACACACCACCGACATCATAGACAATATCACCCTTAGTTATTATGTTCATATCCCTAGTTCTTACAACTTTAGCGTCTGGATAAATTTTTAGCAATACAGCTGTAGCTAAAACGTCATCAAAGTGAAATCTTTCATCGTGTGTGATGAGCAACATGTGGGGTGGTTTTTAGAAGACTGCTAAAAATGAATGTAGAATTTCAGCTGATTTCATTAGAAAACTATTGAATTGTATTTATGAACCTATAAACTAGTGGGAATAAGTATTATTTAATATGCTAATTGTGTTGCTTTGTAAAATTTAATGCTTTACAGGGAATTCTTTTTGTAGGATAAGAAGACTTGATGGCCAACCTGGTACGTATTTTTTGTTCCATTTGTTATAACAATATTAGTAAGTAGAGATAGATACTTTGTTGTATATTATAAAATCTCACTATATATGATAAATTTTTTATTACCTTTTGTGCAAATTAATTTAGATTCACAGGTGTATTGCTTTCTATATAGACAATCGGAATGATAAACAAATAGTAGAATAACAATTACATACGAACCAAGATATGATTATTAAACTGTTTATAGCGTTGATGTACATTGACGCTGTAGTAAATTATAGTATGCCATAAAGGGATGATGATAAAAGACTTCTAACGTTTAAAATCTTTTTAAATTTTATACAGCTAAAAGTAAAACAGCACTAAATCTGTGTGCACAAGTAGTTTCTGATCACTAACTTTGGAAACTATTTATATACGGGTCATAATAGTTTAAAGGTTGCATAAATATGTATCAGCAATAAAACACTAACTATAAGATAAGCCCGAACAAAAAGAACGAATCACATTCTTAGCTGTCATAAACAAGATGTCCCCGCTTATCCCAAAGTAACAAGATTACATTCCAAATAATCTTGTTATCTTGAATTAAATAATGATTTTAATGACAACCTGTAGAAAATAGAAACTAAACAATCAAAGCACAAGTCATATTTATTGAAATACAACTCTTATTTTACCTCTAAATTGTACTTTAAAGGGACACCATAGTCAAGGTAAACGCAAATAAATATTTACTTAACACGTCATCGTATAATTTCAAGACAGATACCTACAAAACCCCTTTAATTAACCTGTAAGGTGGAATATAACCTAACTAAACTTTGAACCAATCGCGTTTTACGATCAAAAGGAATGTTTAGAAGTGAACCAATAAATGTTTTTATAATTTATAAAAAGAATTATAGGAGAAAAGCATGGAGTCAGATGGAATAGATCGAATAGAGGATAGAACCACGAGGCCCAGCGCAAGGATATCAGCATTGGGCTGCATCAAACTTTTAATAATTGTAGATATAATCATACGCGTTTGTAAGATATGCTCGATATCAGTAGTTTTGTACATAAAAAGGGACGAAAAGTGCAAAGTCCCTCTTAAGACATTCTTGTTCGTGTATCTTTTGATTAGCCTGGCCAGAACCATCACATTCATTTCTAAGAACCGAACCTTTTTCCACATAGAAAGAATCCCCGAGTTTAGAGACAATCCAGATCTTGCCTTGTTTAGTAATTTTATAGAAGCGCTACTTTTATTTTGGTACTTAATAGGCTTCCATTGGCTTCAAGACTGTGCTAACTGTAAAACAACCAATCCATTATTGTATTATATGTCAGCCCTGTGGGTAGGATTGGGCTTTTTTATGTTTATAGCACCACTGCTGGCCATTATGTTCCTTTTAATACTCGTTGCCTTTATTCGCCCTACTCTAAAAGTCATCACCTACAAGGACACCAATGATATTCCGGATGAGACTTATCATTGTACAATTTGTTTTGAGTCGTATCAAGAAGGTGTTCAGATCAAATTTTTACCTTGTGAACATCATTTTCATTGTAGTTGCGTTGATGATTGGCTAGCTCTTAAGGATACCTGTCCTTTATGTAAAAAGAATATAAACTTGCTTTATGATCTTGTAGGTCCCCCGGAGAGTGAAATGTAGCTTTATAAATTGAAGATATTAAATCGCAATCGGGTTTAAATCTAATTACGATGCTTAAACGAGTCTTACACTTTTATTTTTGATAAACCTGAAGATATTTTTTATTTCCGTAACAAAGAAATCCCCTTTAAAAACCTCGATTTGCTCACCATCAAGTAATAAATTGATAGATTTTGCTTTACAAATAAAACCGACAACTTCATTTTGGAATCGTTCAGTTTCTATTTCCTTATCGAGAATGTCTTCCTCTTGAAAAATCTTTATGTAAGCATCATAAAACTTAAGCTCAGCATCCGACAATAAAGACGTGTCTATAAAAAAATTATGCCTCAACTTATTTAGTCTACAAAGCAAATATTCTTTTAACAGATATTCAATTCTATCAAGGTCTAATTCCTTAACACTTACTATCAACTTCGATTCACTACTTTGATCTTCTTTATTTTTATATTCTTGTAGTTTACTGTAAAAGTAATCGACAGTTTCTCTATCGTACGGCAACAAGCTATTGCAAGATTTTTCATTGACGACACTTTCTATTAGGTCTTGAATACCAGTCATAAAGGGTTTTGGTTCAAAAATTTAATGTCATTTTTGGTAAACTGTCGCCGATTATTTTAAAGCTTTAAGCTTTCATCCTCATATAGCGTAATTGAAACATCCAAATCTTTTTTGCACACAGGACAACTATTGTTTATGTCCAGCCAGATAGAAACACATTCATAATGGAAATTATGTCCACAGTACAAAACCATTAAAAACTCCTCATCTTGGTAGTTCTCGAGGCATATCGGGCATGATGAAAATTGCTTTCTATTCGTGTCGTCTCTTTTTAGTATAAATGAATTCTTCCTTCTCTTCATTGACGTAGCTATAAGAACAAAGAGACTAATAAATAAGGATATTAACATATACACACACTGATCATAAATTATAATGTACACTAAAGTACAATATAAAACATTCGAATTCTCTAGTTGTTTCCCAATGTCTCTAATAAACATCGGAACGAATAAAGCTATTGTCAAATTAATCATTATAACCAACGAATCAGAATCAATGTACATTATAGATTCTTGTATATCCAATCTAGTGTTATTGCGATAGCAAGAACGGAATCTTAAAGTATTTATGGCGACTGAAATGCAATTTATCCAGAGGATAATGTACAAATACAGCCTAAGTTTAGATTCAGATATATCGTAAGCAGAGACAAATAAAGCATAGAATAAAAACACAATCTTAAAAGATGCCACCAACAGACACAGGGCTATTCCGTATTTAGAAGTGTAAAAAGTGAACAACATTTTCAAAACTGAGAGCAAAGCTTTATTTCTTAATGGCCCAAGCATCTCTTTCATTTAAAGGGTGGGCATAGTCTTTGATTTATATAAAGGAGTTGATTAGAATAAGGATGTTAGAAGTGTATAACTTACTGGTTTGGTCACTCTCCCACAGTATAAGATAGTTTGTACATGCTTTTCGAAGGCGAAACTTTCCTTATAAATCTAAATTGATCTGAAGTAAAGCAGGATTCAGTGGTTTCTCTCACGTAATCAATTAAATCCTCCCTATCTTTGCAAAAGAAATAGCAATGTACTTTATAAGACCCCTTAAATCCTTTTAAACACTTTAAATACTCAAGACTGTGTTCGGGAAGGTTTAAAAAGAAATGATCAACTTTTTCCGATTTGATTGAACGAAGAAAATCAGCAGCGTCAAGATTGCAAATCTTTGCGTTAGAAGGTGACAGTTTGTTAAGTAAAATGCTTTTCTTAAGGCATTCTATTGCGTAGGGATTCAAATCGTTACATAAGACCCTACAACCTTTGCGCAAGGCGGGTAAAACCATTGGACCGACACCGCAAAAAACATCACAAAAGGTTTCATCTGCTTTAAGTTCTTGTAGAAGTTTGGCCCGTTCACTTTGAAGTTTTGAGCACCAGTAGCAGTTTTTGATGTCAATAAAATATTTAAAGCCATTTTCAAAATGAATAGTTGTTAGTGTATCAACGCTAATCATTGTTAAAAAACAATTACTCACAAAATTATTAACACACCTGTTAATACGTTCTAAAGTATCTCGTTCAAAAAGGGTGCTTTGAGTATAATGACCCTTTTCTACAGACAAAGCAACACTAACTGTATTACCGTATAGTAAATGGTATTTAACGCCTTTATGAGTATAACTAGAAGGTTTGTTGGCATATAAATCTTCAAACATATCGAAATCCAGCCATTCAACACCTATAACTTCAAAATCAAAGTATCTAAATGTGTTATTAATATTGTTAAGCTTGTTAATGACAACCGCCCCCGTTTTATCGTGCAAAATCTTTCCAATCAAATATTTGTAAGGCAGAAATTCCTCTATAAGATTGACATGTATCACGTCCCCAACAGTCTCAAAAGAAGTCGGTGGACTTTCTAAAAATGTAGAGATTAGTTCGTGGGCGTTATAAAAACCAAACGAAGTTCGTATTTTGACCCGTATTGTATCCTCAGAAGGCTCATTTAACAATACTAAATGTGATTTAGTCAATGGCGATAGTATTTTAAATGTATTGTATGTCTTGTCCTTGCACAACACAGTCGGCAATCCTTCTATTTTACATAGCCACATGCTGTGTACGTTCAAGGCCTGTTTTATTTCCGCTTTATCTACGGCAATTGCATCTAAAGTAAAAGTTTTACTGAATAAATCCTTAAAATTTTTCATGGGGTTAACTTAAAGTTTTATTAAAGCTCGTCTAATCTCTTAAACATTCCATCTTTTTTTCTTTTCTTTTTGATATACGAAAGAACAACGGAACTCTTAGTTTTACTAAGTTTCCTGGTTTCCCCGCATATAACAGTATCACCGACATTGACCAGCCCCTCAAAGCATGGAGACATGTGCACACTAAGATTGGTATGCCTTCTACCGAACCTTCTATATTTCTTGTTGTACAATAAACGATCGATACGAACTACAATTGTCTTTTCTGCCTTCATTTTTAAGACTCGTCCTTGGAAGATTTTGCCAGTAACTCTTACGTCCCCCGTAAATGGGCATTTCTTGTCAATGTAGGTGGAGCTTATGGCTGTCTGGGGAACTTCAATGCCCTTTCTCATTTCATTGATTCTTCTAGAAGCAAGAATGGTTTCATCATCGGCGTAGGGGTCAATCTTAACACCAGTTTGTTCAGGAAAGACTTTATATTTTTTTGTTCCCTCAAGCATTTGGGGTATTTAAAAAAAAAAAAATTTTACGATGCCAGTGGAGAGCTCATGGCTATTGTAAGGAATGTATCAGCTAGGGTGGATTTTATAAGCAAAACATTTATTAAATCTTCTTACATCTTCTTGATCTTGATAATGTTATAAAACAATAACTCTAATGTAAAACATAAACAAGTAGGATATAACTCAAAGGTATCAGACTATTCCGTGTAGTTAGTCATTTACAGCCTGTTTGTACTTTATTAATTCATTTATTCTGTAAGTGGAATAACACTGTCTTTAACCAATAAATTAAATTCTTTTGTTTTGATTTATACGCCTATTACAACTTTATCTAGCTTGGGACCAACCAACAATTCGAAACAAAGACAAATAAATTTTTTGTATAAATTCAAATCCCCCAAAAACAAACATGGCCATAGGCGAAGGCAATCGATCAAAGGCTTTTATTCTCAATGAATATAGAAAGATTCAGAGAAAAGCAAATGACCATGTTAGTATTGGACTAGTGGATGATAATATCTACACTTGGGAGGTATTAATATTCGGACCGAGGGACACACCATACGAGAATGGCATCTTTAGGGCCAAAATGATATTCCCCGTGAACTACCCAGAAGCCCCGCCCACCTTTAGATTTGTTTCTGAAATGTGGCACCCAAATATCGATAGAGAAGGGAATGTTTGTATATCTATTCTACATAAGCCTGGAGATGATGTTTATGGTTATGAGTCATTGGGAGAGAGATGGATGCCTGTTAGACACCCCGAGAGTGTTATTTTGAGTATTATAAGCTTGCTTACGTCTCCTAATTGTGAAAGCCCGGCTAATATAGATACAGCACAAGACTATAGAAATAATCCAGAAGGGTATATAAAAAAGGTGATAAGGCTTACAGAGAAGACACTGGAGTAGGATGTTACAATAATTATAAATTAAATAACTTAAAACCAATAAAAAAACAGTGTTGTATGATGCCTATTAACAAAACCTTTAATGTATAAGGAGAGGCACACATAATCAGAGGCTTTGAGTTGAATTTTACAGCTAAGTATTAAACCTGATTAATTAAGTTTGGTTAGATATTACAGAAAACACTTTAAATATAAATTTAGAACAATCAACTTGTTTATTTTGCAAGGTTTATTCGTTGTGTAGCAAGATCTTGTAGTTATCAATCCTACGCATAAGTAAGTACAAGTCGAAGTCTTTAAAACATCTTGCATTTCTTAAGATTAATATTGTGTTTAAATAAGTAACATACAAATAATGTTTTAGACAATACAACTACAAGACTAATTGTTGTAGTACTAGGTTACATACATGCCATTTGCATCGTGTCGTGCTATAACACAAGGACAGTGAAAAACACACCTAGCAAAACCAAAATATAAGTAGAATGTTGAATAACGCCATATCACCAAAGCATACAACCTAACAACTAATATAAACAACAATTAAATCAAGTTGTTTATTGAACCCCATTTAATGATCTATAAAACAATAACTAATGTTCTGCTTGCAGTTGTTCTTTTGCATGATCTTTCGGATTCTATTAATATGCTTGAGAGTTTTATAATAGCTATGGCCTTTAATATTGTGCAAGATAAAAGTAGATGTTTTATGAGGTATGGCTTTTATTCGCTATTGTTTAGCGATTTTAATAACAAATTAGTCCTTTTCTACGTCAACTATGTTGACCTTAGGCAATGTTGTTTAGATCTTGTAAATGTTCTACATAGCTCAATGTATGAATTAATGAGTTTGATTATGATGGGAATGCTTTGTATTGCAACACAATTAAGTATTATTAGAATGGGACAAAGTGTAAGAAAGGGCGGATTAGATAGACTTCCTAAAACAAAACAAGATCACAAAGGTATTAATGTCAAATCCAAAAGACTGTGGGCAAAAAGAAACAGGAAGTGTGAGATTTTTGTGATGACAAACGACATAAGGCTCTCAAGAAAAGCCTTTTTATTATATAGATATAGGAATAGAAAGCATCTTTTGGTGATCTTTAATGATTTACAAACATTACAAACGGGTTGCATCGTCTTTAGTTTAGGCCGTACCTTGAGCAACATATTACCTAAGTTCAAAATAATTATAAAAATGCTAAGAAACAAAGTCTTTATTACCAATCTTCACCGTAAAATATTCCATTTTTTCACATTTTGTATTTTTTATAGTCCAACACCGCTTAAAATACGACTAGGTGAGTTCGCTTTTTTTATTTTAATGCTTTTATCGGACACCGCTGCTTTTAGGTTATTATTTGCAGGATTCTTAAGCCGAAATGACAGAGGCAGGTTTGTAGTCTCGCATGTATATCTACTAGCAGCTGTGCTTTTCCCATACTACCTCCTGTCTTATAAAGGGTATCTTTTAAACCTAACAAGTGTTTGTATTTTAGACAGTTTTAGTTCTTTTACTGGCATTTGTTTAGGGAAAAAATCTAAAAGCCTGGCAGGAACTTTGGGTGCCCTGATTCTCACACTAATATTCGCTCAAACCCTTTTAAGGTTTAACGACCCACTTTACTTTACTTGTGCAGCTTTAGTTGAACAATTGCCGTATGTAAATGACAATATTTCTCTTCCACTGTTCTCAATTTTGTATTTTAAATTTTTTATGCCCGCCATTAACAAACGATAGACAAGTAAATCATTAGCAACACCCGCTTTTCTTCTTTGGCTTCAAGTTTTTCACCTCCCTTGTATCATAGTCTTTGAGATCTATCTTTTTCTTTGGTGTGTTTACTTCTTTTAGTAGTTGTTTTTCGTAAATTGTATTGACTAACTCAGCAAAAGCTTCTTGCACGTTCTCTCCAGTTTTAGCTGATGTTTCAAAGAACATTAAATTGTGTCTTACTGCCTCATTCTCGGCCCTACTTGTATCTATTTCCCTCTCATTAGCCAAATCTCGTTTATTACCTACTAGAATTATTGGAATATCCGGATCAGCAAAGTTCTTTAGTTGCACTAGCCATAAGTTTAGAGCTTTATCAAAAGACTCTTTATTAGTTATATCGTACACTAAGATAGCACCATAAGACCCTCTGTAGTAAGCATGGGTTATCGCCCTATAACGCTCTTGCCCAGCAGTATCCCAAATCTGTCCCTTGACGACCTTGTCCTTTATCTTGAAATTTTTAGTGCCAAACTCAACACCTATTGTCGCCCTAGAGTTTTTAATATATTTGTTGTACATTAGTTGTGACAGTATATTCGTTTTACCAACAGAAGAGTCCCCGATAAGTACGATTTTAAAAAGGTAGTCGAAGTGTTTTGAGTTCTCGTGGTCCATGTTTACCAAGAAATTTGATGTTTTAAAGTGATTTCAAAACATTGTTTAGAAACAATGCGTCACATTTAAAGATGAATTAATGAGTGTTATATTGTAGACGGGGCCTTTTTACGGAATAAAACAGATGTAAAGGCTTTACATAGTATGATGTTGTTGAAATACCCACAGGTAGATTGTTTATTGTATATATACAGCAGACGGTATTCGATTTTTATGTCAATATGGATATATAAAAGCAAAGACAGGTATCTGCATTATTACGTTGTATAACAGGTCGATTAATCTTTATATACTACACCTTTTCGAGACGCACCCCTTTCAGATCTTCCCACTGTAAGCCAAATGATCCAAATAGTCCGTAAACGTAAAAATATCGTAAAACCCCCTGGTAGCGGAAAAATTAAATTCTTGTTCGAACTCTACAATATAAAAATGCTTTCCTGCAATGGATTTGTAAACATAAAGCAGTATCGGCAGGCTAATCCGTTCTATTTCTTCTATTTCAAGGTATAAATTAGATACAAAACACACACATTTAGCCTTATGTGACGACTTTGATAGGTTTACTGACACTAAAAGTTCTATAAATTCAATTTGAAGCGGGTCTACGAGCTCAAGTCCATTAAATTCGGAACAAAGCTGAAGTTGTGACAGTGTACTGTACATTATTAACAAGCCATCTGTGACCTCCTTTATTTTATAAATAGGACTATCTAGCGTCAGAAGCTGAATTAAATCTTTCTTTCGTATATTTGGGTTTATTTTAGTCAGCTTAACGTACATAAAGGCCGGTATTAAAAAATTTATTACAATTACCCAGTGCAAATAAATACTATGTAAAATAGACAATAAAAAGACATTTCAAAGAACCGAAACACTCCCGATTCTAACATCATCATAAACCTGTGGATTATAAAGGTAGAAATTGAAATCATGGCCGTTGAAACCACTCCAAATTTTTGGATAAAAATAATTGTTCCGAGGAAGGTTGAGAGAGATAAAACTGTATAAGCAGCATTTATAGCCCAGTTAAACTTTATGTAATTCACTAAAATTTGAATGTCCTCGCTTTTCGCACTCCAAAATGTAACAATACACATTATGATCGTAAAAGGCGACCTTAGTATCAAATAGTTGAGAATACCCGATTCATTCGTTATTATATTTGTTAACATATAATGGGCTGAACTTAGCATAGAAAACATCCCACTAAACCCAACAAAATGATCTAGAGTGATGATATAAATGCTTTTCTCTGCGTTTACTAGGACTATACTTGTCGCTAGCAGTATAAAATAAGCCATCAAGTCTGCAAACTTTTTAGGGGAACTATCGGTAACAAGATACGTAAATATCAAACAAATCATATAACTGAGTTGATCAAAGGCCAGAAATCCGGACTCATACTCCATATAAAACTTTGATTCAAACCCAAATGTGTGTAAGAAATTGATAAAAGCGTCTAGGAAGCAACCAAAATACACTCTTGCTTCTATTTTCCTTATATTTGTGTTTTTAAGGAGGATGCAAGCTACAAACAATATAATGGGTGTTATTAACACATCTATAAAAAACGGCGCAGATAAGTTAAGTTTGTCGTGTTTTTTGGAGTGAAAGTTTAATTTCAAAACGGTCATAACCGAAATGATTTGACCAAGTAGGCACTGCTTCAATTTCATAGGGGCTTTAATTTGAAGTTTATAAAGGGGTCTTAAGGGGGTACAAAGCGTTGGATGTTGATGGGCTTACCTAATATAATGGGGGAACTGTTTAAGAAGAGTGAAATGAACGAAGAGGTTACTTATGATTGTTGTTTTTGATTTAAAGTGGATAGGTTACATGCCTTAGCCAATTAAACACGTTCTTCTAGCTTAATCCCGGTATCATTTAGTGCCAGTGGCGTCTAGTGAAACATTTTAAAATAATTTAAAAGCCCCTTTAAATGATCGACGGTTTTATTGAAAAGTTATTTCGATGTGAATTTCTTAATGAAAATGAAGTTGAAGAGCTTTGTAAACTGGCTATTGAAATATTCGCAAAGGAAGAAAATGTCGTATCTGTCAGTGCCCCTGTTACAGTCTGTGGGGATGTTCATGGGCAATTTCACGACCTTTTAGAACTATTCAAGGTAGGCGGCCTTCCTCCCTATACAAATTACCTATTTATGGGGGACTATGTTGATCGGGGCTACCACTCGGTGGAAACTCTTTCACTTCTTTTGTGCCTTAAAGTAAAGCACCCCACTAGAATCCATTTGCTTAGGGGGAACCATGAGAGTAGACAAATTACACAAGTTTATGGATTTTTTGGTGAGTGCATGCGAAAGTATGCCACTTCTAATGTTTGGAGATGTTTTACGGACCTATTCGACTTCCTGCCACTCTCCGCTGTTATCAACAATGATACCTTCTGTTGTCACGGGGGCCTAAGCCCGTCTTTTAAGACTTTAGACGAATTAAAATCTCTAGATAGAAAGATAGAAGTCCCACACGAAGGGGCAATGTGTGACCTTTTGTGGTCCGATCCTGATGAAAAGGCTGGATGGGGACCTTCGCCGAGGGGTGCTGGCTTTACTTTTGGTCCCGACGTAACTGAAAAATTCAAAGAGAAAAACGGACTTAAAATGATTTGCAGGGCCCATCAGCTTGTGATGGACGGCTTTTCTTGGAATCACAACCAGGCTTGTGTGACCATCTTTAGTGCGCCTAACTATTGCTACAGGTGCGGGAATTTAGGGACTTTAATGGAAATGGATGAGTACGGCACTTTTGATTTTACACAGTTTGAACCATCGCCTACAAAGATTGAGGATGTTGTAAATTCGAAGATACCCGATTATTTTTTGTAAACGAAGACCTTTTAATAAACTTATAAGTTTAATAATTTTATTTTACACTATCTTTGAATGAGCTTACATTTACAAGTCTTGTATTGCCTTACGCAGAGATGTTAAAAAGTCCTTACGATAAACCTTTACGTAGCAATTATCTAAGTAAAAGCCATTTACATTCCTGCTATCATAGAAAACATCCTTTGGTTCAATAGATGTAACTGTGTAATCGGTACTTATTATCAATCTAAAGTTCGTAAGTAAAACAATTGCATTGCCTCCGATATCTCCTAAAGAACCATCCAGAAATGATTCATTCTTTAAGTGTCTCAAATGGACCCTGAAGACATAAAAAGCAGCTGAAAGGCCCAAATCAAAATGGCCAATAGAGTCTTTGGATACGAGAGGGTAGGAAATACGAAGTTTAGGATCCGACCCTCCACCCAATATTTCAGTACAGTTGACTAAAAGCCCCGAGGCCCCTACCACAGGCTTAGAGATAGCTCCTACAACGCCCTTTCCTAGCCCGATAAACGCACCTGTAAAACCCTTTTGATATCCATCAATAGGTTTTTTGGCAACGCCAATTATGCCAGAATAGACGGAGCTTATCATTTTCTCTGTCCCTTTCATCAACAATTCAATAGATTTTATATTATTTTTCCTGTGCGCTAGAGGGAGATTTTTATCAAAGGCAAAAGGATGGGCTTTTAGACTTTCATTAAACTCCTTATCAAACGTGAGCAAGCCGGCATTATTTTTGACAGAGCTTGATATCTTACCAATAGTTTTAGTCATTCCAAAGAAAGTATTCTTCAGGATATTGCCTGTTCCTTTTATGATTCCTGTTTGTTTCTTTACATTATCCTTGAAGGTGTCGGTTATGCCATTAGCAAAGGTACCTACATTCCCTTAGAGATCCAAATGACCGACTACCTTGAAAACATTGTTATAAAACTGTTCTTTATAAAATTCCAATAGCGTATTAAACAATCCCGATATTGTAGTTCGTTGATGTAAAATAAGGCATGTATCAGTCCTTACATTAAAGTCGCTTATATTGTTCATACAAAAAACCAATAATCTATCCTTGACGCCTCCTCCTGCTTTTCTTATCCAATTGATTTTTATGTTAAGCTCTTGTATCATCAGATCTTTAACCGTTATGCAAGTATTGTAAAGACCTACAGTATCGCACTCTTCTATTGGCAAATTAGAATAATGAGTACCATCTTTGACATTAAAGATCTCAAAAACACTCAACAAAAGGGTTTCTTCTATGTTTACAGACATTTCACACACTTTTACATCCGTTTTAATAACGAATATTGTGCTCGTATTAAGATAGTATAGTATACTTCCCTCTATAAAATGATCACAAGATGTTTTAAAAACTACGACGGGGAAGATATTTTTGTAGTTTTGATCATCAACCTGAAGATCTTCTATTTTGAAATACAATTTTTTAACTATTCCGTCTACCGACTGCTCCTTGATGTCGCATATTTTCATATTTGTTATGTGTAACGCCAGTATTTCGTCTAGTTGGTCTGTAAATAAATGAAGCGAGGCGCTGTCTATATAAACCATCCAGTCTAAGCCCACACTTTTTTCGTTACAAGGTATAATAGGAACCTCATTTACCATTGTATTTATCAGCTCACAAAATCGCCTCACAATATAATTTGATATATTGATTCGTAGATGATTAGACGAGCTAATTTGTAAAATATCACCGTAAACAAAATTAAAGTGAGCCTTGTCTACAAGTACAAATTTCTTTTCTTCTAAATATAAGGAAAAAATCGTCTTTAGACTTTGCGAGTATTCAAGATAATCGATACACAACGTAAAATCTTCATATACAAGAGTTGTTCCATATAAATAAACCGGTATCCGTGCCTTTTCGTCTCCTGTTCCCATATCATTTAATATATCAAATATCAATCCTTGTTTGGGGAGTACATAACCAGAATAGAAGTCTAGAAGGATATTAAGGTCAATATAAAAATCGGAAATACTCGCTATAGTTCTATTTTTGTGTTTTAGTATATCGATTCGCGATCCATTTTCAGTACTTACACTCAAAAAAGAATAAATTTTTGCCTTTTTGGTACTGTTAACTTTAACTTCAATGCCACAAAGGTCGCAAAATGTCTTGTTTGAACCATACGATACCTTAAAGTTCTTAATATACTGACTATAGTTATTGTCTATAGACCCTTCTCCTACTAGATAACGCTTATAGATTTTGTAAACCTTTTTTAGATCTGCATTTTCTAGGTTAATTGCAATATTACCCACATCAGCATGTAACTTTTTGCCTTCGTATGCCATTTTGATAAGATTTACTTCTATAAAGTTATCGCTCTGCAAACTGCGTGTCTTCAAGACACAATTAAATGCATTATAACCTTCTAAAGATTCATTTATAAGCTCAATACGGGTATCATTAAACATAAATGGTACTCCACAAGTACGAATAGAAGCACACAATAAGACAATCACAAAACCCTCACGACCATTTTTTGAACTATTCACTTGACTAAGAAGTGGTTTGTAATAAGTACAACAATAAATTGGGTCTAGATTCATAAATAGTTTGTCTGCTTTTAGCATATTCTTATCCAAGAATAAATTAACAATGTCCAATTCCTTTTGATAGCCCAGGCGCTTGCATAATTTCTTTCTATTACTTAATGTAATTCCTATTATCTGGTCTACGCAAATTTTTAACTTTTTAGAAAAGACAGCGGACGCATTTTTGCAAATGAGTATCTTTTTTATGTCAGTAAAATCTAAAACAATAATAGCAATGCTGACGGTAAGAGTCACAGATTGGCCTGATTTCTTTTGTTTTAAGTTCTCTAAAAAACACTTTTTCATCTTTAAAATATCCTGTAAATGCTTGTAAGTTGCGCAACACTGAATCTTCGGTATGGTGAATGCTACTATAGTGGACAGAAGTTGTTTTGTATCAATATCACCCATGATTTGTGGCACATAAAGCAAAGTTCTACTTTTATTTATGACTTTTACATCGTAAAACTCTATCAGCCTTTTATGACTAAGCTCACAGTCCCTTAGAGAAAGTTTATCAATGTTCATTCGTATTTCGTTAAAACCGACGTTTACATTGAAAAATTCTATGTGCATTGTAATATCCTTGACATTTTCTTGACTTTCATTGTCTTCTAAAGTAAATACTTGAGTTGTTTCTATGTTCAAATGTGTGTCTTTTACAATAATGTGAATTGAATCAATTCCCAATAGGTTCCAATTGTATTTAACAGTAACTTCTTCGGTCTTTGAATTACGAACTACAAATTTACCAAAAGCACGGAGAGCATCTTGTTTGAATGTCAAGTTCTTCATCTTAACTTCTTTACTCAACAGACCGTATTCTAAGTCATTAGAATTAATTTCTTCAAAGTATTTGTTCATGTATTTGTTTAATGTTCTTGAGAGATAGTTCTTTATCATCTACAGGGGTAGTAGAAAGTGCACTTAAACACAAGAGTTGATCTTAAAAGCACAGTTATGATAAACTTACTATTCGTACTATCATTTTCTTCACAACTTCAATAGCAACTAACCACACTCTGGAATCTTAAAACTTTGTGTATTAAAATAGACAAATCTTTTATTGTTTCCGACTTTTATAACATTTCGTTTGCTCTGCGTAGCGTCAACTAACAACATAAAAAAGAAATGACATCGCAAATAACACAACCCATGAAAATACTTAACGATCATGTTGATAGAAAAATACTTATTGGGTGTCTCTCATTAGTCCCCGAATCACAGGACGATATTTACGAATTGGAAAGCGTCCTGTCTGTTGGTGACCAAATTAAATCTCACACACACAGAAAAGTTTTGTTAGACGCCAAAACTCAAGTTAAGATGAATTTGTTTTTGAAGATTAAAATTGAAACAATTAATGTTGACTTAACTAGCTCAATTATTTATGCTAAAGGTAGGACTTGTGAGGAGAACGAGCATGTCAAGCTTGGATCGTATCATACCATCGAAATTGTTTTGGATAAAAAATTCGATCTTTGTAAGGAAGAATGGACACAAACACAATTAAAAACACTTAAAGAGTGCACGATAGCAAAGCAAGACATTCTTTTTGTTGTTATGTACGAGAAAGAGTGCGTTATATCAAAAGTAGATCGTAATAGAGTGCACGTTAAAAGTAAAATAGAAATAAAAAACAAAAAATACCAACAGATTGTGAATTCATTGGCAGTAAATATGAAGTCCGTAGAGATTATTGTAATTACTTCGTTCTTTGAAACACGAAATGACCTTTATAAAGTACTTGCTGGACATAAAGATTTTAAAGAATTTAAATCAATTTGTGTCGTAAAACTCCCGGCCGAGCTAAAAAAAGCACCAAACTCAAACGTTATAAATTATGTTTTAACGGACCCGTCTACTTCTAAACAATTTAGTTCCATTAAACACATTGACGATCTAAAGGAAGCCAATAATTTTTTCACAGAGTTTGAAAAACATTCTGAGTTGGTTTGCGTTGGGAGGAAAGAGATTGATGAAGGAATAGAATATGGCGCACTTGACAGTGTGTTCTTAACAGATGAGGTTTATAAACCCAATACTGTTGATAAAAGGAAGGAAATTGACCGTTTTTGCAATCTTTTGGATACTTACAGAATCAAACTGTATATAATTCCAGTATCACACTATTTAGGTGGTAGATTAAAAGAATTGGGAGGTATTTCGGGCTTGTTACGATTCAATTACAAATAAAATTAATGATTATAACAGTTTATTTCTTCACAAGTCGCTGTCATCATCTTCCCGCCGGCTATCTTTAGATTGAACTGACCTTTTATTGACATCATCTTTAACCTTCTCGTAAAGCTCTTCTTCATCACTTTCATCGGTGATAAACGGCGAAGGCGTGGGAATCATTTGAACAGAAGGTGAGGCCGAGACGCCTCTAAGGTTTTCGTGGATATTTTCAATCAGTTGGTTAATATACTCCGCTGTATTATCATTTTCCATATTCGAAATAGGAACGTCAATCTTGTAGGTGGGGCCGTAATACTCGATAAACTCTGTAAATGGTAAGTCTTTTGGGATGTCTTCGCCTAGGATGGCTGCTGTGTCACAAGTCCAAGCCTTACTTACATTCCCTATTGTATAACCACCACCGCCTAATAATATTGTAGGTATATTAAAGCTTTTTACAAATCGCACACATTCAGAATGGCCAATGTGAGACAAATTAAAACACCCAAGTTTGTCGCCCGAAAGAGAGTCAGCACCACATTGTAGTACAATAGCGCCTGGACTATACACCTTCATTACTTGCGAGATTACATTTTTAAATAGAGGTATGTATGTTTCATCATTTATACCATTCTTTAAAGGCACATTGACTGCGTAAAGCTTTCCTTTACCAAAGCCAACGTCTTCAAGCATGCCAGTCCCAGGAAAATAGTCACCGTATTTATGGAAGGACACCGTCATCACCCTATCTGTTGTATAAAAGGCTTCTTCTACTCCATCCCCATGGTGGACATCAATATCAATATAAAGAACTCTTTGATGAACCTTTAAAAGTTCTAAAATACCCAAAACAATATCGTTGACATAGCAAAAGCCCGAGGCTTCGCTTCTCTTAGCGTGGTGGAGGCCACCAGACCAGTTTATAGCAACATCGTACTTCCCAGAATTGATCTTATGGGATGCGTATATTGTACCACCCGCAGTAAGTCTACAATAATCGTAAAGGCCTGGGAACACAGGACAGTCTTCTTTCACATTAAATTTAGTTAGGTCGTTTACAATCTCATCGGCGTTCTCGTTTGTTACACTAGCAAGAAAGTTTACATAATCAACAGAATGAAAATTAGTAAGTTGTTTATAAGAGGCCAAGTAGGGCCTAAGAACGTCCATTTTCTTGTGAAGTCCATAGTTAACAACGAGAGAATGGGTCATACGCACTCTTAGGGGCTTCATTGGATGATTCGCTGCATAATAGTAAGTTCCTATTTCGGGATCATACAAATAGACTATATTACTTGTCATAGTTGGGGGGTTAAAAAATCTTTTAATGATTATGAAACTTTAAGATAAGGAAGAGTAAATGGATATTAAAGTAGTTTAATGTACGAGAAGCCTCTTATTATGTAAGTAGCATCACCTTTACTTACTATTAAGTAATGTTTATTGAATCTTGTTGTAATCAGAATTGTGATAAATGTGATTTTTTTGCATAGCCAAGTCCTTCATTGACCATCCTCAGGCCCTTTGCAAATTTATCTTCACAACAAGGTGAATCGAATTTCCAGTAGTATTTAGAGCCCTTTATTTCTTCACCACCATCATAAAATTTTATATCGGGACAAACACTTACTTTTACAACTTTGACACCTCTTATAATAGTTTTATCCCCAGAAAGGTCACAGTGTTCGACTTTGATAGGTCCCGAATATTTTGAATTAAAAGGAATAATGTGGATTTCATTTTTATTTTGCGGGGATTTAGACGACATGGGTATCCAAACGACCGTTGTTTTATAAAGAAATTGTGATGGGCGTCAGTTAATCAGTCTTTTGTGTCTATGAAGTATCTCTTGCTTGTTTTTCTTAAGATATTCCAATAAAAGCTCATTTGTTATTTCTTTTTTTGCCTGTTTTACAATAATCGATTCTGTTATGAGGAAAGAGATATCTTTTGGATCAATATCAAGTTGATTTACGAATTGAGAGGGATCTAGTGGTGATTTATGGACCGTGTCTGTCTCTGCTTTGATTTCTAATGCCCTTCTAGTAAGGTAAACAATATCTTTGATTGACCTATTTAATAGGCTAAGAAGACAAGTTTTCAGGATCAAAGTCTCAAAATAATAATCTTTAAGGTAAAAAAGAATGAAATAAAGGTTATACAAACTACAGTCGGACAGATTCATAATATCTAATATGTACAGTCCCGTTTCAATTTGATTTATAATCTTATAAACGTGATTCGGCACCATTAATGAAGTTTTAAGGAGGTGTGGAACCATAAAAACTTCTTTATTCTTTATGTTTATTCTGAAACTAGAAAGCGGGAAGATTAAAAAATAGAGATTTAAGATCCACCTGCTTGCTTTAAAACAGACGGGTATTGACAGACCCTCAATTGATATTTGATTATCGTATTGTTCAAGGGTTTCTAACATGTCATTAGTGGCTACTTGTGTTGGTGTAATGTTTTTGGGGGATTTCTGCGGGCATAAGCAGACTTCACCATTATTTTCTTCTTCCTTTTTTTTTTTCAAAGTACCTTAAAAAATGAATTAAGCGAGTAAAGAAAAGTTTGGACTTTTTATAGTCTACGATAACACCTTCGGGTAGTGAAAATATACTTCCGCAATATTCTTTTTGAACAAGTTCGAATATTCCCAAATGGCCCATTGGGTATTCTATCATCTTAAATAGTTCTATATAAACTCTTTCCCTGCTAACTCTTTCTTTCAGAAGTGTCTTTAAGGTATCATTTATTAAGGCTACATGAATTTCCTCGCAGATGGCAAACCCGAGCTTTGAGTGAAATCGAAAGACTCTTAAAATACGAAGTGGATCTTCAGAAAAAGTCACATATGGATCTAGAGGCGTTCTTAACACCTTAAGCCTTAGGTCTCCTAAACCTTTATTTGTAAAATCCTCAACCTTTCTTGTTTCTAAATTATAAAATAAGGCATTTACAGTGAGATCTCTTCTAAAAGCATCTTCTTTTGGTGTACCATATTCTATTATGGGTATACGGGTTGTAGTGTATGTCTCTTTGCGGAGATTTACAAAATCAATAAAATATCCATTTATATTGAGAACTGCTGTTTCTAGATGTTTAGACTTGTCTGGATTGCATTTAACTAGACCAGCAGTTGATATTTCATCGGTGTACATTTCATGTAATTTACAGGCGAATTCAAACCCAGAAACCGTGTCTAAAGCAATATCCAGGTCGGATGACATGTATCCCATAAGCTTGTCCCTGACCCATCCACCTGCAACACGTGCTGTGCATGTCTTAAAGTGTGTTTGAATACAACTTGTAATCATATTAAATAGTTTTTCTTCGTGCTCTTCAATTTCCATTTGGGTAAAATTGTGGTGTTTTTTTACGTTTATTTATTTATTTTATTTAACTCTTTATTGTACACAAGAAACACAATATAAAGATACAATTAACACGGAAAGACGACACAAAGGGACTGCTTATTTCTAAAGAAATCTCTTACAGCAGCCCTACGGAGAGATACAGTGTAAAAGACAGCAGATAGGATGTGCACAATCAATAGTTGTTAACTAATTAAACTATATTAACTATATTATACAACAATACCGAAACTAATAATAATTTATACTAAGACTTATAATATAAAACATATTATATATATAAAATCAATAAATAATAATATGAATATAATAAATAAATACTATACGTATACATAATAATACAAATTACGGTGATTGAGAATTAAGATAATGCTCTTTCAATCGTCTTTTAAACACAGCGATAGTTGGACTGTCACGAACAGTGTGCGGAAGCGAGTTCCATAATCTGACTGCGTGCACGGTAAAGGAATAGGAGTAGAAATTGGTACGATGGGATGGGAGGGAAAGGTTAGCTCTGACACTGGATCTGCACGGGATTTCAGGAGGGTGGGAAAAATTAAACCAATCGAGCAGATAGGATGGAGAGAGAGGATTATACAATATATTATATAGTAAACAAAGGATGTGGGAGTTGCGACGGAGACGGATAGGAAGCCACTTGAGCCTCGATCTGAAGGCTGATACGTGGTCATATTTTTTAAGTCCAAACACAAAACGGATACAGAGATTCTGTAAACGTTCTAGTTTTGTTAACAGCTCCTCAGTGAGGTCCAAGTAGCAGGAGTCGGCGTAGTCTAGGATAGGAAGGATAAGGGTCTGGACGAGGAGAATTTTAGTTTTCATAGGCAAAAAATTTTGGAGGCACTTGAGCTTATGCAGCGAGTAGTACACCTTTTTACTGACTTCACTAACCTGTGTAGTCCAAGAAAGATTATTATCTAAAATTAGGCCTAGATTTTTGGCAGTGTCAGTAAAAGGAATAATAGTGCCATCATATACGATACTGGGTGCATCACGTACTCGCTGAGTCATGTACTTACTACCTATGATCATGGCCTGTGACTTACCTGGGTTAACCATCAGACCAAATGATTTAGCCCATTCAGCAATTCTTTGGAGATCAGCATTAATTTCTGCGATTGCAGAAATAATATCCTCAATGAGCGAATGACGGTAAATTTGCAAGTCGTCTGCGTAGAGATGGAAATTGGATGCAATTAATTTGGAAACAGTATTTATAAAAATAGAAAATAAAAGGGGAGAAAGAACGCCACCCTGGGGAACACCCGACTCGACGTCACACCAATCCGAGAAAGCCTCGTCAGAGCGGACCCGCTGCGAACGTCCCCGAAGATATGAGTCAAACCAGTCTACCACAGAGGAGGAGATATTAAGGGAACGGAGGACAGAGAGGAGTATGTCAAAATCAACCGAGTTAAAAGCGCTGCTAAAATCTAGTAAGACTAAAATGGAAATACATTTGTTTTCCATTGCTAGACGTATATCATCAGTGACCTTTAGCAGCGCTGTAACGGTACTGTGACCAGGACGGAAGCCGGATTGGAAGGGAGATAATAGATTATTTAAGGTGAGGAATTGGGAAATCTGCTTGTATCTGCTTGTATTGTTGCCTTGTAATAGCTACATCAAATTGGTCAGATTTACAGTGTTTTATGTTGTAACGGCAGAGAGGAATATTGCATTTGAGTAAACTATTGTTTTGAAGCACATTTTACAAGAGTTCTAGTTAAAACATACCAGAACACCCGCCAACTTTTGCCCGATAATTCTTTTCTGCTTTATGTATCGTTAAGTTCTACAAACTATAATGAAAATCATAGTGTAAACAGCTGGGCATAA
Source organism: Lysandra bellargus (assembly GCA_905333045.1). Lineage (NCBI taxonomy): Eukaryota > Metazoa > Arthropoda > Insecta > Lepidoptera > Lycaenidae > Lysandra > Lysandra bellargus. The sequence goes on along the minus strand of HG995364.1, from coordinate 1,030,895 downwards.
TACTAGGCAACAAGATTTAGCGTGTTGTGTTAAGGTCAAATGGATTGTGACATTGAAAATCAGTTACTACGACAATGAGCTTGTACCTTCGACATTAGCTTCTACGAAACGCATTTATTTAATCTAGCCTTATAAGAATTCTCTTCTTAATACACACACATACACAATTTGAGCTCTTTAATTGCGCCAATTTTAACCTATAAAAGATTTAAACACATAATTATAACATAAAGATCTTATATAATCCAATTTTATTGAGGTTGTAGTCATCTGACTTTGGCAAAAATACACAAAAAGAGTGCAAATGCCTTTGAATACTGCAAATGGCGATTTTTATGAATATATGGACCTTAACGAAAACCGATAAAAGACTTTTTAAATGTCAACAAGTACAATTTTAAGTTCATTTAATGTCCCCGTTATCGGCATTTTAAAACGAAATTTTCATAAAAATGCTCAAAAACTTGCCCAACTTCTACCCAGTCCACATCATTTGTAATTTGTTTCGATTCACATGATTACACCCGTGTCTTTGCAAAAATGTAAAAAATCTAAACGCGGTTCCGTTTAATTGAATAGATCTCATGCGGTATATTTATCATTTTCTGATCTATTTTATATTATTTATAAATGTAAGATTAGATTTAACGGTCCAAATTAAAGGCTGTGTCGTTTTACGCTCTTAGGCGCTCTTATTTGACGTCAATATACATATAGTAAAAACATCCAAGTCTATAGCACGATATTAACATTGGGTATTGTGCATATTTTTAGCCATATCATATGATCAGTTCTAAACTTTATTTGATTAAATTGCTTAGAAGTGATTATACAGAAGGCTTGTTTGTTGTCTTGTTACTTTTGATTCTATTCCGTCACAATTCAATAAAATAGATTAATTAAATTTTCGCTTATAAAATATTTTTCATATACCCTATAATGACATTTAAACTTCTAGAGATGCTTAAAAAGAATCTTTTTGAGACAATTAAGACAACCTTTCCGTCAAAAGAATTCAAATCAGGCACATCTATAATGGAAATTAACGGTACTATGGAGAAAAAGGATGTGGCTAGATATTCATATTTGCTAAATCTATGTTCTAATACCGGCAAGCCATTTCATATTCCACACACTCTGAGTATTTTAGAAAGATGTTGCATGATGTTTTCATTCAATGATTATTCTTTATTGGATAGAAACATATTCGAACACGATTTTGTTGGTTTAAAAGACGATAAGACAGAGGAGTTCTACCTATACGTGCGTATTAATGACTGCGATAGCACCGAACTATACCCATATTGTGCAAGAGGTGTTGTCTTTCCGAATGTATTGATAAGTCCTTTGACAATCAGTGAACAATCTTTTTTATGTTTGCACATGATAAAAACTTACAATCAAACTAAATGCGAACTATTAAGAAGGTCTAAAGTACAAGCGTACATTGACAGACTTTCATTTACTAAAAATGAGACAAATTTCATGATTAATCGACTTGTAGCATATTACAGTTCTTTAATAAACTCAACTTATTCAGAGCTGGAAAAGTATAAAGGCAAGCAGTTTTATCTTGATAATAAAACTGTTTGGAGCATTCCGATGGTTTTAAACCGTGACATTGATATTCAACTAGCAAAGTGTTACGGTCTTTTTGGTCTAATCGAGAAAGCTAGAGAGCTATACTCTTTTTATCTTTGTTACGATGAAGAAATCAACTGCTTATTGCAATTAGGAGATAAAGTACAAGCAATTGAAAAGATTAAATCCCGCCTTTCAACAAGCAATAAGAAATTATCTTTCCAAGACAAGATAACCTATTCGGCTTATAATATTAAATTGGCTACGCTTCTCGATGACGCTGAATATTATGATCGTGCCTTCGAGTTTCACAGAAGTTTTGAGGCGCCTTATGCAAAAGGAATCTTTTTATTTAGGAAACAAAAGTTTCAAGATGCTCTAGTAGCTTTTCAAAGCGCCTTAAAAATAGCACCAGAAAACGAAAAGATACTTTTCTCATACGCGTGCACACTAAAGGAAGTAGGTGAGTACCAAGAGGCTGCAGATATATTTGAAAGGCTTATCGAAAAAGATATTAAAAGATTAGAATATCACAAAAATCTAGCTCTTTGTCATTTTTATCGTCAAGACCTGAATAAATGTATGGAGACCCTAAGAACAACAATCTCGTTAGATCCCACTTGCGTTGAGTTGTTCTTTCAGTTGGCGCTAGCTAATGACAGAAAAAGAGACATTTTATGGACCTTTTCCAAGTTGGACATGAGCGAAGCCACTAAATTGAAGGTCGAGCGTGTTTTACAACAGAACTCTTTTGATATAAAAGAATTAGAAAACTGTATTTATTCAAATCCGCGCCTTAGACCCTTTCTCAAAGACCTCTTTTTTAGAAAAGAAAATTAAATATTTTAACACACGCTTAAATTAATACAAGTTCATTTTAATGAAATGTCTGGCTCTGATAATAGGGAAAGTAGGCTTTTTATAGAAGATTCTCCCGTATATTCGATATCATTAAAATCACTATTCTGTTCACATAGCATTTGAAAATCATCGTGATTAATTTTCTCAACCTTAAAAGTTCCATGGAAGCATTCGTATATGCCGCACTCCCTCAACACCTCAAGATTGCTGCTAGTGCCAAAGACAAACAATTTGTTTCTGTCTTCTTCTTTAATAAAGATTTTCAAGGCTTGCAAAATAGAATTGGAGAACCGAGGCCCGATGTTTACAAAATCGATAAGTCCTTCAATGTCATCTAAAATGATAATCGACTCTTGTGACTTGTACGCATCAGCAAACTTGCTTTTAATATAATTGACCTTTTCATATTCACTGAGACCGATAATATTCCTAGGGCTTATCATTTTTATGAAGGGAAACATCGACAACATGGCAGCCTTGACTGCTAAAGTTGTTTTACCAACGCCCGCATCCCCATAAAATAGCAGAGAAGAAGTATTGTAAAGGTTTGTGTTCTTAAGCTTATTCAAGAAGCTTTTGCCTAGTTCTACAGCTGCAGAGAAATTCGGTGTTTCATAAAATGTCCGTCTAAAATTGTTAAAATCAAGTTCATTCACCCCAAAAGATGGTTTAACTTCATCCAGAGCCTGGACAAAGTCCTTCATAAACACCTTAATATTTGATTCACCTACAATGTTCATATTATCATTAGTTGTTTCGCTATGTACTTTTCTTTCTAATGCATACGACACAGCACTCTTAACTACTGCTGTTATCTCGGCACCCGTATAATTTTTAGATAACTTGGCAATCTTAGCCAAATCTACTGACTCATCAATGTAATTGGCTTCGTACATTGTCTTAGTATGAATTTTGAATATTTCAACTCTCGAATCCTCGTCAGGCAACGAGATTTCTAAATGTATTTCAAACCTACCAGGTCTTAGCAGTGCATCGTCAATTAAATCCAACCTGTTTGTCATTCCTATTATTAGAACATTGCCGAGTGGTTCTACGCCATCCATTTTACTTAAAAGTTGATTTACAACCTGATCACCCACACCAGAATTCATTGTACTTCCCCTCTTTTTACAAATAGCATCAATTTCATCAAAGATAATAATGTGAAGAGCACTATCTTCTTTCTTAATACGCCACTCGTCTTCAGCATCCTTAAAGAGGTTTCTTATGTTTTCTTCACTCTGACCAATGTACTTATTCAGTATCTCAGGGCCATTGATAATCTTAGGAGGCCTTGAGTTCAATAGATTCCCCAATCGTTTTGCAATGAGGGTTTTACCTGTCCCTGGTGGCCCGTACAACATAATTCCCTTTACGTGAGGTATTCCGAGTTTCTTAATCACATCCTTATCAAACACTCGTTGGACAAAAGCTCTCCTAAACATTTGGGAAAACTCTTTTTTTAATCCGCCTATTCCGAGGCTTTCAAAGTTGAAATTTGGATCTAACAAGAGATTGTCTTTATTGTTATTCAAAAATGTGAGTTTAGTTGAGTTTGTAGAAACATAAACCTCAGTATTCTTGAGTAAGATGCCTTGGTTGTTGTCATTGGTGGTTAAGATCTCTTTAACAGTGACAATAAATCCCAAGCTTTTCATATAAAAGTACAGTTTTTGGTCTTTATTGAACGGAAATAGCCTGTATGTTTCAATAAAATGGGATATAAAATCGTTAGCATCAACCTCATGGCTTGATATGTTTATGAGTTGAACGTCTAGTCTAATTAACATAATTTGGTCACAATCGACAGTTTTGACAGGCTTTATTTCACAAAAGTCAACTTCTGGCAGTTTATCCAGGAAGTCTCTTTGTATTTTACTCAATAATATCTTGGAGCTTTCATGATAGCAATGTTTATAAATGTACCTATCATCGATTATAACATAATCGTAGTCGATGAACACATTAGAGTATGGAATATAAACAACATTAACACGGCCTTTCTCTGCATCTTGTATTTTGCTGACTGGATATTTCATAGGGGAGAAAAAAAATGAGAAATTTTCTTTTTATAAGTTTCAAAAAGGAAAGTTGTAAGAGTTTAAAGTTTGGGGAAGAACGGGTTTTAAAAAGGCGTTCAAAAAAACCCAGTTTTCTATTAAGATGCTGTCAGAAATAATTTTAATGTGTATATTCAGAGGTGGCTTCTTGTTAGTCTGCAAGATAGTAAATTTAAGAGTAGCTCGTCTTTAATGGCACTACTTTAATAGAAAGTAAAGGTAACTGAATGTTAAAACCCGAAGCAAAAGTTTAGGATAAAAATTATGAATTTGACTGTTCAAATATACACGTTTACTCAAAAATAATTATATAATTGAGAGAGTAAGACTTAGACTACTTTTTTGTGTGTTCATTTTATTTCTCATTCGGGTCTTGTATTATACAGTTGTTCCAACCACATCAAAAAATAAGTAGTAGCACCAAAATAGGAACATAAATAGTGATAAAGTTAAAGATATCATCTAATGAATCTCTAGTTCGACACACCCTTTCAAGCATCTTAATGCACTCTTTAATTCTACGTTTTGTTTTCTTTTGAGGTTTACCAAGAACTATAAGTTTGGTTTTCTGAACAATCTCGTTCTTTTGGACATTTAAAGCATGAAAATATTTGAGTTCGTTGTTGTAAAGAGCAAAAAATTCCTTTTTGAGTTCGTAAGGAAATAAGTTTTGCAAGGTTTCTAAGTACTTGTTTAGTCTTTTAATTGTGGCGAAGAATGCATCGCCATCAATTTTATGTTGTGTAAGCTCGTCGAAGTTCTCGTTTACGAATATAATTTTATCAAAGAAGGTTTTAAAAACCAAAACCTTCTCATTAAGCTTATTATTCAGGAGTTGTTCTAAGGATCTCTTTAAATTAAGTATTCTATTCTCCGAGGTAGTCAAAGATTCATCTAAGTTTATCTTAAATAGTTCGGTTTGCGTTAAGAACTCTGTTTTCTTAATGTTTTTTAAATACTCGTTAGAGCTACTAAGATCAAAGTTACACTCTTTGACAGTCCCTGTCTTGCAGTTCCTATCTAATATTTGTGCATCCAACAAGCACACAAAGCCAATAACAATAAAAAGACTAAAGATAATGGACAAGCAAGGCACTATAAAGGGATACAGCCAGTTGATACCCAATAGAATTAACCCAAAGCTGATCAACAAGATCAAAATAAAGATTAAAACTAATATTCTAATGTAATAAATATGATTGTGAATTACTTTTGTATTAATTACATCTTGTGTACTTGTTGTATTTTGTGCATTTTTAGTTTGTAAAATGCTGTTTATGTAATCCAAAGGAATTGAACTGTAATTTTCCTCCTTAAGGTTCCTTAATATCTCAAAATGGCTGTCTATTTCATTCTTTAGATTTTCATATTCGGTAGGTAGAAATCTAATTGGTGCATTAAATCCCAACATTTCTGTCTCTATTTGCCGACCTTGCTCCATAAACTTATCATAGTCCTTTTCAAACTTACACATTATTTCTTTTACTTTCCTCTCAATTATTAAAAGGTTTCTAATGTGCCTTTGGAATTCTAAGTTGGTGGCTTTATGTTCTTCTAGTATGTTTTTAATTAAATCCAAATACTCATAAGATCTATTCTTGATAGCTCCAATGTCCCCTGAAGGGGGTTTGCATTCATCGGCACCAATCAAATTAGTGTTACTTACACTTTCAGTGGTATTAATGTTTCTGGGGACACACAAAACATAACTTTTGACTTCCTTTCGTGGGACCGGAAATTTATTAACATTCGATAGTAGGCTGTTGTTTCTATCCTTTAAACCTATAAGAAACTCCGTCTTATGGATTAAATTGTTCGATTTATCTAAAAGTTTGCTAATAAAGGACGCGAACCCGTTTATTTTCCTTCCATCTTCAACTAATTTACTAACTGATGCGGCGCTTTGTGAAAGACTATAATGAGTTTTTTGAAGAATAAAGGCACAAAGTAGAAGAGAGAATCCTAAGGAGTACAATAAGTAAGTGGCTTTTACACCACGAACTCCTATTATAATACAAACTATAAGTAGGAGCAGAAGTAATATAAAATAGAGTACAAAGGCCATACTAGATCTAAGTTCATGTGTAAAGACTTTGTACAGCGAGTTTGTATTCGGTATTGAAAGCACATTACTTAAAATTCGTGTTCGTAAAAAGCTCCTTAGCATCATAAAAATCCAAATCTTTTTGTATATGAAACGAAAGTAAAACTCTTGTTTTGGATTCTCTACAATCATTCAACTGGCTTCTATGAAGTGGTAAAAGGAATATCCATTATAGTAAAGGCTTTTAATTATGTTTTAGATTGAACCTGTAAGTTATTAAGTACAAAACCAATTAAGACTTAATGGAAGAAATCTAATCTAACATACACGGCGTATACATCTATTACCTATTATTTATAGTATCTACTTCGCTTGAAATTTTGCCTTACTTCATAATGTAAGGAGGGTTTAAAGGCCGTCAACAATGTTCCCTAGGTTAAAAGATCACATTCTCACAAAAACCTTTGTAAAGTTTTAATCACCCCTTTAACTAAAATATTTAAACATCCTTCTCCATTTTGTCAACTCCCCTAACACGCCTTAAATAGCTTACAATCTTTTCGTAAAAATAAATTTGTAGCTTTTTTAAGGGTATGAACACAGAGACAGAATGCAAATATCTATTTAAAATAATCTTGATTGGGAATAGTGGAGTAGGAAAGACGTGTCTTATGAGAAGGTTTACGGATGAGACATACGAGTTTAACCAAACAAGTACAATTGGAGTTGATTTTAAAATTAAGACTCTTGAGGTTGACAATGCTAAGATAAAGTTACAGATTTGGGATACGGCAGGCCAGGAAAGGTTTAGGGCCATAATCTCTAATTACTATCGAGGAGCTCACGGCATTATAATTGTCTTTGACATGACCAACAAAGCCTCGTTTGATAATCTAAGTGAGTGGATTGGAGAAATTAAAAAGAATACTACAGAATCAATTGAGGTTGTAATACTCGGGAACAAGGTGGATAAAAATGATAAGATTTGTGTGCAAGACGAGGACGTACAGAAGTTTTTGGACAGCCACAACATATCAAAGGATGTTTTTATCAAAACAAGTGCCAAAGACGATCTTGGTGTTTCCGAAGGCTTTGAATGCTTAACAAGGCGCCTTATTAAAAGGTTCGAAAGCGGGGGCTATGCGACTTCTAAAAAGGATGGTTTTAGATTAAAACAAGGAGATTCAGAAGGAGGCAGGTGCTGTATGTAATAAAATATTAGTTGTTTGTTAATATATCAGCCTTCTTTTTTGCTTATCTCTACCTTCTAGTTTAGAATAAATTAAAAACCGTAAAAGAATAATGTTGATGTTGCAGTAACTTAAAGCGGATGCAAGTAAACTATGTTTAACATGATATCCTTTTATTGAAAGCATTCAGTTCCTTCTTTGCAATCAAATAAATCAAAATGGACTAAATCCTGGCATAACTGAATTTATTTGATTAAAGAACTTATTGAGAGCTGTAAGATTATTTTATACAATAGAAATGCACCAGCCAATAGGAATATCCTTATACTGTCATATTCTAGATCACTTCTGAATCTTTTTTGACTTGATGAAAATATTCTTTGTTTGTTTATGATCACCATTGTTATCCAGAACGTGATTGTTTCTTGTTGTTTATTTACAAGACGTTTCTGTTTTATTTATAATCAACAAATAAATATTTTCATAAAAATCAGTTTCTCAAATCCCTTATGTCGACAGGTGATGTGAACAGTTCGGGAGTCCTGTCCAGTGAGTCGGATATTGTTTATGACAATGGTTCCATTTACATGGAGATGCCCTTTATCGATTGTGAGAGGTCTATCTCCTCAGAGGTAGGACACTGTGATTTTGATTTCGACCCGTTTCAAGACCAGCCAGAAAAATTAATTAAAAAGAAGGAACTAAGCTGGTGTATGTCGGTCAAAGATCGAGAAGACTCTTTGACGAAAACCACCCCCCTTCCGGTTATGTCAAAGAACCATTTGATTGACTTTTGGAAGGACTTTAGTAATGGCGAAGTATGTTCCTTGCCTACTCTAGGAGCGGGTAAGTGTGACAGCATACAACGTATTAGTGCTTCTGTCCTTTATGACTTACTCAATGGACGCTACAATGTTGATTTTTGTGTTATAGATTGCAGGTACAAATACGAGTATAATGGAGGACACATAAGAGGAGCACTCAATATGAGCACAAAGACAGAAGCAATCAAACTATTTGACGAGCCCAAGATTATCATTTTCCACTGTGAGTACTCGTCTGTGAGAGCACCAAAGATAGCACAACAAGTGAGAAATTTAGATAGAAATGTAAATAAATATCCCAATCTCATACTACCTGAGATTTATATTCTTGAAGGTGGCTATAAGAAATTCTTTTTCGAGTACCCGGATATGTGTAGTCCTAGAGGATATATACCAATGGATGATGGGAAGTATAAGGACGATTATAACGCCGAACTAAATAGAATAGGCCGCAATAAAGGACTTTAATGATATTATTTTGTGTTATATGCCTTAAGTTGAAACTCGAGATGAAAAAACAACAATCGCATATTGTTTTAGTTAATTTTAATTAAATCAAAAAGCAATTAATTTCTTTTAAGGTAGTCAACACTGGCACGAACATGTAGACTATTAAATTCTCTCTTTGCCTCCTAGAACTAACAGTTGTGAATCTCTGCGTCAATATATACCTTTCAATAAGCCACACGATTGGTCCCTACGTTTAACACTTCTCCAACAAAGATTTGTTCTTAATAACAATTACGTTAGATTGTAGAAATACATTCACTAGCACCAGGTGATATTAATGTTATGTGATTTTCCGAAGTAGTTTTAATGCATACCAACTTATAAAGGTAATTCAAAAATGCAATAAAACACTAAAAGTAAATTTAATGATCTAATTTCTTCAACATTTATAATCAATTGGATGTAAAGACAGTTGAAAATTCATTCGGGCTATCCCTACACAAAAGTGTTATCCTCAACATTTTGATCGATAACAATGAAAATATTTGCTCGTTTTCATCTGATAAATTGATAGTTTGGCAATTAGACGATGATAAACTAAAACTTGTATCTACTATGAAAATTTCAGAAGGCGAATCGTTCACCTGCTTTAATAATTTATACGTCGTAGGAACCAAAACTAATTTGATTTTTTATAATATTAACACTAGAGATCTTGTATTATCTAAAGAGAAGAATGTAACTGCTGTGGACGCAGACAAGAATACACTTGTTGTTGCTTCTGCAAACGAAATAGAATTCTACAATGAGAAACTTGAAGTTTACGATCGGCTTGATTTAGAAGAGTCTGTGACTTACCTAAAATTGGAGTCTTCAATTAACTTATTATTTGTTGCAAAGCTCAATTCTAAAGTCTATGTCTATGAACTCCCTACCTTAGATCGTAAACTTGTCTTGTATGGACACTCTCTTCCCGTAAAACATATCAGTGTTTCACCTAATCAAAAAAACGTCATCACCACCGGTGCTGATAAGGTTATCAAAATTTGGGGATTACAATTTGGTGAGTGCTTAAAAACGATTGTCAATGATACTCAAAATACTGAATTTATAAATGGCGAATTGTTTATGGTAGGATCTAATGCTCTAAAATACTACAAAAGATTTGATATTATCAAAGAATACAAATACAAAGCCAGTTACGTAAATTTGATTGGCGAGTATTTATTTTCTGCGTTTGAAAATGCGATTTGTGTCTTTAAAATGGACAAATATGAGCTGAATCTCGAGGAAAGTTCTGAAGAGTCGGACGAAGAACTACAAAGAGATACTGAAATACTTAATACACGGAATTATGATGAGTTTTTAACGTTGGTTGAAGAGCTTGAAGATAAATCGAATGAGCCATTATATCAAAATACGATAGAAAAATTTTACAACTTTCTGGATAAGATTTCGTTAAGTGAGATTGATAGTTATTTAATATTATTAAGTCCGATCAATATAGATGCACTACTGGGGGCAATGCCTCATTATATCGATAGAAATATATTGCTGGTATCAAGGGTGCTTATGACAATGGTCAATCAACACAAGGATATCGTTACAACAAATGCAAATTTTAAAAATATTGTGATTGCGTGTAGGACCAAGTTGGAAGATGTTAGAGAGTTATTTGGAATGAATATGATGGCCTTAAAACTGATGGATGAAGGCGAGGTCAGAGAAGAAAATGATATTAATTGATTATATTAGACAAATAAATTATTAAATGATATTTTAAAGATAGATATTCATATAACTTGGAACAAAGGCATGGTTGGTGTTTAACTGTTGCATGTATGCAGTAAACCGATCTAAAATTCGGTTGTGTCCACATCTTTTTGTATGCCTTTGGACATCGAGTACAGGTGGATAAGAAAATAAATTTTTTGGTAAGTAATTTAGAGTTAAAAAAACAATGAAACAGTATTTTGAAGATTAACATTGTAAGTTTGGAGAATGAAATTTGCACTTGCATAATGAACCATCTCTCGACAATACACGTTTCATATTATTTATTTATAGACAAAAATTAGAGTTTTTATACTATTTAAACAAAACCCAGTGCATCAATATATGAGGGACTATCATATATAGAAGTGATGCCAAGTCTGATATTACTAATAATTTACTGAAATTTCCATTTTATGATGTAGACCTAAAGATATACATTATAGTTGGATGATCAACAAATAAATTAGATATTAGACAGACAAAATTTATTTCTTTAGATGTATCAAACCGTCAAAAAGTTTTATATGAACAGTTAATCTAGCCAAAACTATAATAAGAACATATGCCGGATATGTTTAAGTTTTTGTATAATGGACTCATAAAAACGATCTTGCGATCTAAACTGTATTTTTTTAATATACTGTCGTTTTTCATTTTATACAACTTTATATCTAAATCAATTGTATATACGTCAAATTGTTCTATATTGACGCATTGATGTCATGAGTATTATTTTTGGTTCTGATGGACGATGATTTAAGATTGATTGTACGTGAAATACCCAAATAAAGTTACATGGAATTGAAATATATCTTGTAGATAAACCAATCAGACATTAAAATCTAAAAGAAAAATGCAACACATGTATTGTATGCTTGTATTTTGTTATATTTGATGCATTATAATCTTTTTATAACGACTCACATTCATATATAGGCAAATATTATAATTATGCTGATTACAAATTTCTCGTTTGTGATATCAATTGATATGAAAAAATTATAAGATCAGAAAAATACGGGAAATTGCTGACGAAGACACAGCAAGACTAGTTTATTTCAGTTATTTTCATAGTAGAATGTCGTATGGCATCCTCTTATGGGGAAACGCTGCCGACATTAATACGATTTTTGTGCTGCAGAAGCGAGCTATACGTTCAATTTATAAAATGTCAGCTTTTGAATCTCTGAGAGAAAAGTTTAAAGAAATTGGTATTCTAACTGTTGCTTCTCAATACATTTTGGATAATGTTTTATATGTTAAAAAGAATCTTAGTAAATTTACAACCAAAAGTGACAGTCACGGAAGAAACACTAGAAATAAGTATAAACTAGAAATACCGGTGATCAGACTTAGTAAAGTTAGTAAATCTTTTAAAGGTCAATGTGTACGCCTTTACAATAAAATCCCAGAAAACGTTCAAAATCTTTCCATTAATAAATTTAAAAAAGTAGTCAAAGAACGTTTGTGTGCCAAAGCCTATTATAAGGTCAATGATTTCATAAACGACGGCACATCTTGGGAGTAGGATGGCTGCTTGCAAGGCTACTTCTACATTATTTTATGACTTACAATTATGTTTGTATGTTGACATTGTATAATTTTAAGTTACAGCATTGTAAACTTTATTTTAAAAGATTAATTTTTTTCTCACTTTTTTTGGTAAATAAAGTGGGCCCCCTGCGAGTTTCTTACGCCGGTTCTTCTCGCCGGGTTAGTTCCCGAACCGGTGGTAGGCATCATGTAGACTTTCAGAAAATATTTGCAAAAATTTATTCTGAATAAAAAAATTTGAGTTTGAGTTTGAGTTTTTTGATACTAAGCTCCACCTACAAGTAGGCGCTAGGGTACTCCCTCGAGAAGATGCACGGCCTCTTAACGTCACTTAGGTAACCTGTTTCGGCGTGCATGGAGTGCTCTTAGCGACTTACGCAGGCCCACCTAGGCCGAGTATGTCTCCACTCTCGGCTTAATATCGCAGTGACGGTTCCAGTTTTTTCCATGTCCTCATTCAATTATATTTCCGGCCGTATGCATTCCAGGTTTGTCTCGACCCCCGGTTTCACATTGTTTTTCCATGGACAGTCTTCCTGGCTATCGCTACGAGTTCTTCGTATCACCTACGTAAAACCACCAGTGGTGGAAAGTTTCAGATCTACTAGGAACACGTATCTCAAGCCGGTCTGGCCAATACAGCCGATTACGACCCACACGCTACATTGATTAAATTCTTTCAACAATAGCCAAGCTCAAGATAAGTTTTATTATTATTGTATTTCAAATAATAAATAGCCCCAGCGGGACTCGAACCCACACCTTCGTTGTATGAACACGCTGTGCTACCACTACACCACGGTGGCTCTACAGGTTGTAAAATAAAGATTTATATTACATAGTAATTGAACAAAATTGAGATTTTTTAATACAACTTAGATTTTACTTGACATAAAATAAAATTCAAACTCAGTAATATTTTAGTTTAGTGTGTGTATCATTTTTTGTATAGGATATTTCCCTCTATGACGGTGTGAATTGTGATCCTTTCCTAGGAAAATTTACATGACTAAGTTCCTGATCATTTTATTTTTATACAGAAATACATTTTTTAGGACCTTTTTAATTCTACCAATCTCATTAAATCAGTAAAACACAGCAAAAATAAACTAAAAATGCAGTTCGCCTTTTTTGTTTGATTTAAATAGGGTAAATGGTTTTTTATAAATCTGTAGCCATAAAGTTGACGGTATTAAAATTTTACAAGATACATTTGACCTTTTTTAAAAATTAATATACTGTGTTTTCTTCGTATGTTGTTAATCTAACTTGCTACAAATTATAAATAATACAAAAAGATAATCTTATTGTAATTAATCGGGATATCATAATTCTTAAATAATCTGTTATTATATTCAACATTTTAACAGCTTTAGCTAATTTAATTATTGCTAAGCCTAAGGACATTGATCTTTGGGCTCAATATTTAAGTGATCCTTGGCTGATGTTGATATGATTTTTGTTTTTGATGTCGGTATATATAATTGCAAACATTAATCAAATCCATGAAGTTTCAAAAGTTACGGGATTTTCAAATAAAATGTCTTATAATAGGAATAGCAGATTTAACATTATGTTCAAGCACAAGGGATACGACAACAAGTGTTTTTATAAATCAATTCTTCTCACCGCCACCGCCCTACACAGAAAAGCCAATGTGTGATGAAAAAACGCAATCCGATACTGAATTTATACGCAATTGTACAAATATTGATAATTCACAAACATTTCCTTCAACTCAATGTGAAAGTGCTTCTATGGCAGAGGAACGTAAATTCAAAAATCGCATTTATAAGGTATTTTATAGCCTAATTTTTTTATCCGTCTTGTTTTATTTGCTTAACTCAATATTGTTTGAGATCCCCAAAGATGATAGTGCACTTGGTAAGGTTACAAGTATAGTATTGATCATATTTATTGTCGTGGTTTGGGTTTCAGGTATGTTCTTGGTTAATAAATAAAATTGTTGTGATTTCCTACAATTCTTATGAGATCTTTAATTAGGGACTATGATTATTTTAGTTATTACACAGTTTCTAGCGAAAAATTTATCTTTTTGCAGTTTTGTCAAGTTTTTGATATCAGTTACGCCATTTTTAAAATGCTACGCTTTTCATGCAAATAATTATAGAGAATTCTAATAATATACTTAGGACATTATAAACTCAGCCGGTAAGTCTATAGCAATGTGTCAGAGCTTATATTAGCATTCTATCTCATCTATGTGCTTCTAGTGATACTAAAAGGGTTTTTAGGTGGGGCTGCACCCGGAACAGTCGGTTTTGCAATGCACTTATATTGACTTATATTGCTTACATACAGCTATCAATCTCTTGAAATCACGATTATTAACAGTCTTGCAAAAATTTCGCTTAAAAATGCACGCCAAAAGGTTTTCTTCAGCACTAAAACCAATATTTTGATTCTTAAGGTAGTCGGAAGTTCATTAGTAAATGAACTTGTAAAATTCAGCATCTCATTTCACAAATTATCAGGTATGTAAAAAACACTTGCTTTGTGTCGATTACACAGGCATACTAGCTAAGATTTTAAATTTTGCCAATTCTAAAAATGTCTTAATTAGTGCACTAAATCAAACGGTTAAAAAAAGTTACATTTCCATCAAAAATATATTTTACGCGAATCATATTATGTCAAAATTACATTTCGTTGTCACACCCGTTTTCTGTTATATTCGAAACCGTTATTAAAGTATAAATATTATTAGCAAATCCAGATATTATCAATTTTCTTAAGCCCCGAACCTTTTATATCAATATCTATAGACATCTAATCTTATTTTTCTTCTGCTATGTTACAAACCTCTATTGTATAATAGTTGGTATCTATATAGTCTAAATTCCCCATATTGTATGCTCGAAATAATTCTGAAGTTCATAATCTTAGATTATTATGTAACTTTAAAACTATCTTAGATTACAAAAAATGAATGAAAGTATAACGAGTTTTAATCACATAATGTATGAATTTTGCAGAACAAAAAAGAAACAAATAACTTATTGACGGAAATCTTTGAATCTATAAATATGTAAATAAAAAAGTATAAGAGAAAAACAATTGATCACTTAGAAGATTTTTATTAAAAATTTTATAAATGTTTACAAAACTAATTATAAGTATTGGCACAAAAATCTTGTTTCTTTTTTAGTGTATACAATATCAATATTTATAAAAACAATATATCTATTCAATTTTGATTAACGTAAAGGTTTGTGCACAGATAGGGAACAAATTTACAATCTAATTAAATCAAGCTAGGGTTCGTATATTATTTGTTTCTTTGTTTTCACACCACTCTCTAAAATTTTTTAATTTATACAGTTTAACATCTAGCTTACTGAACTAGTGCCCATAATATCTAGCTTATTATAAGCTATCTTTAAATAAGAAAATTACATCCCCGTATAGATTATAATCAACTTTGCTTCCAAAAAGATACCTTATTAGCCTTTCCTGGAAGTAATTTAAATATTTTTGAGGGAGATAAAACTTACGATCAATTAAATCAAATAGTGGGTTTAATTTACGTGTATATTCAGATTTTGATAGTTTATTTACACTTACAAAAGCATATATTGTGTTGAGGGAGGTTATTCAGAGCACAGACTGATTATACAAACCCGAAATTTTTTAGCTCCATTGATGTCTTATTAAATTATATAGGTTGTATTAATTGGTTTCTTAAGTTCTGTATACATTATCCATAATATACCTAGATTTATTTTTTAAATTTCAATTATAAATGTTCTGATTAATTGATTTATCACTTTCGATTCATATCAAATGTGTAGATTTGAAACGTAAATCAGAAAAAATGTACCTTAACGATTGTTTAAAGTGAACATTCAAGTTACAATCAAGATAGAACTGGAGACTTCTACACCCTTTTTAAATCACTTTTGCGTAAATGATGATAGGGATGAACTGTTTTGATCATGTGATAATATATATTGACGTAAAAAAAATACCCCATGAAATATCAAATTGTTTCAATTATTTTATATAGCTGCCTCTTTATCAGATTATTAGATCTGGTCTTTTGTACAAATACCATTGAAGCCTCTACGAGTAATCATGTCATTCACCACTGTCAACTGCCACCTCCGTACACAGAAAGGCCAACGAATGGTGAAATAATGCAACCAACCATAAGCTGCTCTGTCAACATTACGAATAATGGAGAAAATCAGAGAGGAAATTCAACACTATTTGACGCAACTTCAGTTACATCAGAAGCACATACAAAAAGCACCCTATTTTTTAAGATTATTTATTGTCTTCTTTTTTTATCTGTAATTGTTTACCTAGTAGGCGCGCTAGTTCATGAAGTTGATGAAAAGGAAAATATTCTTGGCGATATCACTTGCGTTGTCCTATTGGTTATAGTAATTTTGGCTTGGATTTCAGCAATGTTAGTATTTGGTAAATAAATAAATTAATTGTTGTTGTCTATGATTTTAAATGTTTTTTACGGACGACGTTATTTTTAGTTACACAACAAAATAAAAAATCCAGGTATATTATATTGAGAAGTGCTAAATTGCGCTCATAATTCAGATCTACTCTTTTTGCAGCGCAAAAAAAAAAACTGGTCTAAAAGCGAATTCATCTGATATTAATATTTACAAATCACTAATTTTGTTAAAAATAGGGCAGTGTCTAAAAAACACACCCAAATATGCAGCGGAAGTTCGGGCCAAATATAATGATAAACTTATTGTGCTCTTATGGAAAGGCCTCAATGGCAATGATCGGATCACAAAGAAATGAAGACACCTAGAAAAGATATCTATGCACCTGTGTGAAGATTATAAAGTTTCATAGTTAAATTTTAGTTCGTTCTGTCTAAGATTGAGCATTGAAGGTAAAGATTTTTTATTAAATTTTAAATTTTTACTTAAGACTTAATTCAAGTCGAGGTTGCAAGATAATAGATGATTAAATGTGCGATAAGGGAAACTACAGCCCTATGATAGTACCAAACTTAAGCCAGGTCCGCTGCTAATTAGTTTAACCTACGATGGCCTAGACATTGTGTTCCTTTTGACGCAGATTCTACGAACCCCTGAGATTTTGCAAGTAGACTTGCTATGTACTCGATCTTTATATATATATACCGTTATTGGCCAATATAAAACTTAACTTGTGGCCAGGCTCGTAAGGCGCCCTCAATTAAAACCAGTCTCATTTCGCTTAGGCAATTTTTATGGAATCTGTGACGTACTTTTAGCGACTTATGCATGCCCACCCAGGCCGAATTTATCACTACTTTCAGCTAACAATCTCGGTGATTTTTTGAGGTTTTCCATGTATGTTTTCGATTATATTTGCGGCCAAATGCATTCCACCTTTGTCTAGACGTTCCGTTCCACATTGTATTACAATAAACAGTCTTCATTACTATTGGTATGAATTTATAAAAGTAGTTTTTCCAAACTTCCAGTGGCGGAAAGCCTAATCCAATAAATACTGGTAGTTCAGGGTGACGTGGACAGTACAACAAATTACAAAGCACACATTTTTAATAATTATATCCTTCCAACGTACGAATAGCACATAATTAGTTTGAATAACCGTGTCTAGAAAGTACACCTTTAGCATAAGACCAAACTCACGCCTTACGTGCATTAACACCATGCTCTGTCTGATGAGCCTTATATAGTATGATGACCTTTTGCAAATGTATATAGTTTTATGTATTATACACATTCAAAAGCATATGAATCCAGTTATTTATAGAACGCGACATTCTACATGTCCCTTAAAAATTTTAACAAAGACACCCAGAATAAGTGTAAGACCCCGGTTTCTTATATCATTAGAAATTTATTACCTGTTGTAAGGCTCTTAACTTTTTTAAACCTCATATGCCGTGTTTTTCAAATTGACGAACGCCGGTATATGTAATTAAGTATTGACAATTATATCAAATATTTGTAAGTTAACACCCCATTCGAAGAATGCTAAAATTATTTCTATAAACAGTCGCTTAAGCTTTTAAATGCGTGATTTTTTACGATATTAAATATTTTTCATCGAGTAATTTTATTTGCATAGATATGATTGAGATAAGTACAGACCAAATATCCTGAAAGTAGAGGAAAATTTAAGACACAGATTATTCAACATTTATAAATAAGCAAAATAGGTATTTGGGTGACATAATATGCTTCTAAAGCTTTTAAAACTCTTTATACAGCTGCTTAAAGCAAATAATATCATGTAAAGCTGTCAAATATTTAAGGAACCGTATGGCAGCTTAATCTAGTAGGAGATCTATCGAACGAAGCAATAGTGAAAGGGAAATATCGGAGGTTTTCGCATTGTATATAATGGTTCAATATGATAGTATGTCTTAAAATATATCCAACCATTACTTGATTCAGTGATCTATTCATTTTCAACAATTTTTGGTTTAAGTCAATGCATCTGCAAGCCTGAAAATTATTAATTTAAGTCTAATGACTTACTCCTTTTTAATTTTAAATCTGTACAAGTATCCATAAAACTTTTAAGGTTAAAAGAATTTAAATACCACCACGAGGGGAAATTTGTGCAAAATAACGTGAATACCAGAATTTCAGCGTTAACAGTGTGTTTTCCCAGAAATTTTTGATAGATGTGTTTGCGCGCCTCCTTTGTGTTTATCTTCAAATCCGAAGATTATTAGAGAACATGTGAAGGGTCGTTTATTTAGGGCAACGTCAAAGTTAAATTCAACCTTTCATCATTAAAACTCAACATAGCCATTATATAGACATTGAACGTCGGGATTTGGTTTTTATATGTCCGTGTACAACAATTCAAAATTGATATTACTTTATGATTAACGATTTTGATCGTTTTTAATATATTTGTAAACTTGATTGTCCCTTTAAAATTGTGTAATTTAAGCTGCTATTAAATTCTTGTCCTAAATCAGAAAATCTAATCTAATGCAAATTACTATGTTTGATTATATGATACCCCTATGAAAAAAAGAATTTTTTATATCCTCATTGCGTTTATACTACTATCGTTATTTTGTGTTTTACTCTATCTAACTATAAATCGCAAGACAGAGAGTGGCTGTTTTAAACTTGATAAACAACTTTTTGACGAACATTTTAGAAATAAGGTAATGTGTGCGCTATCATTACATGATTTACAATGCTTACAATTAATCATTACCATGACCTTGTGCATTAAATATGAGCCGTCTAGTATACTTCCTTACCTGTCATTGGACAACCAAAATAGTAAAGATGAGACCAAACTAAATCAAGCCCTAACTACAATTAAACGAGAGCAAGAAAGGATGGAATCAATATTTAAACTCCTCAAGTCTAATGTCCTAGATTTCGCAATTGAAATCAAAGAGTTAAGTCTCCTAATTCAGTGTATAAAAAAAGGCAACTATAGTTTGAAAGAATATATAATGAAAGATCATCTACAAAAGCTTATCAATGAATTCGTAACATTGAATTCTGCTTATAAAGACCAACTGTTGATTAAAATAGAATCAACAGGTTATAAGTTAGTGGAATTGGCGTTTATCAATTGTGAAGAGTGGTTTACTTCGATTCTAATTAACAATAATTACTCTGATTTGGTCAAGAAATAAAAGGGTTACGCGTTAAATGATATATTTAATTTGTTTTAATAATAGTATAGTTATAAATGTTAATGTATTATATGGTTGGTGTGCGCTTATTATTTGGCGTCAATATTTCGGCTGTATGTCCTCAAATTATAAGAGAAAATTTATCAGTTTGTTAATTTCGTGAAAGAAAAGACTTTTTATGTCGTTTAATGATTAGATTTCCAAATACCTTCGCCTTGGAAGGTTATACCTTCTCTATCAACAAATCATATAAGACGGTTAAAACGAATTCGGATCAACACGCACAGTTTTATCAGACAGAAACGCCAATTATAAATTACATGTGGTCAGTCGCCTTAACATTTTTTCGTATACACACAGCCGAAGGGAGTAGAAGAATTATCTACTATCTCTTAAGAGTCCACAGACTTGACCGGTATTTGATAAATGTTGTAAGAATTAGTCCATTAAACTATCTATTATGTGATTTCGTATACATAATATATTTTTATACTGTAACTTGTAGGATACAGTATCTGCAAACTTCCGTCTTTTGGAGTCTTATATATATAAATTTCATTGTTTTTTTTTGTGGAAAGTGTATGTTCATGTCGATATACGGAACAAATCACGCTATAACGCAAAGATGGCGCTGTTGTTGCACAAATCAATTAAAGTATGCCAAAACAAAAGTAAAATTAACCGAATTCTTTTAATTTTTATATTTATATTTATTAAAAATTATTAGCAAAATGTATATGGTTACTCATCTATTCTAGTGAAAATTTTAAACTGTGTGAGAATATAATCACTTAGATAAAACAATTTTACAATTGATAAATTGGAGGCGCTTATTATGTTTTGAAGGATTCCATTTATAGACCTCTTAGGCCTAAAATATACTTTAAGCGGACTGTCTAGAGATATGCTTTCCGGTGTAATAGTTTCTTTCGTTAACCTAGTGATAAGAATATAGAATGGTAACTGATTCCGTAAGGAATCCTGAGATAGTTTTCTACATTCTGATGCTAGATTGAGTATAGATGAATATGTATTTTCATTATAGCATTCCTCAAAATATTCAGCCAAATATTTCATTAGACACATTTTAAAGTATACAGTGTCATCCACACACTTGTCGCCGGATATAGTTGACTTTATATGATCACAAAGTAGACACAGTTTTATGATAAGCCCTTTATACGCCTTTACTTTCGTGCTGTATGTTGTTTCTTCCTTAAGCGGATAATAATAGAAAATAAAAATCGCCAAACTGTCAAAACATTCATAATCTATAGATATAAATCGTTGGAGGAAGCTTGTCACCAACTGTACAACAGAATGTTTCGTTGTTTCGACTTCGATGTTATTGTACATTGATTCAGAATCATTAAATATAATGTCAAATTCGATAACAACACTATGTTTTATACGTAACTTCTTAAGGTATTCAATCTCGTGTTCTATATACCTATGTAACTCTTCTATTGTTCTGTAGAACATATTAAATGTCTCGCAATTGTCAATTAGAAAATTCATGTCTAGTTCAACGCCCATAAAATAACAAAAATTTCTGAGTATAATTATGATAGAATCAGATATGCTTGTCCAGTCTCTAAATTTCTTGTTAATTAAAATGGATTCGACTAAAAATGCATATGGTTTTGCGAATTTTTCTATATTAAAGTTCGTAAATATTTTTTTATATGCTAAACGTTCATTTAAGTTATCGTAATCGATATGATTCAACTCGCGTGTAGTGAATGGGTTAATTTTTTGTATATGTACTGATGGATGCGATGATTGACTTTCGGCAATTGTTGGCGTATTTTTATATAATTTTTTGTGTAGTTTGTATGTTACTGCTCTGTGTAAAGTAGGCGGATGTCTAAAATTTTCATTTTCAATTGTTGTTGTTGAACTTGTGGTAATGTCTTTTACTATTTCTATAAATTTACCTTTTGTTGCCTTGTCAAGTCTTTTCACATTATTATGACCCTTGTGGCGTCCGGCCCTAGTATTGACTAATGTTTTAGTGTTATTTATGGGTAATTTAGCATGTTCTATTGTATTTAGGGCATTTTTTCATTAATATTCGTGTCTAAATGTCGACCCAGGCTCGTTTCTAAAAATTGATCTCTATTTATAAAGTCGTGATTGGCCCCTATATTATCATACTTTCGTTTACTAAATAAATTTTCTGGTTCTAGTATTACTAGATAGTCGGAAAGATCAGAATTACAACATTTATCGTAATATTTATAATCGCCCCGGAACAATGTCCGTAAATCGTTTTTTGAATCAGCAGGGTCTACTTTTGCATATTCTGGCGATTGATTGCATTTATAGCCGTGTCCCTTTGGAATAGAGCATCTGATATCACCCTTACAATCTTGATAGAAACAAAGCTCAAAGTTGCTCGTTTTTTGAGGGTCTCTGATACAAACAATCTGCTCAACTTCATTAAAAAATTTTTCTCCATCATTTATATGTTCAGCGCAGTCTCTCATTATCTCATTTTCAACTTTTTTTATTTTTGGCGACTGTTCAGATTGATTCCTACTAGAAGTACAATGTAAAGGGTGATGTTTGTCATTATTGCAACTGCTGACCGTATTTATAACGTATTCGTTTCTAGTTTTTGTGCTATTTAATAATTTCAAAAATGTTAAGCCTAAAATTCCTAGCTTAAACATATGGATGGACTTTATTATTCAGTATTATAAAGATTCATTGTGTCATTATCAATTTAAATATTATATAATGATTGTAAAGTATAAAATAAAATTGTCTTTACATCGAAATTTGTTGAAACCACCTATATCTCGGTATTGACGTCTTACTAAAGATGTGATATTCTATAATTAACAAGTTAGACTTCTTTTACATATTAGTCAACGAAATGGTTTGTATACGCTGTTAGCGACAGGCTATAAATTCCTACTACCCACTAAAACAGATTAGGAATTAATATATAGGTCTAAAACTTGAGAATTCTTACATCTAATTGCAAAAATCTAGTTAGTGGTTGTTTTCGTCTGCCAATACTTTATAATAAATTATAATAACATAAGAAAATATAAAGACCCATAAAATTTCAATGTCCACAACAATCAATAAGTTTAATTAGAATATCAAATGTCATATTAGGACATTTTGTTGAATGTGCATGTATGAAATTAGCTACACAAAGATATCAACATGAATATTGCCATTGATATTGCTTTTTTTTTGGTAATGTCAATCTAAATTATGATAAAAAAAAATACTTCTTTGTTGTGTTGACTGCTAAAAATTTCAGAGCACCAACTCTGGCTTGGTTCACTGCTGTAGAAAGATTTAATACAGCCAAGACACAGAATTGCCAATACTAATGCATATGTTTTAATTGAAAGCAATTTCTTGTAAAAATATTCGGGTCTTTCTGTGCATCTACCATTGCGCAGATGTTTTGAGTTATCCAATCCATCTATTCCTAATCAATATTTTATCAATTGACTATTATAATAGTTTTTTTTTTTGTAATGGATAATAAATAACTATTATTCAACAGGACAGCATACTAGATAACGTTTACAATTGGAGACAATATGAAAATTTAAATACAGTGTATGGGCTATGAAAACCAATGTGTTTGTTCATACCAAGACAATATGTATTGCTATATTCTGGCAAAATTATCTATTTAGGAAGAAGTAATAGATTTGTTACAAGAAAGATTCGGCTAAATTATATAAATTTGGCTGTCTAATATCGATTTCATGAGGATAAGTATGTTACTCATATGTATAGTTGCTGACAATTCCTGAAATATAAATTTTTTATAACAACCATTGTGAACATATAGTTTATCGGCAGGCCACATTGTAGTTCTCTTCTCCTTTTAAAATTATTTCGAATCATTTGATTATATTACAAATCTGATCATCCAAATATTTAAACTTTTCTTTTTAAACTCCCCAATGTTATTTACGAAAACTTCGCTCTAAATTATACTAGGAGTTGTTTTGGTATCAATTGTTTTTATACTCGGTTGGTATTGTGTTTGGGGAAAAAACAAACTAATTGCTGGCTCAAAATCGTATAACGACCTCTCACCAGGCTTGGCCAAAGTTGATCTTAAGACCCTTAGCCTGTCAGATGAGCCCGCTAGAAACCTTTTTATTGCTGGCCTCAACGTAATCAAGACTCTTACCACTGAAGATTACAACAAAATTTTCGGATGCACAAACATTCAAGAAAATCAAATACTTGCTGATATGATTGAACAAGACAGAAGGATTGTTACAGAATTACTTTCGATCAAAGAAAGTTCTAAAGTGGCCTTTTATCTGACTAATCCTATGGTCAATTTTGTTAAGGATCTATGCAAGCCAATGGGAGGATTCCCTGTTGAAAAAAGTCAAAAGGATAAACTAAAGACTGTTATTGATAGGATACAAAAAGATCAAGCACAATACAATGTTATTTTAACAAAAACCATTCCATCTTTTGATGCGAATATAGTAGAAGTAGTTATTTGTTATATCGAAGGCTTCTATGGTTTGAGAATTGCGCCAGATATGACTAAATTAGCATTTGACTCGCTTTCTAATGTTTTTGAGGCGATGACTAATGGTCTCTCGAACTTAGGCAAATCATTTAAAGCATAGGATTTTAAAGTCCCAGTTTCCGATAGTTTTTCCATTTCTTTAGACACCCATTCCTTCCAATAAAAAAATAAATTAAATAAATTCAATTTTCAAAAAATTCAGTTCAATCATGTCTGAGAGTTCTTGACACCTCTATTTAGAGCTGATAATCAATTCTCTTTTTCCTTTGTTGTCTACTTAGCAGTTACTTATATACAGCTGGAATCCAACTTTCCCCTCACTACACAATAAGAATGAACAATGTAGCTTTTTACATACACTCGGTTTAAAGTCTTATAGACAGAGAAATGTCTTCTTTATTGATATTCATGAATGTAACTGTTATGAGATGTCTCATATACTCTATATAAATACTAATAATAAATACCCTTAACTTACAATATCTTTAACATGGTGGAGAATATTCGAATCTTTTGATTCCCTGGTATTGTATAGTTCCGTCGGTAAATTCCAATATCAGCCGCCATAAAAAATATCAGCCGCCATAAAAAAAAGGAGAAACTTTAATATAAAGGAAAGAAAGCTCTAGATCCCATGGTCAAAAAACAAATGCGAACCGAGATAACCGAATGCATATATACTTGCGACGAAATACTTGACATGAAGTTTAATGATTCTTCTGTCAGTCGTATGTTAAACTTGTGTGAGTTGGGCGAGGTTGAGTTTTTTGCGAAACTTGGGCTCATACGAAACTCGGTTATTTGTGATATTTGTCATTCACAAATGCAGGTTACCTCAAAATCCAAATCTGTTGATAAATTTACATGGAAATGCAAGCGACCATGCCGCAAAGAGTTAAGTATTCGTACCGAATCAATTTTTGAACCGGTTAAACTGCCTCTTCATAAATATTTTAAATTTATGTTAATGTGGTGTCGAAACAATCTTCAAATCGACATTTCGCACGATGTTTCCGTAAGTAAAAATACTTTATCTCAATGGAGTCGCGGATTGAGAGAGAGTATACAGGATATTTTAATTAACACAAATGAGGTTCTCGGAGGTGTTGATCAAAATGGTGCAAGTAAAATCGTTGAAATAGACGAATCTCTTTTTTTTCAAGAGAAAATACAATAGGGGAAGGTACAATAATGCCCAATGGGTGTTTGGCATGGTTGAACGAGGCACAAGAAAGTGCGCAATTTTCCCTGTTTCAGATAGAAGTGCTGATACATTGCTTCCTATTATAAGGGACAATTGTCTGCCCGGGACAACAATTATAAGTGACTGTTGGGCGGCATATAGGACTATAAGCAACAATCCTGCATTTAATCACCTGCAGGTTAATCATTCGCTCAATTTTGTTTCACCTGATGATCCTTTGGTTTACACACAAACGATCGAAAATTGTTGGATGCATGCTAAAAAAGCGTTAAGAAACCAGAATGGAGGCTCCGTTAAATACATCGAAGGGTACTTATACGAATTTATGTTTAAAAAAAATATCCTCGAAATCAAAGGATTAATAATTTAATTATCCTATTAAAGACGATTTTTTAAATTTTTTATAAAACTGTAATTAATACAGCAAAGTATAATATTATCATCTTTTCTTTATACATATTATCAATGCAATGAGCCATCGCTTCTTGTTATCATTTTGTAGTTGTTTAAAATAGGTTTTTCGGTAAATGATGATAAAGTTTTTGGATCTACATTTATTCATATATGTAGGGAACTATCGTCGGACTTGACCCACACTTAGAATATATTTTCCTTTAACATAGCTCAACCTACTTTCAGATTAGAATTATCTTATTCAAGTAACAAAGGCCAAAGCGTCAAAAAATATACTTTTTTTCGAATCAGCACTATGCTTAAGACTTCAGTATAGATACCAGTAGCTAAAACGAATTTTAAGCTATATATTTATGGTATATCATGTCTACGAACATGCATAGTCATCATATTTTATAGTAATTTAGATTCTAATGTTATGGCGGCTGATATTTTTTATGGCGGCTGATATTGGGATTGAACCGTTCCGTCTTGGTTTTGACGTAAAATAAACTAAATTAGGTGGTTTTATTTGTTGTATATTAGAGTTCTTTTCCGTTTTCATACTTCTTTTGTTTGTGTCTGAAAAATTTAATTCTTAAAAAAAAAAGGAGAGCAGAAAAATTAAATTTGAGGATAGAAGGTCATTTGATGAGATAGGACAAAGAAGTTCCTATAAGACCAGTCGAGAGAAACAGGATGTGTTGTTCCCTGTAGTAGACACCCAATTAAAAAGATTGATGGCCTATGTTTTGTTTGAAAAAGAACAAGGAAGTTCTTTATAGTGCACAATCTGGCTAAAAGTAGATCAATCTGTAGTTTTACCTTAATGTATTATTTGGTCGAATATGTCAATTCAATGTTAATTGTGATCTGTCGGCTGGGTTTGACGTAACGCAACCAATCTACTTAGGTCCCCGATCTGCATAGGAATCAACTTCTCTGATAGTACCTAAATCCTAAGTTGTATTTAAATTATTTTGGTTAAGCATCACAGTCAACAATAATTATATACTATGAGAAAAAAAGGAAAATTTAACTCTTTATGTACCTAAATCCTAAATTGTATTTAAATTCTTTTGGTCAAACATCACAGTCAACAATAATTATATACTATGAGAAAAAAAGGAAAATTTAACTCTTTATGTACCTAAATCTTAGAAGTTGTATTTAAATGGAGAATATCGTTCACCAGCAGCTCTCTTCGTTCCTATAAAAAAATAATCATATAAGCTCACTGCAATCAGGATTCCGTTCTGGACACAGCACCGTTTCTGCTCTATTAAATATCACAGATGACATTCGGTGGGCCATGGAAAACAAATCGCTTACCGCCCTTATCCTTTTAGATTTTAGTAGTGCTTTCAATTCGATCGATTTTGATATTCTTCTAGCTATGTTACAGTCTTTAAATTTGTCCCCATCCGTCTTGTCTTGGTTTAATTGCTATCTTCGTGGACGGTTACAGCGAGTGATGATCAATAATAATTACTCTGACTGGTCTGATCTCGATGCGGGTGTCCCACAAGGCGGTGTACTTTCCCCTCTTCTTTTTTCTATCTTTATTAACTTCATTGTTCAAATATTAGTGTCTAAGTACCATCTCTATGCAGATGATTTGCAAATATACCAGCATTTCACTATACCCAATGCAGCTTCTGCCATAGCTCTCTTAAATGATGACCTTAAACGTATTTGTGATTGGGCGCAGTCTTTTGGTTTACTTGTCAATCCCTCTAAAACTAAAGCGTTGTTAATAGGCAGTAAACGCATGCTAGCTTTACTTGACAAAGGCTCTCTTCCTCCAATCATATTAAACGGCGCTACAATACCTTTCTCTAAAAACGGCTAAGAACCTAGAGTTATTTTTGACGAACGTCTGTCGTGGAATGCCAATGTTAGCAATGTTAGTCGCAAAGTATACCACGACTTGCATTCCCTCAAACTGCTCCAAAAGTTTCTCTCTACTCCTACCAAAATTTTATCAGCGCAGACCCTTATCCAACCTATCATTGACTATGCGGACGTTTGCTACTTAGATGCTAACGAAGAGATATTGAACAAATTAGAACGGCTTCAAAATCAGTCCATACGTTTTATTTTTGGCCTAAAAAAATACGACCACGTGTCCGAATACAGAAAGCAGTTACGGTGGCTCCCTATTCGCTTCCGTAGAAATTACCGAATACTCTGTTTCCTCTTTAATGTTAGTCGCGTTCGCTCGCGAACTGCGCTCCGCGCCTCGCTCACTTCGGTGGGACAGAATACCCAATAATTCCTTTTCGTTAATGCTCCGCGAGCGAACGGAGGTGGGACAGAATGCTCAATAGCTCCTGCTCGTTTATGCATCAACTGATGCACCTCCGTTCGCTCGCGAACTGCGCTCCGCGCCTCGCTCACTTCGGTGGGACAGAACGTTTATGCACCGCGAGCGAACGGAGGTGGGACAGCATGCCCAATAACTCCTGTTCGTTTATGCATCAACTGATGGTAAATGAAATGAAATGCTCATGACATGCACCTCTGTTCGCTCGCGCCCTCGCTCACTTCGGTGTGTCAGTGTGCCACTTACCAAAAAACATACCTCGGCTTAAATATACTAACACACTATGATGTTTAGTATGTTTAAGCTTACATTTCAGGGGATAGGAATTTAGGATCTTATCAATAAATAAACACCAGTTTTTATGCATTTATACAAATAAACACAATAATGTCTTCGTTTGTGTCATGCAGATTTCTTCGTCATTGATCATCCGATCTGAAAAAGAAAACCGAATGTTATGTACATCCACACTTACATAATAATCACCATTTAGAGTCACGAGTACTTTAAAACTACGATGACGATTAAGGATATTTGAGTAATGCTTCATCTAAAAATTATGGATTAATTATGTTTCTAGTAATAACTTCGACTTATTGGCATTCAAATAATCTCGAAAATATTAACGTTATATTATGCAATAACAGTTTTACAGGAAATATATTATGAATTTTTATATTTAAATTTGTTATTATTAAAATAACTATTGGTTATTAATTATTATTCTGATTAAATAATTACCTCTAATATGTATCTACTACATAAACCTCATTCAATAAACTAGATACATTTAGATTCAAATTTACTTACAATTAAATAATGCCTGGTCTAATCCTTTTTCTGCGTTCCGCTGTGATTTTTGATGAACTTCTCTAATTTTCATGCATCTGAAAAAAATAAATATATTTTTTCCATCAAACAACACACGTAAAAGTATAATAGTGTTTTATGAATAAGGTAATTATTCATATTATATTACATTATTCAATTAAATTTATGACTCATCCCTACCATACCATGGTACCTACGCATGGTCTAATTGCATTAACTTTTCTTTGTAAATCATGAAGCTAATATAGAAAAATACTATTCAATAAGAGTACCACATTAGATTTAAATATTTGATGGGTAACGAATAAATATATTGGTAATTATTTAATTTTAAAATGTAACAATGTACTTAATAAATAATGAATCGTTTTCAAAAACTAAAATATTATCAATTTAAATCAAAACCTAAATAATTGTGTAACGAATTAAATCTATAATGAATACTGGTAAGTAATTTATTATTAATTATTATTCTGATTAAATAATTACCTCTAATATGTATCTACTACATAAACCTCATTCAATAAACTAGATACATTTAGATTCAAATTTACTTACAATTAAATAATGCCTGGTCTAATCCTTTTTGATGAACTTCTCTAATTTTCAAGCATCTGAAAAAAAAATATATATTTTTTCCATCAAACAACACACGTAAAAGTATAATAGTGTTTTATGAATAAGGTAATTATTCATATTATATTACATTATTCAATTAAATTTATAACTCATCCCTACCATACCATGGTACCTACGCCTGGTCTAATTGCATTAACTTTTCTTTGTAAATCATGTAGCTAATATACGAAAATACTATTCAATAAGAGTACCACATTAGATTTAAATATTTGATGGGTAACGAATAAATATATTGGTAATTATTTAATTTTAAAATGTAACAATGTACTTAATAAATAATGAATCGTTTTCAAAAACTAAAATATTATCAATTTAAATCAAAACCTAAATAATTGTGTAACGAATTAAATCTATAATGAATACAATAACTACTACACTTACTTTTAACTATTCCTTTATCTTCCCATTCACTTTTGATGTAGGTCTAAACCACGATGATACTCACCGCGCACCACGTTGCATATTAACGAGCCAAGACGGGAAATCATAAGAACAGAACGATTGAGTCGCTAGCGACAACCCTAGGGTTGTCAAACCTACTATATATTATAGTATCCTACTATTTTAAGGGATCAAATATTATATTTCAAAAAAAAATAGTATGCGAAACTACTATATTTTGCGTAAAGCAGAACGCAACCAAGCTAAAATGAATCTTATTCCAATAACGTTGTATTGTGTTGTGTGCGTGCAAATTAAACCATGCGTCAAATTCATAGCTAAGTAAAATAATAAATTATTAACATCAATAGACCGTGCTTGTAAATAATTTTTGAAACAAATAATTGACATATTGATGTTGATATAAATATTATATGTGCGTAAATGAATTTAAAGGATGATAATTTTCATAATTTAATTGGAGGTAAAATAATCGTGTTTAATACACACAATATTCATTTATAATTTATTGGATTTATAGGGTAAAAACTGATCGCCTCTTAAATTATCTCTTTAATCGAGTTCTCGCTTCTAGTTCACATCCCTGATCTGAAAAAAACTGCAAGCTGACAAACAAGAATATAATATTTCACACACATACTGTAAAACGAACACTCGTTTTATGGTAGGGGAGCCGATTAGAGGATTTCTGCAGTAGCTCGAGCGCGTCAGATTAAGCTTGTGTATGCTTCCCACATGTCTCTAGTTAACGTGGTATAGAAATCAGCTTATCTGAGTGGGGCGTTAAATATATATATATATATATATATATATATATATATATATATATATATATATATATATATATTTTTTTTAAGTATCAAATTGTCAGATTAAAATAGAGAACGTTGTGTAGACCCCAAAGAAGCTTTTATTTAAAGCAATGACGACTTAAAGTAAAGGGAAAGATATAAAGACTCTTTGAAATTTTCAAAAACTAAAGTCCATATTTTAAAAACAAAACCTTCTTCATATATATTTTTAATCCTGCTTGACGATTACATGTTTGTTTCCTTTAATTGAATGATAAATTACCTTATAAATTACCTTTAAAGTCAATTTTTATATATATAATTACTTTTTTTAACTTCTAAATAGCTGCAGTTTGTCACTGCCCCACTGTCATAAGATATGCTCTTAATAT
This sequence comes from Lysandra bellargus, assembly GCA_905333045.1. Classification (NCBI taxonomy): domain Eukaryota; kingdom Metazoa; phylum Arthropoda; class Insecta; order Lepidoptera; family Lycaenidae; genus Lysandra; species Lysandra bellargus. The sequence continues at coordinate 999,422 of HG995364.1, read as the reverse complement.
TTTTTTCTCCTCATTACTTAATCTACGAAATCTACTAGGGCCCCATGACACTCGAGTAACTACAAAATTAGCTTACTCGCTTCCCCTACTATGAACAGCGGCGGAGATACAATTACAAAGCATTTCAATGAAACGCCGCAGCGAGCGCACCATGTAGGTTCTTCTTTATTCAATTTTATTTCATATTCAGCTACATTGATCAATGATAAGGTCGAAAGTTGAAGTAAGGCATCATTAGTTTAAAATAACGTTTATATTGCATATATTTTACCATATCATCACAATTCATATACACATTAAAAATTCGGATTTACTTGCTTATTTAAACAAAATAATTTATTTTATTTTAATCTCTTCTTGGGAATTAGGTATTGGTTCAAGATTAAATTCGCTATAAAAGTATGCAACATTTAACATGCTTTAAAAAAATGCACAGATGTATAAAGATAAAAAAAAATGTAGAATAAACTATATGTAGAATAAATAACAATGAATAAAAAACTTTATTAAACATTAATTAAACGAAAAACGGATTAATTATTATTAATTTTTATTTAAAATCAAGCAAAATTATGTCTATTAAGAAACGTTTATTATATTTATCTCATTTAAGTCTTTTACAATTATATTTATATGTTTTACATAGCAATGATCAATCATTGATGATGGATTTCAATCTGAATGACTGCTATGGTGTAATTGATAACGTTAAAACGAACAAACATACACACATATATTACATTAATCAACTCGCGCTTGACAACTTTTACACATTTTTTGATGACAAAGACATTTTTACTAAATAAAAGTCGATGCACGATGGAACAAGTCACAATTTTTCAAGTGGCTTCGCTCCAGTCTTCAATTTCAACGAGAAAATGTTAGTGAGTATAAAATTAATATTTTTTTTGTTTTTTAATAATATTAAAAATATATTTTATTTTTTTTTGTTTTTTAATTATATATTAAAATTATGTTTTAATTTATTTTTAATTATATTTCAATTAAAATTATAATTTAATAATATTAAAAATATATTTTAATAATAATTATTATTATTCATCAAGATGGGAAAATAATTTATATTTCTTCTTTAATAGGTCCGATTCAGAGTTTGAGGCCCCATCTGCAGTGGTGTCGGTAGCACCGAAAAAGAAGTCAAAGGCGTCAAGCAGCAAACGCAAGGCCGGCCCCGGAAAGCAACACGACTCATCGCCTCCGCTGGAGTTGACCCGCACCTCATCACACAAAAGTGCTCAACGAAAGCGAAAATACTCCTCGCCGCACGAATTTATCACTACACGGTATGTTCGATTATTATCTACTTTAAGTTTGCTGAAATTCTATGCCTGTTTCTGCTGGTTTTTATTATTTATCAAAACTTAGTTCAGTATCCTGTTGAAGTCTGATAAAACTAGGCACCTAATTGCATCGTCTATACTGTCACAATGTTGCTAGGATCCATCTAAATCAAACACTGAGATCTTTATCAGACGGAAACCTTTTTTGGGAACGCTGTTTACCACCAACGAATGAACTGGGTTATGCAGTTTACTAAGTGCACTTTTAGAAACACATTTTTTTCTTAATTTTGCTGGACGACGTTCCCGAATCTTAGCGTTCGGCTTTTGCTGAGCTTTCATTTTTAAAAACTCTTCAGTAAATCCTTCCAAAGGATCTTGAGCATACTGGAAAGTATCCCCATATTCATGTAGGTAGACATTGTCTTCGGATGTAGCAGTCAAATCTTCTACGCGTTCCATTATCTGTAAAAAAAAAAAGAAAATATTTAACACTAAATCAGCAATCTTTGGAATTAACGATTATTTTTATGTATTTTAATGACTTAAATCAATAATAAATCAACTTACCGTTGTGTAGTAGGTCCAAGACTCTATTACCAAAAATACGTAAATTATGTACACGCGAGTAACTATATAAGTTAAGGTTTGTTTTGTAAATTATGTAGACGTGAGTAACTAATTACAGTGCTTATCGACGCAAGAATGAATACTAAAACAAAGTCTTCACATTATTATAGTGATTGCAACATGTAGGTTGCATTATTATGAATAAGGACTCATGTTACAAACAGTACCGCGCGCTCATATATTCGCGTGTGGATTCAGTAATGTCGGCACTACATATAGGCGAACGCGTTGGCCGACGCGTTGGCCGGCGCGCTGGCCCAATGTATAGAACGGGCGTTCGCGCGTTGGCGGTAGGTATTTCGCCTGTTCTACACATTGAGCCAGCGCGCCGGCCAACGCGTTCGCCTACATGTAGTGCCGACTTAAACTCAAGTAAAGCATGTTTCAACTTGATAAAACTTTACGTTACTTGAATTTAGCATCAGCCTGCAGGTTTGCTTGCAAAATCTATGTAGTTGTGAAATAATAAATAAAACAAATGTATTTAATAAAATGATATTTTATTTCTAAATCTACATAATATACATACTAAAATGCACAGGTTATGCTACGAAAGTAAATAATACAAAGAATTTCTTAATTAGGTACAGCTTATTAAATCTAGTTAAAAGTTAAATATACTAGTGTGTCCCCATGCTCTAGTTGAAATTTTATCTTTAGATATGACTCTCTTGTCATCATCACCAGACAGAGCAACTTTCTTCACAGCACATGTGTACAACTCGTGTTTTATTGACTTAAATAAAACATTTGTTTTATGAACAATGTTGCCTTCGTACAGAGTTTTTTGGTAATCAGTAACATTGAAATTGCTGACAATATTTTTCTTAATTCCTTTCGTTTTTTTGATTGTGCTATTTATGGTTTTAATACAATATAACTTTGAACGAAGGCCTACAAATTCACTTATGATTTTACCCGCCATTTCATCTTTGAACAAACCAGGAACTTTTTTATTTTGAATGGGTAAATCATATTGATTAGTATTACAAAAATTACTAGTATCAAAGTAAGGCAAAAAATGTCTTTTTATGTCATCATAAAAATCATGGGTCCGTATATGATATACAAAACTATCAGTGTCCGTGTAACACATTTGTACATTATTTTTATAAAAAGGTTTAATAACAGAGTAATGAAAGTTATACATATGACTTTTTGACAATTCTAGTACGGTAAAACCAATGTATATTGGTTTATCCAAAATTATTTGATCAGAGTTTAATTGTACCGCAACTAGATTTTCAGTAAAAATTGTGGCGATAGCGCCAATTTGGACGAGCGATAAGTTTTTGTGCACATTGCCTTTTCTTAGTCACATTATTATTATCAACACACTGATTAACTAAATGCACATTGACCCTCTTCTCATTATTTTCTAAAGTTTTTTCAAACACACTGTTATTCAAGAGTTTGAAAAAGTCTTGTTCAAATGTTGAGGAACTTTTTTGCCTCAGAGCAGTATTCAAATCAATGTATTGTTTCAAATACGTGCTTTGTCGAAAACTAATCACTCGATGAATTTTCTTTAATATTAAACCATGTTTTAAACATGTTTGCAAGTGAATGTAATGTATAACATACTTAAATTTATCATACAAATTTGGAACTAGTTTGAAAGTTTTCCCCCCGGGTGGAATGCATTTTTCAGAACAAAATGGAAAATCATTATGTAAGTTATGTAAATGTTTGGGATATTGTAAATCTACTTCTAGAATATAACCACACTCTGCATCAATCGGTATTTCGGTTATATTTAATTTGTTGATTTCTTGTTCATTGAGAAATCTGAAATCTGATAATGGTAAATACTGACACATACTATATCCATATAAATTATTACAATCAATATAAGTGACGTAGGAAGGAGATTCTGATGGTTTGTAATTTTCTAAGTAAGGATTATTTGCTTTTGCATGTCTATGAGAGCACAGACATACTCCTCCTCTGATACCACTCTGTAACATGCGCACCATCGACAAGTCATCGATAAGTTCCAATTGTATTCCTGTTTTTAATAACATCGCATCAAAAGATAAACTGGGTGCTGTTAAGTAAAAAGCTGGGTCTAATTGATAGTGTTGCTTGCAAGTCTGTCTAAAATTTTCAAAGATATCTGCCAGTAAAAGCACATCAGTTTTTAGATATAAATCCGTATAACTACCTAAATCTTTGATTTGAAATGTTGACCAAATTAAGCACGCGTGCTGGTAATCCTCATCAGAAATATCATGATCAGTTAGGGAACTATAAAAGCATTCTTTTGGGGGTAGACTTTTTTCGTCATACCGCTTCCACGAGTTCATATATTCGTATGGATAAATGCCTTTACGAGTGAGTAACTGAAATTCATCTTCATCGGGGAAATGATTTTGTAACTTTTTAAACATTTCCGGTTTTAATGTCTCTGACAATTTGCTTAAGCTTGTTCCCAAAAACTTAAATGAATCAACGAATCGAAGTTGAAAAAACTGATTATTCGTAACTGGTACAAATTTGGTAAATGAGATGTAGTTTTCTTTTGTTTTAGGTATTATTTTAATATTACCAGGAACCTCGCCTAACGCTTTTATAAAAAGATGACAATAATAACCAGCTAAGTTATGAAAAAAAATGGGGACGAATGAAGGGCGTTTATACTGTAAATTACAAAACGGATGCGCAGCTCCGCGGTAACGACCAGTAACGTGACAATGGTCACGGACTTTGTCCGAAAAAATAAAATTTTCACAAATATGACAACGTGTGGCATTATCAAAATCAGACTTATCCGCCATAGAAAATATCATAGGGACTGGTGTACTAAGTATATCAAATATTTTTTGTACGTCTTTAAGAATCGAATCTACAAACTGCTTATCACAACCAGGTCCTCGATATGATACGTACCGATTGTAACTAGGGTCATCACGACAAACAATATAATAACCAAAAGCTATAGGTAAATGTTGGTGCAATGTAGTCGTATTTTTGCTAGAAGAACAGTTAGCTTCAGTATTGGTTTGTAGCATCGATTCAAAATCTGCGTAAATACAAAAAGGCATGTTTTGTTTTCGACCATAGTTTTTAAATTTAATTACTGAGCCCTTATTTGGGAGGACAGTTACAACGCCTCCACATAAATGGTTTTCAACTTCTTTAGAAGTACTGAAAAATATCAAGCACAAATCACAGAAGTACAATTTGCTGTGATGAGATGTAACTTGGCTTCTAAACAGTCTAGAAGGTTCTTTGATCAAACAATAATGAGAAGTGTTATTATTTTCTAGATACAACAAATGTATAATTTTCTCGTTGCATGTTTTATTAATGTCTGATTTATACAACGGCCCAACAATAGTTTTACTTTTTTTTAAACCATAAATTATGAACTTAATATTAGGATTATTTTTTTCAAAAATTTTAATGTCATGGAAAGTTACAGGAAAAAACATTCCATTTATATTAAATAATTCACGAAAATTAGGATATGATGAAATTCTTTCAGGGTGATTTTTAGCTGGATATAAGGCTGCCGTCACACTCCATAGAAAGCAATGCTGATCTTTATTCATAATATTTAAACACGCCTTTTTAGCCTGAATTGATTTGGGTAAACTGATAAAACTCGAACCGCTAAGTGGTTGATATTTATTGATATTAATCTCAATGTATAAATTATTTAAAAATGTCCACCCACTGTCACGATCCTCAAATTCCTCTATACTAGTTTTTAAATAACTAACTGTTTCCAAATATATTTTTTCAAAATCATAATTACCATGTAATATTTTATTTTTGGTTCCAAAAGATTTTATTTCTTGTGAATTATCGTTGAACTTCAAAAACGTCCCAAATAGTTCGAAATTAACCTTAACACATGTATGTTTAATAAGGTTTTCATCTAAAAGAGATTTTAACTTGTTACGAATTTCGAAAAAAAATATATCTACTGAAGCTAACTGAAGTTGATCAAGAGGTAATATCTTATAAGTTACAATACGATTACGAAATGCAGAGCTGACTATTTCTACACCATCACTGTATTCTATTGTCTGACAACTTTTTCTATTTAAATTAATTCGCAAATGACCTACCCATGATTTACTATGTACAGATATGTTACACGTCGAACAGAAAGGCATTTTATTCTATTAAAAAAGCCAATGCTATCAAAACAATAATACAGTAACCGATACTAATGTAAAAAAAATTTAAAAAGATTATAAGTCTATTCTAGTATATTAAAAATAAAATTAATATCTACTATAAATTGATTAAGTTTAGTAAAATTTATTTTTTGTCACTGTAATGGACGGGCTCTGACTCCTCAAATTCGGTAAAAGCTTGTCCTAAGAAGCCTTGCAGTGCCTCCCAAGACGATGATGACTCGTCGCACTGGAGCTTCACACTTACCAGCGCCGTCTTGTAGCGCACATTAGCGGCGTGAGACACGTAGTCCGATTTTTTGTAGATCTTGAGGTCCACAAAATATTCGCCACCGGTCTTCGCAGTCCGACGAGACGTTCCCGTAGAAACTCGGCTGGAGAAGCTTGATATTATTTCCCCGCCACGAGATTTGGGTTCACTGCAACTAGCTTCCTCAGTCTGCAAGATATTGAATAAGTCCGGTCTCCTTGTTCTGTAAAATACAAAATTAACATATCATTAAAATACAATAATCGAGAAAAAATATTAGTAAGAAAACAAACAAAATAGGAATAAGTGTATTGCACTTTCACTTTTGACTGGTCTATCAACTGCATAGGGATCAATTTCCTCGATGGTACATAAAGAGTTAAATTTTCCTTTTTTTCTCATAGTATATAATATTATAATTATTGTTGACTGATTGTTTTTTAACCAAAAGAATTTAAATACATATAATTGTTTTATTCTACTTTACACAAATCACAAAAACTCTTTATCATTAAGTACTAATAATAATATATATTTTTTAATGTTATAAATTTTTAATTTTGCACTGCCCTGCTTCTCCACAAATTTTGCATTAATGCACTTCTACGAGCACGTCCCATTTCAAGCTCTCTAAGAGCATTACCACCTACAGTTGCAGGCATTCTGCCATTAGCCCCTTCCTGGCGTTCTCGCTCCAACATGGCTTCATTTTCTGTTGAATGTTGGAATGGCAAGTTGTACCTATTTGCAATGTTGTGCAGAACACAACATGCATTCGTTATTCTTGCTGCAACTGTAGGTGAGTAGTGCAGCTTCCTATCTCCCAGTAAACATCTGTAAAAATATTCTCATGTTAAAATATAAAACCAGTTTACCTATTTTAAAGTCAAAATATTTTTTTACATACTAATGACTTTCTCACCTAAAGCGACCTTTGAGAACTCCAATACAGCGTTCTACTGTATTTCTGGCACTTGTGTGTTTATTCTGATAAAACTCTTCCGGACTGTCAGGTTGTGGATCGGATATTGGTGTCATCAGAATTGGTCTCAGTGGATAACCTGAATCTCCTAAAAACACCAATATAGTCATTAAAAATTATTATAAAACCACAGGGTCTTCAAACGTTTTACTTCAGTCATATTGTACAATATCTTACTTCTTACTAATATTATACTTAAATGCGAAAGTGTGTCTGTCTGTCTGTTAGCTCTTCACGCCCAAACCGCTGAACTGATTTTGTTGAAATTTGATATGTAGATATTTTGAGTCCCCTGATAGGAAATAGGATACTTTTAGGCACAATGCAGTTGCGGGCGTTATCTAGTTATGTATAATCAACAATATGTCCGAAGTCTGAACTTACCCAAAAGATATATGTCCTCCCCATCTACAGTGTGAAGACGATTTAAAAATGAGTTCAATGGGTGATTTGCCCATATTACGCTATCGTGGGTAGACCCAGGATAACTTGCATCCACATTTAATATATCGTCTGCTTACTGGTCAAACATGATAAGTGCACATTTTGCCAAAATGAGATATTGAGTTTTGAAAGTTCAGATTGATTTTTTAGTATAATTTAATTTAAATATATATATTTTTTAAATGTCAATTAATAGATAAAATATTCAACTTTCTTTGTGTGTATCTGAAGTTATAGTACTTTTAGAAAATGTTGTTAAAACTTAGTAAAAAATGACCAAGGGTATGCACTTAACTGATTTTACCTGTAATTGAAAAATATTGAAATAAAACCTTTATTTGCCACTAAATTTAAGTAATTTTAATGAAAATGTGAAGTTATTGGTAATATTCGAATATTAACTATTAAAATAATATGCATATAGAATTAATTTAGGGAATAATCGAAGAAAGCTCTGTATTTACTTGATTTTACCTGTAAGATTTAAAAGAAACTATGTACTTATTATAAAATTATTCATACAGTTAAGTTTAAATCCTTTAAAGTGTTTGTGAAATAAAAAAACAACTTCCAAGTATCTGAATAGACAACATTTATTACCGTGTCGATATCAAAACTAAAAAGGTAAGTAATAATGGTAAGTAGGTACAACATTATGAGTTTTTTATTCTTCTGCAGACTCTTCATCGACTGCGGGTTCTGGCAGTCTCTCAGGCTTATCAATATCAGATAGAGATGAAAACCAACCATGGTATTCCTCAGGGATAACACCTTTCTGACACAACGTCATGAGGTCGCTTTTCTTCTGTTTAGTTATGGGCAGGGTCTTAGAAGAAAGCTGTTTAAGCTGTACTTGGGGTGGGAATTCATGCAATTGTTCATTGTTTTTACGCCTTTTTGGTCTGTTACTTGACTTGTTTGCAACCTGTGCATTGCCTGAAATATCTATAAAAAGAAATTCGTCTGACATGTCATAAGAAAAAAATACTTTTGAAGGTTCTGACTTCAGGTATCTCATCTTCTTTATTTTTAGCCACTTGACCTGTTGTCCGTTACAGTCTTTCGACTTATTGTTCATCGTATCTTCAGCTAATTTTTTGAGGTCATAAAAATCGTTGTATTTTAACTCTTTCGTTTGATACGGTAATTTTGTGTATTTAACGCCATCAACATTAACTGTTTTAGTAGCTCGAGCGCGTTTAAAAATGGAAATGAAATCAGGCATGCAGAAAATTTCTACGTTCTTTTTGGCAGTCTCGATACTACTGTGCATACTATCTACTTCCATGTAGCTATGACCGGATTCTAAAAACTTGTGATCAATTTGTTTCAAGTGTTCTATGTTTTGAACGGCGAAAAGCAATAAGGCTGTAACAAATTTATTTCTATTCTGTCCTCCGCATGTGTCAGAGTAAAAGCACACTTCAGATACCTCATGTGACACTTGTTTTGACAAGAAGTGATATAATATACTCCCGATTTCAGAGCTTCCACGTTTACCATTTATTTCAGACCAAGTAAAACAATAAGCGTTATTCGGTAGAGCAGCTTCATACATACACAAGTTGTAAACGCACAACTTTCGGCTGTAGTACAACTGGCCCACTAGGCCGCTTGGAATCTGTAATACTGCTTGAAGATCAAAGGTAAGACAGTTAAAATCTTTCTGTTGTGAGGCTCTCTCCTTGTCCCTCTTTTTTCAGCGCTGCAAGTTTCTTTCCGTGCCATATGCTCATCATACTCTTTCTTGATTTTAAGTTGTTCTTCAGGTGTAGCTTTCTTGTATTTTGAACACGTCAGACACTGGTCTTTTCTTGGCACAAAAAAGCTATAGTTGTAATTGTTACAAAAAATTCTTCTGTACGTTATCTCTGAAACTGGAGTGACGCTTTCTTCATTGCATTTAGTCTTATACAGCTGATACATTTTCGTGATAGACAAAGAAGCGTCTAGGTACAAACATTTTGATGTTTTTCGTATGTAATGTGGCTCCATAGTAGGAAAAGACTCAATATGCCTCTTGACAAAATTGACATCTGCTTCATTCGTTTTGTTCGGAGGTGCTTTTCTTCCCCGTAAATCTTCACCATCGAACAATCCACATTGGTTCCTTTTTCCAATGGCACTATTAATGACGCTAGGGGAAATTGCTAGTGTAGCAAAAATATTTCTGACATACTTGGTATCTGGATCCTTCATGATAGAAGAAACATTTTGTTGTAAATTTCCGTTGTTTTTTATTACTAGCCTTTACTACGAGAACTCTTTTTGGCGGCTCAACCTGTATATTGCTTAATAAGAAATTCTTCTTTTCAACGTAACTTAAATTCCAATAGTGTCGGCATAACATTTCTCTTGCTTCTTTTGGTAAGCTACATTTATAAAAACATTTGCTGCAGTCGATGTTCTTCGGAACCTTCGCTTTCCTGTCCTGGTTTTTAAGTTTATAAGGTAAACCATCAGAACGCCTTTTTTTGGCCACATTTATTTTCCAGTTACATGGATCAGCTTTCTTCCAGCGTTGTCTAGCTTTAGAAGCATCGAACACATGTTTAAACAGTAGCTCCAAAATACTAAGAGCAATATCCCGTGAATCTAAGCCCACGTCTCTTTGTATTACGTCATCGTCTTCATCGTCTTCATTCCAATCACTCAGCAACCTCAAAAAGCTGTTGTCTTGGACAGTACTGGAACTGGCGGCTGGTCCACCCATTAAATCATTCAGTTTGATTAGATCTGTGTCTGGACGATAGTGTGGATCTTTATCAGAATCGTCGCTATCGAACATTCGTTCCATCTCTTTTCTAAAATCAACATCATCCTCACTCAAAACACAAGTGGAAATAGATGAACAAGGCATATCAACGTCGTCGAAATCTAAAACAAAAAAGTTAACGTATAAGCAAGGTAGCTAGTACCTCAAGTTTTAGGCCTATATTGTTATACTTCTGTAAGCAAACCTACAAGCATAGACTTGCTTTAAGTTAAAAACATCTATTATAATACATCATTCGTAAATTTTCTTAATTAAATACTACTACCTACTTAATTCATTCACATTTGAATGAAGAAGAAATCGGCTAATAAGCCACAAGTATTTAGTATTCCTACTATATATTCCGAATAAATAGGTATTTATTCTATTGTAATATTAAAAAAAATATTTAAATATTACCTACCCTACGTATTTTATGCGCATTAGCAAAATATAAGCTCAAAATTGAATAATTCGGTGCTTTATTCACCATTGATACTAATCTTTTGCCTCTAAAATTCATGTTTTCAGGTTCAAATAAAGTCGAAATCACTATAATTAACTATAAAGTTTTTAATTCCCGCAAGCGCGTACGCACGTGTCACTACTCACTGCAGATTACCTATAATAAACACGGAAGCTAAGTCAAGTTCCTACAGGTCAAAAGTTTTAAATGCATTTATTACACTTAGCAATACATCTATTTGCAGGAAATGCGTGTTTTGAAGTACTGGGAAAGAATGATATGTGCATATATCATATTTTACCAGTAAATAATAAATACTTTTTTCTATAATGGAGTTTTAAAATAATATGTTAAATATATTTATATATCTTTACCTGTAACTTTAACCGAAGAATATGAAATAAATGATTTTATAATATTTGACCTTATCACAAACTTCATACTTAAATAAATACCCAACTTCAAATAAAATAAAATAAAATTACATATCTTTTCTCACTTGTATCTGTTCAGCTCGAATTCAGTAATAAGTTTATTTACTTTTGTTGAATAGAATTATTTCAGATTATATTGCCATTTAGCGTATTTTTAATTTCAGATTCTATGCGTTATAACAGTCCTAGCACTTATTTGATTTTACCAGTAGATAGAGCGTTAAAAATTACGTATATCTGCATTTATAACTCATTTTTGACAAAATTTGCACTTATCATGTTTGACCAGTAAGCAGACGATATTTAGTTTAGCGTCACACATCTGCAACAGAAAAAATATTTAATTTAGTATAGTTTATAATATCACCTACAGTAAATTACATTTGGTGCAAATTTATACTTACTATTTGAACATTTAAAGAATGATAATTTTTTCTATTGAAGTAGCGTTCTTCATGCTCATTTGGACGCACAATAGCCACATGAGTTCCATCAATGCAACCCAAGCACCCGTCATCTTGAATTGTTTGAAGAACCTTAAAAAATTATATTCAATATCATGTTTTAGTAACAATAAATGAAAAGATAGTGTATGTAATGTTATATTTAAAATAAGTAGGTACTCTTACTCTCTTTTGACTAGCTGTCTCTCAGCCAGCTTAAAAGGGAAGCAAATATATTTATTTAAAATTTCAGGTTTATTTAAAACCATGGTGACTTGGTTCAGGGCCTTGGAGACACTAGATTGAGCAATGCAGTGTCTTCTTATGTCTCCAGTTTCTGTCTGGTAGTCACCCGATGCATAGAAGCTCAAAGCTACCAAAACCTAAAAATATAACAAATGCTTATTTTCAATAATGAAGGTGATTTGGGTGTAATAAAAAGTCAATCAAAACAAATCTGTTTAACAGTTTTTCTATTGTATATACCTAATATCTATACAAAAAGCTCTACAAATGCTATGTAACTAGATACCTTTAAGCTAGCTATACGAAGTACTTTATGAATTTACCTTTGTCTCCACGTCCAAAGCATCCGAGCGCAAGGTTGGCGGCATGTGGGGTGCTACTTCTGCGATTAAATTTTTGGCCAGAGCCTTTGAAAGTCGGTACCTTTTTATGAACATGCGATCCGACAACCTAAAGGCATTTCTTTTGTAACGGTCACTGAAATTCTCCCGGCGGGATACACTTCGAGCCACTGCTGTATCACATTCGTTAGAAATTTCGAGTAAATCTAAATACGAATACATTTTTTGTCCGATAAATTATGAAATGTTCACCACACAATCACGCACAATAATAAAGTTCTTCTTCTTCTTCTTTTATTTAAGGCAAACCATCGCTTTTTGCGACATTCTGCCAGTGTCAAGTAATGAAATATATTTTTTTTAACGAAACGAATAAGTTATTAAAGAAAAAATTTTAAATTTTGGTATTTGAGACCTGAAAAGAGAAATATTGTTAGATAATTAGGGTAGGTTAGACAATTAAGGTTTAAGGTTTATAACAACATACAATTATGTAGGATATCAAAGGAAAGAGTTATTATAGCTTAATCTTATTTAGGTTTATAAATTTAGATAAGAGGAAAAGCAATTTGTAATTATCAAAATGATAAAGAAGGGACCTGAAATCAGTAGGTAAAGGAATGTTGAGGTTTGGAAGATGATCATAAATAAGCAACAAAGGAGAATTCAGAGGACAGGAGAAGAATATGTGATCAAGGGATCCTTCATCCAACCCACACTCACAAAGTGAGGAATCTTTTACTCTAATTTTGTTAAGAAACTTAGGAGTACAGCAATGGCCTAAACGGATTCTACATAAAGAGGAAACAACATTTTTTGTTAATTTTTTATATTTCCAAAACCAGGGCTTATGTCTTATTAAATGTTGGATTGATGCATAAGATTTTCCTTTAATTCTCCCTGTTGATTCCCAGATTGATTGCCAAGATTTATAAGCACTTTTTTGCGGTATAGTGAGGAGGTCATATGTTTGATAACAAAAATATTTGCGATCTACCTCATGTGATGAAGCAAATTTGGCTAAAGAATCTACGATTTCATTACCCTTAATGCCAGAGTGTCCTGGTATCCAAACAAGAGAAATATTCAAACCTTTTTTTAAGACTATTTAACAGAGATTGTTTAATATTAAGAATAATAGAACTATATAATTTGTTATACATTGTATTAGAGGATAGGGATTCCAGGGCACTCCGTGAGTCAGAGAAAATTACTGCATTTGATATATTATGGCTGTCTATAAATATTATTATTAGATACTGTACCATGTTTCTTCACCAGACCTGCAATATAGAGCAAAGTCTACCCATAAGCACTCTGACATTGGCAACTCACTGAGGCCGCCATAATTCAAAGAAGAAGAAGAAGAACTCGCACGAAACTCAAACGCTTTGAACTAACGTGGAACTAACTTTATTGTTAATGTTGTTTTAAATTTTAAATTGCCTCCCTCTTCGTCTGTGTATACAGGTGAAGTACTTGCCATTTATGAGGCTATCTTGTTTATTGAGTCTCACGGTCTCAGTAACTCCATTATCCTTTCGGACTCCAAAAGTGCATTAGAGGGTCTCATGGCCAACCAGTTTTGTAATAAGTTTAGAACTCCTTTAATCTTGAAAATAAAGCAACTTCTCCTTAGGTGTCATTTACAAAATATAAATGTTGTTTTGGCTTGGATACCGAGCCATAGCGGTATAACTGGCAATGAGAGTGTAGACGCATACGCTAAGGAAGCTGTTACAACGGGTACACTAACTCATTACCAGTTATACTGTCAGGATCTGATTCCTGTAGCTAAAAAACATTTATATATTACGTGGAATAGAGAATGGGCCAGCTCAAGTAACGTAAAAGGCAAACATTACTTTGACATTCAAAGTGAAGTTCCAGTAAGGCCTTGGTTCTTCAAATACTCGCAAAACAGTAAAATAGTTTGCTCAACTGTTTGCCGGGTAAGGTTGGGTCATTGCTGTTCCCCAGTGTTTTTAGAAAAAATAAGGGTCAAGGATAGTTCTCTTTGTGAGTGTGGTCTAGATGAGGGTACCTTGGACCATATCTTTTTCTGCTGTCCCAAAAACCAGTCCTCCCTTTATGACCTCCTTCCTATCAATATTCCTCGCCCTATCAATTTTAAGTCAATTTTATGTTATGTAAATACCTCTTTTATTGATATTCTGTGTACATTTATTCGTTCTAACAATATGAAATTGTGATGTTTTACTAACCTTTATATGTTTGTGTTTGTTTTAGATATATTCAACAGAATATAAGTTATTATTAGATACTGTACCTTGTTTCTTCACCAGACCTGCAATATAGAGCAAAGTTTACCCAAAATCACTCTGACATTGGCAACTCACTGAGGCCGCCATAAAAAAAGAAGAAGAAGAAGAACTAACTTTATTATTGTGCGTGATTGTGTGGTGAACATTTCATAATTTATCGGACAAAAAATGTATTCGTATTTAGATTTACTCGAAATTTCTAACGAATGTGATACAGCAGTGGCTCGAAGTGTATCCCGCCGGGAGAATTTCAGTGACCGTTACAAAAGAAATGCCTTTAGGTTGTCGGATCGCATGTTCATAAAAAGGTACCGACTTTCAAAGGCTCTGGCCAAAAATTTAATCGCAGAAGTAGCACCCCACATGCCGCCAACCTTGCGCTCGGATGCTTTGGACGTGGAGACAAAGGTAAATTCATAAAGTACTTCGTATAGCTAGCTTAAAGGTATCTAGTTACATAGCATTTGTAGAGCTTTTTGTATAGATATTAGGTATATACAATAGAAAAACTGTTAAACAGATTTGTTTTGATTGACTTTTTATTACACCCAAATCACCTTCATTATTGAAAATAAGCATTTGTTATATTTTTAGGTTTTGGTAGCTTTGAGCTTCTATGCATCGGGTGACTACCAGACAGAAACTGGAGACATAAGAAGACACTGCATTGCTCAATCTAGTGTCTCCAAGGCCCTGAACCAAGTCACCATGGTTTTAAATAAACCTGAAATTTTAAATAAATATATTTGCTTCCCTTTTAAGCTGGCTGAGAGACAGCTAGTCAAAAGAGAGTAAGAGTACCTACTTATTTTAAATATAACATTACATACACTATCTTTTCATTTATTGTTACTAAAACATGATATTGAATATAATTTTTTAAGGTTCTTCAAACAATTCAAGATGACGGGTGCTTGGGTTGCATTGATGGAACTCATGTGGCTATTGTGCGTCCAAATGAGCATGAAGAACGCTACTTCAATAGAAAAAATTATCATTCTTTAAATGTTCAAATAGTAAGTATAAATTTGCACCAAATGTAATTTACTGTAGGTGATATTATAAACTATACTAAATTAAATATTTTTTCTGTTGCAGATGTGTGACGCTAAACTAAATATCGTCTGCTTACTGGTCAAACATGATAAGTGCAAATTTTGTCAAAAATGAGTTATAAATGCAGATATACGTAATTTTTAACGCTCTATCTACTGGTAAAATCAAATAAGTGCTAGGACTGTTATAACGCATAGAATCTGAAATTAAAAATACGCTAAATGGCAATATAATCTGAAATAATTCTATTCAACAAAAGTAAATAAACTTATTACTGAATTCGAGCTGAACAGATACAAGTGAGAAAAGATATGTAATTTTATTTTATTTTATTTGAAGTTGGGTATTTATTTAAGTATGAAGTTTGTGATAAGGTCAAATATTATAAAATCATTTATTTCATATTCTTCGGTTAAAGTTACAGGTAAAGATATATAAATATATTTAACATATTATTTTAAAACTCCATTATAGAAAAAAGTATTTATTATTTACTGGTAAAATATGATATATGCACATATCATTCTTTCCCAGTACTTCAAAACACGCATTTCCTGCAAATAGATGTATTGCTAAGTGTAATAAATGCATTTAAAACTTTTGACCTGTAGGAACTTGACTTAGCTTCCGTGTTTATTATAGGTAATCTGCAGTGAGTAGTGACACGTGCGTACGCGCTTGCGGGAATTAAAAACTTTATAGTTAATTATAGTGATTTTGACTTTATTTGAACCTGAAAACATGAATTTTAGAGGCAAAAGATTAGTATCAATGGTGAATAAAGCACCGAATTATTCAATTTTGAGCTTATATTTTGCTAATGCGCATAAAATACGTAGGGTAGGTAATATTTAAATATTTTTTTTAATATTACAATAGAATAAATACCTATTTATTCGGAATATATAGTAGGAATACTAAATACTTGTGGCTTATTAGCCGATTTCTTCTTCAGTCAAATGTGAATGAATTAAGTAGGTAGTAGTATTTAATTAAGAAAATTTACGAATGATGTATTATAATAGATGTTTTTAACTTAAAGCAAGTCTATGCTTGTAGGTTTGCTTACAGAAGTATAACAATATAGGCCTAAAACTTGAGGTACTAGCTACCTTGCTTATACGTTAACTTTTTTGTTTTAGATTTCGACGACGTTGATATGCCTTGTTCATCTATTTCCACTTGTGTTTTGAGTGAGGATGATGTTGATTTTAGAAAAGAGATGGAACGAATGTTCGATAGCGACGATTCTGATAAAGATCCACACTATCGTCCAGACACAGATCTAATCAAACTGAATGATTTAATGGGTGGACCAGCCGCCAGTTCCAGTACTGTCCAAGACAACAGCTTTTTGAGGTTGCTGAGTGATTGGAATGAAGACGATGAAGACGATGACGTAATACAAAGAGACGTGGGCTTAGATTCACGGGATATTGCTCTTAGTATTTTGGAGCTACTGTTTAAAAATGTGTTCGATGCTTCTAAAGCTAGACAACGCTGGAAGAAAGCTGATCCATGTAACTGGAAAATAAATGTGGCCAAAAAAAGGCGTTCTGATGGTTTACCTTATAAACTTAAAAACCAGGACAGGAAAGCGAAGGTTCCGAAGAACATCGACTGCAGCAAATGTTTTTATAAATGTAGCTTACCAAAAGAAGCAAGAGAAATGTTATGCCGACACTATTGGAATTTAAGTTACGTTGAAAAGAAGAATTTCTTATTAAGCAATATACAGGTTGAGCCGCCAAAAAGAGTTCTCGTAGTAAAGGCTAGTAATAAAAAACAACGGAAATTTACAACAAAATGTTTCTTCTATCATGAAGGATCCAGATACCAAGTATGTCAGAAATATTTTTGCTACACTAGCAATTTCCCCTAGCGTCATTAATAGTGCCATTGGAAAAAGGAACCAATGTGGATTGTTCGATGGTGAAGATTTACGGGGAAGAAAAGCACCTCCGAACAAAACGAATGAAGCAGATGTCAATTTTGTCAAGAGGCATATTGAGTCTTTTCCTACTATGGAGCCACATTACATACGAAAAACATCAAAACGTTTGTACCTAGACGCTTCTTTGTCTATCACGAAAATGTATCAGCTGTATAAGACTAAATGCAATGAAGAAAGCGTCACTCCAGTTTCAGAGATAACGTACAGAAGAATTTTTTGTAACAATTACAACTATAGCTTTTTTGTGCCAAAAAAAGACCAGTGTCTGACGTGTTCAAAATACAAGAAAGCTACACCTGAAGAACAACTTAAAATCAAGAAAGAGTATGATGAGCATATGGCACGGAAAGAAACTTGCAGCGCTGAAAAAAGAGGGACAAGGAGAGAGCCTCACAACAGAAAGATTTTAACTGTCTTACCTTTGATCTTCAAGCAGTATTACAGATTCCAAGCGGCCTAGTGGGCCAGTTGTACTACAGCCGAAAGTTGTGCGTTTACAACTTGTGTATGTATGAAGCTGCTCTACCGAATAACGCTTATTGTTTTACTTGGTCTGAAATAAATGGTAAACGTGGAAGCTCTGAAATCGGGAGTATATCGACGGGTGAAAGCGGAAGTGGCGTAACTTGAATTTTGGCCAAAATCGCTTTTTAATTGATTGTTGTATAAAAAAAAATTCTGCGTCGAATGGTCTATATCTCGTCTTTCTACGATAAATTCTAGTAAAGATACGACCATGGATTTTTACCACCTTTTAGCACAGACCTTAAAAAAAATTGTCGTAACTAGACGAAAAACTGCAATTTTTGAATAAAAGATATATACGACAATGCGTGAGAAATTAGAAAAAGATACGACACAGGTTTTTTAATTCTCTAGTTTGATTTAAATGAGTTACGACATTTTTGTCGCCTAAAATACAACATTTACAAAGATACTCCAATTTATTTCATACTAATTTTATAGGTATGAGAAAGTTATTACATTTCAAACACATAATTTTATTCTTAAACCTATAGTTACAACCAATGAATGTACTTAAGTAATGAGTACAGAGATAAGTAACGCCATTTCATCTCCCTCCTGCTCCTGTATGACACCTTCGCCGACGCACCATGTACGCCGTTCTTAACGCCTTTTAGTAGATTGTTAGCGTCGATTTGAGAAAACGTGTTTGTGTGTATCAATTTTTTTTCTGCACGTTTATTCTGAATGGAACTGAACACGCTTATTCTTAAATGAAGCTTAAAGACGTATAGTGAAATGTTGCATGTATGTGTCCACGTATATTTTTTTCCCCTGAGCATTGCTCTGGACATCTACACACTTATTCTTTTATACATATTTTGTTGATTTTACATGTTTGTAAAGATAAAAGCCCGTATATTTTCTGTTAACAATATCGATTATCGACTCATTTTTTTATGTTTTGCTAATATATTTTTTTTTGTTGATGGTTCAATAAAAAATATTGTTGGGCTATAATTGTTGTTGTTAATAAATATTGAGCTCCTTCGGGTCTATGCGTGGACACACACATAATATAAAATGGAGTACAACCTTGCCTCTAGGTCCTTCAAGAGAGAGAGATGTCTCTGTCTGTGAGAGACTCGAGACTCCTTCCGAGAACCCGTACATGGTCTCTGGCCAAAGCTATTGAAGGCAATTTCATGCAAGCTACCATCCCTACAAGTAGAAAATGGATCGCTATCCCACGATGCAAAACACAAAACCGATCTTCTGGGCAAGCTCTTTGCGTCAAGCTCGACCCTAGATGACGAGGGATAGAAAACGCCGAAATACCACGATGCACGAGCATCATGTCGGAGTTTCATCAGCGCTCAGTCCTGCGTTCCCTTGATATCTAAAAGCAGAGTTGGCCTGACGGAATCCCTCCTATTGTGTTAAAAAAGTGTGCTCCAGAGTTGGCTCCGGTCTTAACGCGTCTTTTTCAGTTCTCCTACTCTTCTGGCATTGTCCCGGCTTCTTGGTGTAAAAAGGTGACCGCTCAAATCCTTCCAGCTACAGACCAATCGCTATAACCTCCGTCAGCTCGATTATGGAATCCATAATCAATACCCAGCTCTTTCGATACTTGGGCGGCCAGGGACAAACAGTACAGGTTCCAAAAGAGTCGCTTGGCTGGTGATCTCTTGGCGTACCTAACTCGTCGTTGGGCTCAGGCGATTGAGTCGAAGGGAGAGGCACTGGCTGTTAGTTTGGACATTGCAAAGGCCTTTGATCGGGTTTGGCAAAAAGCGCTGCTATCAAAGCTTCCATCATATGGGCTCCCCGAGAATTTATGCAAATGGGTCACAAGTTTCTTAGCAGATCATGTTACAGATCAATGGCATTTATTGCTATGCGGATTATAGTACAGTCGCTGCCCTATATACCGGCTCCCCTGATATTTTTCTAGATATAGAGTCGAAACGAACTTGTGTCTAAAATAGAGAATTCACAGGAGAAAGTCTCTGAATGGGGTAGACGTTACTTATTCCAATTCAATCCCGCCAATACATAAGACTGCGCGTACTTGGCGCAAATACTTGGCGTAAACATATCAAGCTAAGTCCAGTTCTGATCTCATCTAGAGGGTGAGGCCAAGTTAGCCTCGAAAAAGCTTGGTGTCCTTAACAGAGCGAGACAGTATTTCAGTCCGGACCAACGACTATACATAACTCTGCAAGGCGCAGGTTCGGCCTCATATGGAATACTCTTCTCATGCCCAGAGGCAGGGGCGCCAAATACCAACTACTCCCTTTGGATCGTATACAATGAAGGGCCGCTCGCATTGTTGACTGCCATAGTATTTCAAACAGGCTGGACTCCTTGAAAATACGCCGAGATAGCTCCACTCTGCATCCTCTATCGGCTTCATGATGTATCACGGGGAGTGCCCTGAGGTATTGTTCAGAATCATACCTCCTGCAATTTTTCGCCATCGTTCCACGCGAAAAATATACCATCCTCATCACCTTGATGAGTGGCAGACTTCCACCGTGCGTTTTTCACGTAACTTTCTGCCGCGTACTGTAAAATTGTAGAATGAACTGTCACCAGCAATATTTTCAGACCTATACGACCTGCAAACCTTTAAAAAGATAGCGTAATAGTACCGGGTAAGGCCGGCAACGCACCAGCAGCCCTTCTCATGTTGCTAGTGTCCATGGGCAACGGTAGTTACTTTCAATCAGGTGACCCTTGTGCTCGTTTGCCCCCATATCTTATAAAATAAAAAGAATAACTTTAAATTCATGAGCATGAATAAAATATTAGGGCTTAAACCTTTATAAAGTAGAAAAAAACAAGAGAAACAAATGTTTTATTACATTAATTTTCATTTTATTATAATAATTTTATATTTCAATGTTGATTAATGATTAATAAAACAAATTTCCATTCCTTTATTTTCTTATGTTATAAACAAATAATAGTAAATAGTTATATTATTTCTTTTAATTTTATAATGACATTCTTTTAAAACAAACAATTCATTTAGTTTAAGATACAGCATTTCATTTTCACAACGTTTGTCGCCGATTTTGCACTTGAACCAAAAGTTGTAAGGCAATTTAACTAAGTAAACAAGATACGGCGAAATGAAATGTGTAGGGGCGTGTTATATTTGAGATACGACAGATCCGTCGCTCAAAAAATTATGCTTTTTTAAGTTATCTATACATTTCCTCTCAAAGATACAACATTTCTGCTGCGTAAAATAGAAATATTTTTTGTCGTAACTTGTTAAAAATCAATGAAATATCAACTTTAGAAAAATTTTAACAAAATCATCGTATAGGTCTTAGATTAATTTAAATACGTTCCAATTTTTAAGTTTCTACCTTAATAAATATAGAAGTTATGAATTTTTTTAAAAGTTTTTTGGCTCTCCTGTAAAGTTGGATTTTTCAAGTTACGCCACTTCTGCTTTCACCCGTCGATATTATATCACTTCTTGTCAAAACAAGTGTCACATGAGGTATCTGAAGTGTGCTTTTACTCTGACACATGCGGAGGACAGAATAGAAATAAATTTGTTACAGCCTTATTGCTTTTCGCCGTTCAAAACATAGAACACTTGAAACAAATTGATCACAAGTTTTTAGAATCCGGTCATAGCTACATGGAAGTAGATAGTATGCACAGTAGTATCGAGACTGCCAAAAAGAACGTAGAAATTTTCTGCATGCCTGATTTCATTTCCATTTTTAAACGCGCTCGAGCTACTAAAACAGTTAATGTTGATGGCGTTAAATACACAAAATTACCGTATCAAACGAAAGAGTTAAAATACAACGATTTTTATGACCTCAAAAAATTAGCTGAAGATACGATGAACAA
This sequence comes from Lysandra bellargus, assembly GCA_905333045.1. Lineage (NCBI taxonomy): Eukaryota > Metazoa > Arthropoda > Insecta > Lepidoptera > Lycaenidae > Lysandra > Lysandra bellargus. The sequence goes on along the minus strand of HG995364.1, from coordinate 977,343 downwards.
TAAGTCGAAAGACTGTAACGGACAACAGGTCAAGTGGCTAAAAATAAAGAAGATGAGATACCTGAAGTCAGAACCTTCAAAAGTATTTTTTTCTTATGACATGTCAGACGAATTTCTTTTTATAGATATTTCAGGCAATGCACAGGTTGCAAACAAGTCAAGTAACAGACCAAAAAGGCGTAAAAACAATGAACAATTGCATGAATTCCCACCCCAAGTACAGCTTAAACAGCTTTCTTCTAAGACCCTGCCCATAACTAAACAGAAGAAAAGCGACCTCATGACGTTGTGTCAGAAAGGTGTTATCCCTGAGGAATACCATGGTTGGTTTTCATCTCTATCTGATATTGATAAGCCTGAGAGACTGCCAGAACCCGCAGTCGATGAAGAGTCTGCAGAAGAATAAAAAACTCATAATGTTGTACCTACTTACCATTATTACTTACCTTTTTAGTTTTGATATCGACACGGTAATAAATGTTGTCTATTCAGATACTTGGAAGTTGTTTTTTTATTTCACAAACACTTTAAAGGATTTAAACTTAACTGTATGAATAATTTTATAATAAGTACATAGTTTCTTTTAAATCTTACAGGTAAAATCAAGTAAATACAGAGCTTTCTTCGATTACTCCCTAAATTAATTCTATATGCATATTATTTTAATAGTTAATATTCGAATATTACCAATAACTTCACATTTTCATTAAAATTACTTAAATTTAGTGGCAAATAAAGGTTTTATTTCAATATTTTTCAATTACAGGTAAAATCAGTTAAGTGCATACCCTTGGTCATTTTTTACTAAGTTTTAACAACATTTTCTAAAAGTACTATAACTTCAGATACACACAAAGAAAGTTGAATATTTTATCTATTAATTGACATTTAAAAAATATATATATTTAAATTAAATTATACTAAAAAATCAATCTGAACTTTCAAAACTCAATATCTCATTTTGGCAAAATGTGCACTTATCATGTTTGACCAGTAAGCAGACGATATATTAAATGTGGATGCAAGTTATCCTGGGTCTACCCACGATAGCGTAATATGGGCAAATCACCCATTGAACTCATTTTTAAATCGTCTTCACACTGTAGATGGGGAGGACATATATCTTTTGGGTAAGTTCAGACTTCGGACATACTGTTGATTATACATAACTAGATAACGCCCGCAACTGCATTGTGCCTAAAAGTATCCTATTTCCTATCAGGGGACTCAAAATATCTACATATCAAATTTCAACAAAATCAGTTCAGCGGTTTGGGCGTGAAGAGCTAACAGACAGACAGACACACTTTCGCATTTAAGTATAATATTAGTAAGAAGTAAGATATTGTACAATATGACTGAAGTAAAACGTTTGAAGACCCTGTGGTTTTATAATAATTTTTAATGACTATATTGGTGTTTTTAGGAGATTCAGGTTAGGGGAAAGTTGGGCAAAGCGAATACCCCGGGCAAAGCGAATACTCCCCACTACTCCTACGTTTTTAGCATTTCAATCAACGCGCCACCACTGTTGCATTCGGCCATCTTGGTTTAGTACGCAGCAAGCATTAGAGCAAGAGGCCGCGTCGCGTCCCTTCCGCGGAGGTGAGATTTGTGTTTTCGTAAATAAAAGATTGATTTTACGCGGTAAGTAAATTGATCAATTCTTCAGTATTACTAGTTCTCCATTTTTACTGATGTATTTATTCGATAGCATATCAAAATAGGTTTTTATAGTTTATTTAACATAAAGTCAAAATTATTAGTTTTGTATATAAAATGTGTTAACCTCAAAACTTACCTAGTCGGGCAAAGTGAATAGGGCAAAGTGGATATGGTATCCACTTTGCCCGCCATTTTTTATTAGTGACTTATTATCTCAGAATGTATGTTATACGTTTCAGATGGTGAATAAATATATAAAAAAAACTAAGCAAGGTACGTGGGATGAAAATTTTTGCAGTTTTGAAGTTTTGCAGAAACTTCTTCAACTCCTTCGCCTTCTCTTCAAGTACTGATTCCATCAGATTCAGTAGATCCTCTATCAGAAATATTTCCATCTCGAAACAGAACTCCCACATGAGAGTTGTGGGATGAAAATTTTTGCAGTTTTGAAGTTTTGCAGAAACTTCTTCAACTCCTTCGCCTTCTCTTCAAGTACTGATTCCATCAGATTCAGTAGATCCTCTATCAGAAATATTTCCATCTCGAAACAGAACTCCCACATGAGAGTTTCAAGACTTTGTTGCGCCCATTGTTAAAACGCCTGAATCGATTAAAAAGAGTGAACCAGAACCTGGATGTTCCCAAATTGTCTCTACTTTTGGGCCAGATATAGCTGCTCAGAAAGTTGACACACTGCTGCTAGAGACTGAAGTTAATATCCGACAAAATACTAACCGTGACAACTCACCTGATCCTAAACCGGGATGCTCAGCCTCTCACTGCAGTCCTTTCGCTTTAAGACCTATACCAAATCCTGCTAAACCCATGACCACGTGGAAACGGAAAAATCGGAAATATTAACTAGTACCCCGATCAAGGAAGACCAAAAGCAGAAATTTGAGAAAAATAAATTGAAGAATGCTACTAAAAGACTGAATGACAAGCCAAAAGATGTTCCTAACAATTAGACTAATATAAAGACTGGCAAATACAAAAAAAAACTGCTAAAAAGATTAAAAAGCCAAAGGAAATAAAAGAATCTAAGGATATTTCTTTTTTTGCGGTGAAATATATATTGAACAAGACGGTAAACCAATTGAAAATTGGATTCAATGTGACATTTGTTAGCAATGGTGTCACGAAGATTATTCTGCTTTTGATGGTACTCAAGAGCATACCTGTGACAATTGCCAATCTTAATTTTCTAATTTTATGGTCAAGTTATTTTTTTTTCTTAGTTTATTCAAGTTATTCCTTTATTTTCAGAGATTAAATATTGGTATTCACTTTGCCCAAGTACTGTATCCGCTTTACCCTGGGTACCGGGCAAAGCGGATAATTTCTCCCTTCTTTTATTTTTAGTCGCAGTTGATTATTGTTTAAGTATTAATGGTAACTGATGTTTGTATTTGTAAGAGCAATAAATAAAGACTGATTTGTGATACTTATATTGTTTTTGTATCGTATACCTTTTCTGCTATAACCTTAAGTACCTTAACGTATCCACTTTGCCCGACCTTCCCCTATCCACTGAGACCAATTCTGATGACACCAATATCCGATCCACAACCTGACAGTCCGGAAGAGTTTTATCAGAATAAACACACAAGTGCCAGAAATACAGTAGAACGCTGTATTGGAGTTCTCAAAGGTCGCTTTAGGTGAGAAAGTCATTAGTATGTAAAAAAATATTTTGACTTTAAAATAGGTAAACTGGTTTTATATTTTAACATGAGAATATTTTTACAGATGTTTACTGGGAGATAGGAAGCTGCACTACTCACCTACAGTTGCAGCAAGAATAACGAATGCATGTTGTGTTCTGCACAACATTGCAAATAGGTACAACTTGCCATTCCAACATTTAACAGAAAATGAAGCCATGTTGGAGCGAGAACGCCAGGAAGGGGCTAATGGCAGAATGCCTGCAACTGTAGGTGGTAATGCTCTTTGAGAGCTTGAAATGGGACGTGCTCGTAGAAGTGCATTAATGCAAAATTTGTGGAGAAGCAGGGCAGTGCAAAATTAAAAATTTATAACATTAAAAAATATATATTATTATTAGTACTTAATGATAAAGAGTTTTTGTGATTTGTGTAAAGTAGAATAAAACAATTATATGTATTTAAATTCTTTTGGTTAAAAAACAATCAGTCAACAATAATTATAATATTATATACTATGAGAAAAAAAGGAAAATTTAACTCTTTATGTACCATCGAGGAAATTGATCCCTATGCAGTTGATAGACCAATATTATTTGGTCGAATATGTCAATTCAATGTTAATTGTGATCTGTCGGCTGGGTTTGACGTAACGCAACCAATCTACTTAGGTCCCCGATCTGCATAGGAATCAACTTCTCTGATAGTACCTAAATCCTAAGTTGTATTTAAATTATTTTGGTTAAGCATCACAGTCAACAATAATTATATACTATGAGAAAAAAAGGAAAATTTAACTCTTTATGTACCTAAATCCTAAATTGTATTTAAATTCTTTTGGTCAAACATCACAGTCAACAATAATTATATACTATGAGAAAAAAAGGAAAATTTAACTCTTTATGTACCTAAATCTTAGAAGTTGTATTTAAATGGAGAATATCGTTCACCAGCAGCTCTCTTCGTTCCTATAAAAAAATAATCATATAAGCTCACTGCAATCAGGATTCCGTTCTGGACACAGCACCGTTTCTGCTCTATTAAATATCACAGATGACATTCGGTGGGCCATGGAAAACAAATCGCTTACCGCCCTTATCCTTTTAGATTTTAGTAGTGCTTTCAATTCGATCGATTTTGATATTCTTCTAGCTATGTTACAGTCTTTAAATTTGTCCCCATCCGTCTTGTCTTGGTTTAATTGCTATCTTCGTGGACGGTTACAGCGAGTGATGATCAATAATGATTACTCTGACTGGTCTGATCTCGATGCGGGTGTCCCACAAGGCGGTGTACTTTCCCCTCTTCTTTTTTCTATCTTTATTAACTTCATTGTTCAAATATTAGTGTCTAAGTACCATCTCTATGCAGATGATTTGCAAATATACCAGCATTTCACTATACCCAATGCAGCTTCTGCCATAGCTCTCTTAAATGATGACCTTAAACGTATTTGTGATTGGGCGCAGTCTTTTGGTTTACTTGTCAATCCCTCTAAAACTAAAGCGTTGTTAATAGGCAGTAAACGCATGCTAGCTTTACTTGACAAAGGCTCTCTTCCTCCAATCATATTAAACGGCGCTACAATACCTTTCTCTAAAAACGGCTAAGAACCTAGAGTTATTTTTGACGAACGTCTGTCGTGGAATGCCAATGTTAGCAATGTTAGTCGCAAAGTATACCACGACTTGCATTCCCTCAAACTGCTCCAAAAGTTTCTCTCTACTCCTACCAAAATTTTATCAGCGCAGACCCTTATCCAACCTATCATTGACTATGCGGACGTTTGCTACTTAGATGCTAACGAAGAGATATTGAACAAATTAGAACGGCTTCAAAATCAGTCCATACGTTTTATTTTTGGCCTAAAAAAATACGACCACGTGTCCGAATACAGAAAGCAGTTACGGTGGCTCCCTATTCGCTTCCGTAGAAATTACCGAATACTCTGTTTCCTCTTTAATGTTAGTCGCGTTCGCTCGCGAACTGCGCTCCGCGCCTCGCTCACTTCGGTGGGACAGAATACCCAATAATTCCTTTTCGTTAATGCTCCGCGAGCGAACGGAGGTGGGACAGAATGCTCAATAGCTCCTGCTCGTTTATGCATCAACTGATGCACCTCCGTTCGCTCGCGAACTGCGCTCCGCGCCTCGCTCACTTCGGTGGGACAGAACGTTTATGCACCGCGAGCGAACGGAGGTGGGACAGCATGCCCAATAACTCCTGTTCGTTTATGCATCAACTGATGGTAAATGAAATGAAATGCTCATGACATGCACCTCTGTTCGCTCGCGCCCTCGCTCACTTCGGTGTGTCAGTGTGCCACTTACCAAAAAACATACCTCGGCTTAAATATACTAACACACTATGATGTTTAGTATGTTTAAGCTTACATTTCAGGGGATAGGAATTTAGGATCTTATCAATAAATAAACACCAGTTTTTATGCATTTATACAAATAAACACAATAATGTCTTCGTTTGTGTCATGCAGATTTCTTCGTCATTGATCATCCGATCTGAAAAAGAAAACCGAATGTTATGTACATCCACACTTACATAATAATCACCATTTAGAGTCACGAGTACTTTAAAACTACGATGACGATTAAGGATATTTGAGTAATGCTTCATCTAAAAATTATGGATTAATTATGTTTCTAGTAATAACTTCGACTTATTGGCATTCAAATAATCTCGAAAATATTAACGTTATATTATGCAATAACAGTTTTACAGGAAATATATTATGAATTTTTATATTTAAATTTGTTATTATTAAAATAACTATTGGTTATTAATTATTATTCTGATTAAATAATTACCTCTAATATGTATCTACTACATAAACCTCATTCAATAAACTAGATACATTTAGATTCAAATTTACTTACAATTAAATAATGCCTGGTCTAATCCTTTTTCTGCGTTCCGCTGTGATTTTTGATGAACTTCTCTAATTTTCATGCATCTGAAAAAAATAAATATATTTTTTCCATCAAACAACACACGTAAAAGTATAATAGTGTTTTATGAATAAGGTAATTATTCATATTATATTACATTATTCAATTAAATTTATGACTCATCCCTACCATACCATGGTACCTACGCATGGTCTAATTGCATTAACTTTTCTTTGTAAATCATGAAGCTAATATAGAAAAATACTATTCAATAAGAGTACCACATTAGATTTAAATATTTGATGGGTAACGAATAAATATATTGGTAATTATTTAATTTTAAAATGTAACAATGTACTTAATAAATAATGAATCGTTTTCAAAAACTAAAATATTATCAATTTAAATCAAAACCTAAATAATTGTGTAACGAATTAAATCTATAATGAATACTGGTAAGTAATTTATTATTAATTATTATTCTGATTAAATAATTACCTCTAATATGTATCTACTACATAAACCTCATTCAATAAACTAGATACATTTAGATTCAAATTTACTTACAATTAAATAATGCCTGGTCTAATCCTTTTTGATGAACTTCTCTAATTTTCAAGCATCTGAAAAAAATAAATATATTTTTTCCATCAAACAACACACGTAAAAGTATAATAGTGTTTTATGAATAAGGTAATTATTCATATTATATTACATTATTCAATTAAATTTATAACTCATCCCTACCATACCATGGTACCTACGCCTGGTCTAATTGCATTAACTTTTCTTTGTAAATCATGTAGCTAATATAGGAAAATACTATTCAATAAGAGTACCACATTAGATTTAAATATTTGATGGGTAACGAATAAATATATTGGTAATTATTTAATTTTAAAATGTAACAATGTACTTAATAAATAATGAATCGTTTTCAAAAACTAAAATATTATCAATTTAAATCAAAACCTAAATAATTGTGTAACGAATTAAATCTATAATGAATACAATAACTACTACACTTACTTTTAACTATTCCTTTATCTTCCCATTCACTTTTGATGTAGGTCTAAACCACGATGATACTCACCGCGCACCACGTTGCATATTAACGAGCCAAGACGGGAAATCATAAGAACAGAACGATTGAGTCGCTAGGGTTGTCAAACCTACTATATATTATAGTATCCTACTATTTTAAGGGATCAAATATTATATTTCAAAAAAAATAGTATGCGAAACTACTATATTTTGCGTAAAGCAGAACGCAACCAAGCTAAAATGAATCTTATTCCAATAACGTTGTATTGTGTTGTGTGCGTGCAAATTAAACCATGCGTCAAATTCATAGCTAAGTAAAATAATAAATTATTAACATCAATAGACCGTGCTTGTAAATAATTTTTGAAACAAATAATTGACATATTGATGTTGATATAAATATTATATGTGCGTAAATGAATTTAAAGGATGATAATTTTCATAATTTAATTGGAGGTAAAATAATCGTGTTTAATACACACAATATTCATTTATAATTTATTGGATTTATAGGGTAAAAACTGATCGCCTCTTAAATTATCTCTTTAATCGAGTTCTCGCTTCTAGTTCACATCCCTGATCTGAAAAAAACTGCAAGCTGACAAACAAGAATATAATATTTCACATACATACTGTAAAACGAACACTCGTTTTATGGTAGGGGAGCCGATTAGAGGATTTCTGCAGTAGCTCGAGCGCGTCAGATTAAGCTTGTGTATGCTTCCCACATGTCTCTAGTTAACGTGGTATAGAAATCAGCTTATCTGAGTGGGGCGTTAAAAATATATATATATATATATTTAAGTATCAAATTGTCAGATTAAAATAGAGAACGTTGTGTAGACCCCAAAGAAGCTTTTATTTAAAGCAATGACGACTTAAAGTAAAGGGAAAGATATAAAGACTCTTTGAAATTTTCAAAAACTAAAGTCCATATTTTAAAAACAAAACCTTCTTCATATATATTTTTAATCCTGCTTGACGATTACATGTTTGTTTCCTTTAATTGAATGATAAATTACCTTATAAATTACCTTTAAAGTCAATTTTTATATATATAATTACTTTTTTTAACTTCTAAATAGCTGCAGTTTGTCACTGCCCCACTGTCATAAGATATGCTCTTAATATTTTTTTCTCCTCATTACTTAATCTACGAAATCTACTAGGGCCCCATGACACTCGAGTAACTACAAAATTAGCTTACTCGCTTCCCCTACTATGAACAGCGGCGGAGATACAATTACAAAGCATTTCAATGAAACGCCGCAGCGAGCGCACCATGTAGGTTCTTCTTTATTCAATTTTATTTCATATTCAGCTACATTGATCAATGATAAGGTCGAAAGTTGAAGTAAGGCATCATTAGTTTAAAATAACGTTTATATTGCATATATTTTACCATATCATCACAATTCATATACACATTAAAAATTCGGATTTACTTGCTTATTTAAACAAAATAATTTATTTTATTTTAATCTCTTCTTGGGAATTAGGTATTGGTTCAAGATTAAATTCGCTATAAAAGTATGCAACATTTAACATGCTTTAAAAAAATGCACAGATGTATAAAGATAAAAAAAATGTAGAATAAACTATATGTAGAATAAATAACAATAAATAAAAAACTTTATTAAACATTAATTAAACGAAAAACGGATTAATTATTATTAATTTTTATTTAAAATCAAGCAAAATTATATCTATTAAGAAACGTTTATTATATTTATCTCATTTAAGTCTTTTACAATTATATTTATATGTTTTACATAGCAATGATCAATCATTGATGATGGATTTCAATCTGAATGACTGCTATGGTGTAATTGATAACGTTAAAACGAACAAACATACACACATATATTACATTAATCAACTCGCGCTTGACAACTTTTACACATTTTTTGATGACAAAGACATTTTTTAACCGACTTCCAAAAAACGAGGAGGTTATATGTTCGGCTGTGGATTTTTTTTTTTTTTTTTTTTTTTTTTTTTTTTTTTTTTTTTTTTTTTTTTTTTTTTTTTTTTGTATGTTCAACGATTACTCCGCCGTTTGTGAACCGATTTTCGAAATTTTTGTTTTGTTGTATTAGGTTTCACTCCAATTTGGTACCATGTTCACAAAAGTGGTGACCTGATGATGGGATCCATGAGTAATCGAGGGAACTCCTCGAAATTTATATGGAAACATATGGTGATTTTGGTTTTATGTGAAGTGTACTAAGAATATGCTACCAAAAAGTCAAATATTGGGTCAAAGTATACCATGGTTTCGAAGATGCTGAGAGAACTCCTGACTCCTTATAGATACACGTTCGGGAGTTTCGGCGTTGTTTTAAGAACAGAAAGCATATGCTACTATGCAATTCATATTCATCATCATAATCATCATCATCATCATCATCAATCATCACCAATGTCTCATGGCACAGAATTAATAATAGTACAAGGCATAGGTATGGGTATACTAATAATAATAATTATGTACTGTATAACAACACCTGTTTGTTTAATACATGGCGGTCGGCGCCGCAGAGGCGACGGCGTCGCCGCGCCGCCGCGCCGCCGCGCCGCGTGGCGCGTGGCGGCAGACAACAGATCGAATACTTTACTAATTACTTTATAAAATTTAAATACACAAATAGAATTAAAATAAAGTTATTTTAAAAAGAGCATTTACACAAAACAAAGTCATTAAGTGTCTTTTTAATCAGTTATACTTATTAATCGATAGATGGCGCACTAAGTATCGATTTGAATTCTTGATTAAGCGCTTATTCCACTTATCCTAGCTAGGAAGTCCTAGCTAGGGTCCTAAAAAATTTAGTCAAGTGGAATAACATTTAGAAGCTAGGATCCTAGCTAGGATCCTAAATCGGAAAAAATTTAGTCAAGTGGAATGACATTTAGAAAGCTAGGATCCTAGCTAGGACTTCCTAGCTAGGATAAGTGGAATAAGCGCTTTACAAGAACAGAGCTGTCAATAATTATGATAATATTAAATATTATGAGTAGCTACGCTACATCCTATGCAAGTTTATACAATTTTTTATCTGATAGATCCTTCGATCGTGGAAAAACGAGACACAATAGCCTTTCTATTGTTATCTCAATCGCCGGTGACCGCTTGGGGCTTAAAGCATTAAAATTGTTAAATTACTTAGCACAATCTGTTCACTTCACTGATAATATATGATTTTGTGAGTGTGAGTTGTGACTCTTGACAAATTGTAATAAGATACGTAAAATATACGCGAAGGTTTACCTACTAGTGTAACTAAAAAGAGTGAAATTATTATTATTTTTAACAAAAAATTAAAACCGACTTCCAAGGTAAAAACAATAATAACATTAATATGAACTAAAAAGTATTAAATAATTTTTACTATCTAATGGTGCCTTTTTCCGAATTCGGCTAAACCTCAACTATTTCTGTATTCAATCTTCATAATTTTGAAGTCGGTGCCAGTTCCAAAAGTTTCAAATATTCTGTCAGAGGACTGAAGATTCAGCTATCTGGTACCGACTTCAAAATTATGAAGATTGAATACAGAAATAGTTGAGGTTTAGCCGAATTCGGAAAAAGGCACCATTAGATAGTAAAAATTATTTAATACTTTTTAGTTCATATTAATGTTATTATTGTTTTTACCTTGGAAGTCGGTTTTAATTTTTTGTTAAAAATAATAATACTAAATAAAAGTCGATGCACGATGGAACAAGTCACAATTTTTCAAGTGGCTTCGCTCCAGTCTTCAATTTCAACGAGAAAATGTTAGTGAGTATAAAATTAATATTTTTTTTGTTTTTTAATAATATTAAAAATATATTTTAATTTTTTTTGTTTTTTAATTATATATTAAAATTATGTTTTAATTTATTTTTAATTATATTTCAATTAAAATTATAATTTAATAATATTGAAAATATATTTTAATAATAATTATTATTATTCATCAAGATGGGAAAATAATTTATATTTCTTCTTTAATAGGTCCGATTCAGAGTTTGAGGCCCCATCTGCAGTGGTGTCGGTAGCACCGAAAAAGAAGTCAAAGGCGTCAAGCAGCAAACGCAAGGCCGGCCCCGGAAAGCAACACGACTCATCGCCTCCGCTGGAGTTGACCCGCACCTCATCACACAAAAGTGCTCAACGAAAGCGAAAATACTCCTCGCCGCACGAATTTATCACTACACGGTATGTTCGATTATTATCTACTTTAAGTTTGCTGAAATTCTATGCCTGTTTCTGCTGGTTTTTATTATTTATCAAAACTTAGTTCAGTATCCTGTTGAAGTCTGATAAAACTAGGCACCTAATTGTTTACAGTCAAAAGTGAAAGTGCAATACACTTATTCCTATTTTGTTTGTTTTCTTACTAATATTTTTTCTCGATTATTGTATTTTAATGATATGTTAATTTTGTATTTTACAGAACAAGGAGACCGGACTTATTCAATATCTTGCAGACTGAGGAAGCTAGTTGCAGTGAACCCAAATCTCGTGGCGGGGAAATAATATCAAGCTTCTCCAGCCGAGTTTCTACGGGAACGTCTCGTCGGACTGCGAAGACCGGTGGCGAATATTTTGTGGACCTCAAGATCTACAAAAAATCGGACTACGTGTCTCACGCCGCTAATGTGCGCTACAAGACGGCGCTGGTAAGTGTGAAGCTCCAGTGCGACGAGTCATCATCGTCTTGGGAGGCACTGCAAGGCTTCTTAGGACAAGCTTTTACCGAATTTGAGGAGTCAGAGCCCGTCCATTACAGTGACAAAAAATAAATTTTACTAAACTTAATCAATTTATAGTAGATATTAATTTTATTTTTAATATACTAGAATAGACTTATAATCTTTTTAAATTTTTTTTACATTAGTATCGGTTACTGTATTATTGTTTTGATAGCATTGGCTTTTTTAATAGAATAAAATGCCTTTCTGTTCGACGTGTAACATATCTGTACATAGTAAATCATGGGTAGGTCATTTGCGAATTAATTTAAATAGAAAAAGTTGTCAGACAATAGAATACAGTGATGGTGTAGAAATAGTCAGCTCTGCATTTCGTAATCGTATTGTAACTTATAAGATATTACCTCTTGATCAACTTCAGTTAGCTTCAGTAGATATATTTTTTTTCGAAATTCGTAACAAGTTAAAATCTCTTTTAGATGAAAACCTTATTAAACATACATGTGTTAAGGTTAATTTCGAACTATTTGGGACGTTTTTGAAGTTCAACGATAATTCACAAGAAATAAAATCTTTTGGAACCAAAAATAAAATATTACATGGTAATTATGATTTTGAAAAAATATATTTGGAAACAGTTAGTTATTTAAAAACTAGTATAGAGGAATTTGAGGATCGTGACAGTGGGTGGACATTTTTAAATAATTTATACATTGAGATTAATATCAATAAATATCAACCACTTAGCGGTTCGAGTTTTATCAGTTTACCCAAATCAATTCAGGCTAAAAAGGCGTGTTTAAATATTATGAATAAAGATCAGCATTGCTTTCTATGGAGTGTGACGGCAGCCTTATATCCAGCTAAAAATCACCCTGAAAGAATTTCATCATATCCTAATTTTCGTGAATTATTTAATATAAATGGAATGTTTTTTCCTGTAACTTTCCATGACATTAAAATTTTTGAAAAAAATAATCCTAATATTAAGTTCATAATTTATGGTTTAAAAAAAAGTAAAACTATTGTTGGGCCGTTGTATAAATCAGACATTAATAAAACATGCAACGAGAAAATTATACATTTGTTGTATCTAGAAAATAATAACACTTCTCATTATTGTTTGATCAAAGAACCTTCTAGACTGTTTAGAAGCCAAGTTACATCTCATCACAGCAAATTGTACTTCTGTGATTTGTGCTTGATATTTTTCAGTACTTCTAAAGAAGTTGAAAACCATTTATGTGGAGGCGTTGTAACTGTCCTCCCAAATAAGGGCTCAGTAATTAAATTTAAAAACTATGGTCGAAAACAAAACATGCCTTTTTGTATTTACGCAGATTTTGAATCGATGCTACAAACCAATACTGAAGCTAACTGTTCTTCTAGCAAAAATACGACTACATTGCACCAACATTTACCTATAGCTTTTGGTTATTATATTGTTTGTCGTGATGACCCTAGTTACAATCGGTACGTATCATATCGAGGACCTGGTTGTGATAAGCAGTTTGTAGATTCGATTCTTAAAGACGTACAAAAAATATTTGATATACTTAGTACACCAGTCCCTATGATATTTTCTATGGCGGATAAGTCTGATTTTGATAATGCCACACGTTGTCATATTTGTGAAAATTTTATTTTTTCGGACAAAGTCCGTGACCATTGTCACGTTACTGGTCGTTACCGCGGAGCTGCGCATCCGTTTTGTAATTTACAGTATAAACGCCCTTCATTCGTCCCCATTTTTTTTCATAACTTAGCTGGTTATTATTGTCATCTTTTTATAAAAGCGTTAGGCGAGGTTCCTGGTAATATTAAAATAATACCTAAAACAAAAGAAAACTACATCTCATTTACCAAATTTGTACCAGTTACGAATAATCAGTTTTTTCAACTTCGATTCGTTGATTCATTTAAGTTTTTGGGAACAAGCTTAAGCAAATTGTCAGAGACATTAAAACCGGAAATGTTTAAAAAGTTACAAAATCATTTCCCCGATGAAGATGAATTTCAGTTACTCACTCGTAAAGGCATTTATCCATACGAATATATGAACTCGTGGAAGCGGTATGACGAAAAAAGTCTACCCCCAAAAGAATGCTTTTATAGTTCCCTAACTGATCATGATATTTCTGATGAGGATTACCAGCACGCGTGCTTAATTTGGTCAACATTTCAAATCAAAGATTTAGGTAGTTATACGGATTTATATCTAAAAACTGATGTGCTTTTACTGGCAGATATCTTTGAAAATTTTAGACAGACTTGCAAGCAACACTATCAATTAGACCCAGCTTTTTACTTAACAGCACCCAGTTTATCTTTTGATGCGATGTTATTAAAAACAGGAATACAATTGGAACTTATCGATGACTTGTCGATGGTGCGCATGTTACAGAGTGGTATCAGAGGAGGAGTATGTCTGTGCTCTCATAGACATGCAAAAGCAAATAATCCTTACTTAGAAAATTACAAACCATCAGAATCTCCTTCCTACGTCACTTATATTGATTGTAATAATTTATATGGATATAGTATGTGTCAGTATTTACCATTATCAGATTTCAGATTTCTCAATGAACAAGAAATCAACAAATTAAATATAACCGAAATACCGATTGATGCAGAGTGTGGTTATATTCTAGAAGTAGATTTACAATATCCCAAACATTTACATAACTTACATAATGATTTTCCATTTTGTTCTGAAAAATGCATTCCACCCGGGGGGAAAACTTTCAAACTAGTTCCAAATTTGTATGATAAATTTAAGTATGTTATACATTACATTCACTTGCAAACATGTTTAAAACATGGTTTAATATTAAAGAAAATTCATCGAGTGATTAGTTTTCGACAAAGCACGTATTTGAAACAATACATTGATTTGAATACTGCTCTGAGGCAAAAAAGTTCCTCAACATTTGAACAAGACTTTTTCAAACTCTTGAATAACAGTGTGTTTGGAAAAACTTTAGAAAATAATGAGAAGAGGGTCAATGTGCATTTAGTTAATCAGTGGGTTGATAATAATAATGTGACTAAGAAAAGGCAATGTGCACAAAAACTTATCGCTCGTCCAAATTGGCGCTATCGCCACAATTTTTACTGAAAATCTAGTTGCGGTACAATTAAACTCTGATCAAATAATTTTGGATAAACCAATATACATTGGTTTTACCGTACTAGAATTGTCAAAAAGTCATATGTATAACTTTCATTACTCTGTTATTAAACCTTTTTATAAAAATAATGTACAAATGTGTTACACGGACACTGATAGTTTTGTATATCATATACGGACCCATGATTTTTATGATGACATAAAAAGACATTTTTTGCCTTACTTTGATACTAGTAATTTTTGTAATACTAATCAATATGATTTACCCATTCAAAATAAAAAAGTTCCTGGTTTGTTCAAAGATGAAATGGCGGGTAAAATCATAAGTGAATTTGTAGGCCTTCGTTCAAAGTTATATTGTATTAAAACCATAAATAGCACAATCAAAAAAACGAAAGGAATTAAGAAAAATATTGTCAGCAATTTCAATGTTACTGATTACCAAAAAACTCTGTACGAAGGCAACATTGTTCATAAAACAAATGTTTTATTTAAGTCAATAAAACACGAGTTGTACACATGTGCTGTGAAGAAAGTTGCTCTGTCTGGTGATGATGACAAGAGAGTCATATCTAAAGATAAAATTTCAACTAGAGCATGGGGACACACTAGTATATTTAACTTTTAACTAGATTTAATAAGCTGTACCTAATTAAGAAATTCTTTGTATTATTTACTTTCGTAGCATAACCTGTGCATTTTAGTATGTATATTATGTAGATTTAGAAATAAAATATCATTTTATTAAATACATTTGTTTTATTTATTATTTCACAACTACATAGATTTTGCAAGCAAACCTGCAGGCTGATGCTAAATTCAAGTAACGTAAAGTTTTATCAAGTTGAAACATGCTTTACTTGAGTTTAAGTCGGCACTACATGTAGGCGAACGCGTTGGCCGGCGCGCTGGCTCAATGTGTAGAACAGGCGAAATACCTACCGCCAACGCGCGAACGCCCGTTCTATACATTGGGCCAGCGCGCCGGCCAACGCGTCGGCCAACGCGTTCGCCTATATGTAGTGCCGACATTACTGAATCCACACGCGAATATATGAGCGCGCGGTACTGTTTGTAACATGAGTCCTTATTCATAATAATGCAACCTACATGTTGCAATCACTATAATAATGTGAAGACTTTGTTTTAGTATTCATTCTTGCGTCGATAAGCACTGTAATTAGTTACTCACGTCTACATAATTTACAAAACAAACCTTAACTTATATAGTTACTCGCGTGTACATAATTTACGTATTTTTGGTAATAGAGTCTTGGACCTACTACACAACGGTAAGTTGATTTATTATTGATTTAAGTCATTAAAATACATAAAAATAATCGTTAATTCCAAAGATTGCTGATTTAGTGTTAAATATTTTCTTTTTTTTTTACAGATAATGGAACGCGTAGAAGATTTGACTGCTACATCCGAAGACAATGTCTACCTACATGAATATGGGGATACTTTCCAGTATGCTCAAGATCCTTTGGAAGGATTTACTGAAGAGTTTTTAAAAATGAAAGCTCAGCAAAAGCCGAACGCTAAGATTCGGGAACGTCGTCCAGCAAAATTAAGAAAAAAATGTGTTTCTAAAAGTGCACTTAGTAAACTGCATAACCCAGTTCATTCGTTTGTGGTAAACAGCGTTCCCAAAAAAGGTTTCCGTCTGATAAAGATCTCAGTGTTTGATTTAGATGGATCCTAGCAACATTGTGACAGTATAGACGATGATAATTTTTTGTTATCCGCTCAATATGTTGTGAATGAAAACGGTGATGAAATCATGGACCAAACCGAGAAGTTAGTCAGTAATATATCAAAAAAAATATGTAATTACAGTTATATGAGTTGGTTTTAGTTTACTTTGGTATTAAGTATTTGTTTTAGCTGTAGGGTTGCAATAGACTTTAGAATGAATAAGTCGATAAAATTGTAAGATATATTTGTATGAAAATAATATAAGTTAGGGTTTGTTTTGTAAATTAATGTGTACGTAATTATTGCTTAAATAAATTGTATGTATAATGTGAATATATTTTTATTTATTTCTATTTCATTCCAATTTAATTATTTAAATAAAAAGCAACAAATATAAGGTATTTTTTATTGAAAGTGCACATTATTTTCTAAACACCATTTTTTTAAACATAATACATTTTTTAATGCACAATACTTCTTATGAATAAAACAGTTATACGATTCTTCCTTACAATACAGATCGTACAGAATGTTAAATCTCGGAATGTCTTTGTAACTTATATCTACAATATTATTATGATCACACAATTCTTTTACCCATTTCACTTTCTCTTCACCTTTTACGATAATATTTCGGTCTTTTAAGTAAGGTTTAATAATTCTTCTGAATTCTCTGTAATCGATATAGCCTTCGCTCCATCGAAACCCTCTATTTCTTTCTAACCACCGAACATTCTTTTTTTCATCATCGGTTAGCGCTGAGAATGGGTATGGTGGTTTAACATAAAATGTATGTGTATGCTGTTGAGTGGCTATACATAATTCTTTTACTAAAAAGTCGTTATTATTATTTTTAAATCCTTGTAAGTCAACGATTATTGTATTACTATTCATGATATTTTCTTAACGATATTACTCAAAGGCTTATACTCAAATATGCAGTCGTTTAAAATCAGACAATATGCAGCTGTCTGATCAGGTATTTCTTGGTCTGTTTCGATTTCTACTCTCACGTCGATTGAGCCTTTTAACGTTTCGTGCTGTCGCGAACAGTCGATAACGAATAAGGGAGCAACGTCTCTGAATTCTTTCAAACTCATCAACGGTTCTGACCGACGTCCGTGATACGACTGTTGAAATCTGACATACTGTTCGTATAATAAAGTAAATTTGTCTTCTGCAAAACTAACGTTTAATCCCTCATATGGATAGTATGACGAATTTAAAAACACTCTTACATCACGTACGTGACAGTGATCAAACTCCGCCATCGACAATTCACCGTTGTTTTTGCGGTTGGTTTGTAAAGCTAATACAACAAATCGCGGTTTTTCTATTTGAGATGAAGTTTTAATGGACCAAGTATGTTTACGAGTTTTGGGTAATAATGGATACTCGTATAAATCCCAGTTACGATATGCTATTGGAATAGCTCGATCTTTTTCTAATTGTTTTAGTAAATTTATTCTTTCGCGATCAGATACTTTAATATGAGGTACTCTCCAGATAATTTTACTTATAACAATATCTTCCAAAGCTTCTCCTGTTTTCAACTTGATTGCATTAAGGTTAGTGTTACATCTAAGCAACACTAACTCATGTTTGCAGTTAATGATAATTTTTTCATAATCTTCCGCAAATCCTAAAATCTTGTTTAAAGGAATGGATACAGAAAATTCTCCACCACTTGTATTATTTATACCTTCTGGCGACCACCCCCAAACTCGAGCATATTTTGATTCGTTTTCATTTAAGGACAGATAAGACTTTATGGTCGTAGTTACACCTGCGTTTTTTATTTTATCTATTTCTACTCCATTTAATTCATATCTTATGTCTTGAAATAGAAATAACGCTGGATTATTAACGAAATGTACATTTGAAACCTTTTCTTTAGTTGTGCTGTCGTGGACAATTACTTTGCCTTCGATATACAAACTGCTGAGCGAAGGCAGCACATATAAGTCTTGTTGATTGATGGGGATTCGTATTTCATCATTCTTGTTGAAACTTGTTACGTACGGTCTGTATGAATGATACTCAAAACTTTCGATGCTGTTGTCGTATGAGGTTTGTTGAGATATGTTTAAAATATTCATTTTATTAAACCAATTAGCTTGAGGTATTCTTTATTGCTTTTAGTAAGCTTCTTTTTTAACTGCTGTCGTGTGTCTTTGTGAGAAGATCTTTTAGGACTGACTTGGACATTTGATATGGCAGGGGTTTTATGGAAATTTATCATTTTTTCTAAAATGTAAATACAATTGTACCTCTTCACCTCGTAAATTTATTTCTTTGTTATCAGCGTCTAACAGTCTTATATTGATGGAACTAATAGAATTTTGATTGACTGGAAAATAAATTAAATTTTTTGGTATTTCTATTATTCGATAACCAGGAGGTACATTAGGTACAAATTCGTAAATAATATGGCTTGCTTTTCCGTTCACAAATGAACCACTAACTACATCACATTCAATCCTCACGATAGTTGTTGATAGAATGCTTACAGGATACTGTGAATCAGTGCTTATATTAGCTTTTATTGTTTCCATTCCAAAGCCTAGTATGTTCCCAATTGAATCATCTTTATTAAAATGAACGTCTTTAGAACAAAATATATTTGTTTTCAATGTGTTATTATTGCATCTTAGTTTAAGCAGTGTATTTTTTATGTTAGTTTTCAAATAATCACAAATATCTTGAAGCTCGTAGGACCCTTCAGGAATTTCGATAATTTCATTGTCACCGTAATAAAACTTGTTGTTTCGTCCATCAATATTAGGTATAGAGTTGAAAGTTGAAAAGTACAAAAGACCACATTCATAGTCTCCAAGAAGTTCCAACGTCGGAGAATAGTTTGTCGTCAAAGAGGCTCCGCTCCCGGTTATAGATACAGTGAAAGACATTTTGATACTGACACGTTTATTTATTTTTAATATTATTTAAATGTTTCTTCCAATATTTTTTTAAAAATTTAATACATAGATGACCACAGTTTGTTGTTCCAAATGCTTGATGTCTGTTATAATTATAGTTTATGAGCAAATTATTCATATATTTCATCAGTTCTAATGGTGGTTTTAAATTACCAAAGCTATCATAGTATTCTACGTAGCTGTTTTGTTTTACATAGGCTACCCAATGTGTGCCAGGATTCACGTTACTATCTAAATTTACAATTCCACATTCTATTTTTCTAGGTTTTAAAGGCAACTTATCTCTCATGTAAACACCACGAAAGTATGGAATATCACCAGCATACTCCAATATGTCTAAATTCGTGAGCGCACGCCTGGGCAGCCGTCTAATTAGTTTTTTGATGGGTTCAAATATAACCCTGCTCCTTTTTTATGAGGTTTAATATATAATCCTTTTCCAAGAGCGACCGCTTCCATCATTCTGTTGTGTCTTTCAGATTCTTGGAGACTCTTTTGTGCCGCTTTAGAATCGTTTACGGCTTTGGCTATACCTGCTGCACCTCCTGCTAATGAACCTAACGCCGACAATCCCGCAAAAATAGGAATAAGCGGTAAAAGTCCACCACATTTTGGAAGTGGAATTATACGTGGTAAACATATTCCTTTCTTTTTGCTGAACAGTTTTTTCGCAGCTGCATACGCATATTTTATAGCAGAGTGATGATCCTTGGATTTAAGTTTTTTTAAATGGGCATGTATTTTTTTAATACCTTTCTTAAATGATTTAATACCACTTCCAGCTCTGATTTTTGTTTTCATAGCATTTTTTACTATCCACGAGGCAATCTTTTCTCCCTTACCAGCATCTTTTGATTTCAACCTCTTCTTTGCCATACTCAAAAGTTCTAAATCAGCTTTACGTCGAGCACTAGGATCTTTATTTATATAAGCAATATCGTGATGCATGCAAGCTTCATCCAATTTGTTAACTCCTCGATCGCCTTGTAGTATTCGTTTTTGAAGTTTCGTCCCAGGACCGCAAAATTGATATCCAGGTAAATGCAACTCAAACGGTAAATGGTCTATCAAGTTATTGATTACACCACTACCTTCCTTCATTGATAAGTATGTATTGTGATATAGCACTGATTATGTGCTTTATATATCTAAATAACTAATTCACTTTTATCTATCCAACTGTTTTCTTCGGCACCCAATCCTAACCACTTCACAAAAAGTTTGTTGCCTCTTTTCTTTAGAACTTTTTCAATAAGATAAATATCAGGAAATTTAGTTTTTTGTAATTCTTTTCCATAAAAACAACCAACAATGTTTTGTTTATGTTTATCTTGTAATTGATACGTTTGAGGACTAGTTTCGTTGACTTTTATGATGCGAAATATTTCCGTTGACCAATTAGGGGTGTAGCCTTTATAAAAATCTCCTTTGTATTTACTTATACGAACAAAATCGCCAACTCGAAAAGACGATTCTTTGCGTACTTTTTTTGGCTGTTGGCTTTTGATAATATTCAATCGAACTGTATTTTGATTTGAACTGTTAACGTCTATTGGTTTATGTTTTGTAATGCGATGCACAGTATTGTTATAATTGTGCACAACGGACTTTAAATTATTTTTATACCATTCATATTTTCCGCATAAACTAAATAATTTGTAAAGACGTGATTTTATAGTTCTTATTACTCGTTCGACGATAGAAGCTTTTTTTACAGAACATGTGGAATAATGATTTATGTTATAAGTTTTCATTAAATGCTTAAAAGAGTCGTTATAAAACTCTTTACCTAGATCTGTTTGTAAGTTTTTAGGTTTTCGTGTGGATTCTGATAATATACTGCACATAGCACTTGATACAAATTTTTTAGATTTTGATTTTAACGGTCTAACCCACACGTATTTTGATAAAACATCAATCACTATGAGAACATATTTAAATCCTTTATTATTACAACGAATATTTTTGTAAGTCCACTAGGTCAGCTTGCCATAAATCATCCAGACCTTTAATTACCGTATGCCGACGAACGAAGTTTCGTCTCGCTCCTCTGTGTAGTTCATTCACTATATCTTGTTTACTCATTCTGAACAGATTTTGCTGCAATCATGTTATCGATTTCTTGTTTTGTGTAGTACATTTTACTAAAATTTGTAGTAGTAATTTTTTCTAAACTATGGAGATAGTTTCTGACATTACTTTGGATTTTCATCATTTCATTTTTAAGGGCTTGGACACTTTTATCTACGTATTCTTTATTCACAGCCTCGTCGTCTTTTTCTGGAATTTGCACCCCTTTTAATTTCGATGACTTTAAATCGAATTCCCCTGTATCGGACCTTACCAATGTATCGCTAAGAATTTCAGAAAATTCAGATAATCGTAAACGCTTATGAACGTGATGACCAAATTTGTCTATATTCATTGCCGTCTTGCTAGGTTCTGTAGTGTAATAGTACTGCTAAATTTTCCTGATGGCAGCCTTATATATTTCATTTTTTTAATGATACCAGCTTCTTTCGTTTCTTCAAGTATGGCATTAACTTCATTATCTAATCCCGTATTACCAGCTGCCCGAGATGCACATAATATTTTCAGTCTCTCAACTAACTCATTAGGATCATCCCAGTAAACTAAATCAGTGTCTTTCTTAACTTCTTTCAAAATGTCGATTCCTCCACCTCGCTGAAGACTTTCTACGCTACTGGTATTATTTCTAGCGAATTTAAATAGTGGCTTTATCACATGAGTATATTTGAACCCTTTATTACCATTTATTTGGTTCGATCGTTTCCAGTTACGTTTATGTGCATTAGTGTCGATGAGTAGCAATTTATAATTTTGTAAGTCTTCCTCTGTAATAATATCTAAATTAGGTTTTTTTTGTACAACAATTCTGCCAGACCAGAAGTTTTTTTTAAAGAGCGGCTTCTAATTTTCAGAACTTTTCCATCATCGTATAAACGGGTTTTGCCTAGCCAAAGTTTTCCTCGTTCACTTCTTGCTCCATATGGTATATCTTCTTTCAGCGCTTCAGACGATACAGACCAAGACAAAGAATCGTTTGCGATACTCGGTGATGATTGAATAGATTTAAATGAGTTCTCATGGATATCATAATCCTCAGAAGGTGATGTAGTAAGCGTTTTGTCAGGTGTTTTAGAATGAAAGTCGTCATTATCTGAATTTTCTTCATCATCAAGATCCGTCTCAGATTCTTTAAATTTTTCATGTGAACCATTTAAAGATTCTTCTTCGTCTTCTTCATGACGTTTTTTTTTCAGTTTTGCTTGCTAATAATTTTAGCGGACTGACGATCGGTTGAAATATCGTCTCCAGTGCCATGTCATTTGTGTGTTTAGTATTTTTTATCATTTCTACCTTTCTTTTCACTGCAGACGCTGATTTCACAATTTGTTCCTTAAGATTCCGCTCCATGTTAAGAATTCTACTCTGATTGATGTCTCAAGTTATACTACTAGGTAGTGGGGTATGTATATGCTTTATAGAATAAATTAATCCACTATTATAAATGTATCAAATTTCATTCTGTAACAACCATTATTTCGTTCACAATCCTTATTGATTACCACATAACTGTACGGTTTACTCCACACAGTTGAACACATTTCACGGAATTGCGACCACGTCATATCAGACCCTACATGTTCATCGTAGATGTGTCTTAGATTAATCTCGTCTTGTTTAAACAATATGATGAGATTGGCATTATCTCTTACTAGTTGTTTGGGTATTTTAGTATAAGTTTGGTTAAGATAAAAGCAATCAATATTTTTGTGACGACCCATAGCAAAATAATCACGTATATTATTTTGATTTTCGCATGCAACATCGTCAAATATGATGATAGAATTAGGTAAGGCTTCTTGAGGACTTAAAATTTCACTGTTATGATTATACTTGTGATACGATGTATCCACAACTTTTTCCAATACTTTTTCTAAAAAGACGTATTTAGGTTGATACAAAGACTTTGAATACACATAAAGGTTTCTAAATCGTGGACCATTCGGGTGTAGTAACAAACTGATTACTAAGCTTGTTTTCCCACAGTTTGAGGGACCACAAACAATACTGCGAATGGTATTTGGTAGTAAATTTCCATGCCGCTTAACTTCATTTTTAACTGCAGGACAGACACATTCTAATTGAAGTGATTCTTTTTGTTTCAGAAATTTCATAGCTGTTTAATCCAATCGACCACTGTGATTAGTGGATTATGACAAAATGATAATCATGCAGTGTGTTGACTCATATAAACAGATAACTTCAAACATACGAAATTCATTGTTTCTATAATAGCTCGCTAGATATTTCAACCATCCAATCATCGATGAGAAGCGATTTTTGATCACTTGATGCATGAACGAACAGGAGTTATTGGGCATTCTGACACACCGAAGAGAGCGAGGGCGCGAGCGGACAGAGGTACATGTCATGAGCATGTCATTTCATTTACCATCAGTTGATGCATAAACGAACAGGAGTTATTGGGCATCCTGTCCCACCGAAGTGAGCGAGGCGCGGAGCGCAGTTCGCGAGCGAACGGAGGTGCATCAGTTGATGCATAAACGAACAGGAGCTATTGGGCATTCTGTCCCACCTCCGTTCGCTCGCAGAGCATTAACGAAAAGGAATTATTGGGTATTCTGTCCCACCGAAGTGAGCGAGGCGCGGAGCGCAGTTCGCGAGCGAACGGAGGTGGGACAGAATGCCCAATAATTCCCTACTAATGTTTTATTCAGTCCTGTAACCCCTTCCTATTTGAAAGAACGCTTCTCCTTTCCCAACTTGCAAAATTTATCCTGTAGATCCTTTAGACGCACCCTCTTAGATATCCCTCCTCATCGTACTGACTTCTTTGCATATTCCTTCACTGTTTATGCTGCTAAACTCTGGAACTCCTTGCCAAGTCCTATACGTGATTGTAAAACACTTGCACTTTAAAAAAAAGACTACACGAGCACTATTTACGCCTATCCTGACCACGTTACCTATTTCAATAAACCATAATATTATACTGTATTATTAATTATATACGTACGTATATTATTATTATTATTTTATATATATATATATATATATATATATATATATATATATATATATATATATATATTTTATAATATAAGTACCTATGTATTGTATATTATTAAGCATTACGTTATATTATATTTTATTTTATGTTATAGGTACTTGTTATTATGTAGGTTATTGTTAAATTGTCGTGTGCACTACTTATTGTTACCTCTTTTTTAATTTTTCCTGTAATAGGTCTACTGGAAGAGATTCCAATTGGAATAAGTAGTATCTTTGTACTAAAATGTATCTCTTATTTTAAGGTTTTTCTCTGTTAACTAGATAAGTTTACATAAATTATTAAATAAAATAAATAAATAAATAAATTCCATCCCTAAGGGGATGAAAGTTTTTAAACATTTTCTTAGACTATAGTTTAGACGACTAGATATTGGTAAATTCAACCCCCATGAGGATAAAATAAGAGAAGATGGAGGACGTAATTGTATTACTTTGAACCTATTGGAACGAATAAATTAAGACGAACAAATAATTGAGTATTTTGCAGTCATATATTGTCAAGTGCCTACTACTCTGGTTAACAAGTGCCATTTTCATCAAAACCTGATCTCATGCACTGAAAATTATGATTTTGGTCTCATTCGATTCGGAATAGGATTTAGAACATTCTATCAAAATTCCGAGAGGGATTGACAAGAATGCAAAAGTTATAAATAATTAAGTAAACAAAAAGAAGGGTTCGATTTTTTTTATATTACGAAAACTATTTGAGATAATCAAATTTTGAAAATTGATCCTTAAAGAACAGGAAATTTTCAAAAAAAAGTCCTAGATCCTGGAACCTTATTAACAATCCCTATAACTTAAATTGAGCGGCGAAAGTAACGGTAAAAAAGCGTAGTTTGGGTTTCGCGTGAATTGTCGCAATCTGAAACGTGAATTGAAAAATATATTTTAACTGATTAAATATTAATTTAATGGAATAAAAAAAAATTAAGTACCAAGTAGACATAATATCAAGAAACAATAATTTGCCAACAAAAATAAATTATCACAATTTGATAATTGTTAAGCTAATTACGTTTGCGACAGTCTGAGGACTTAAAAAAAAAAAAAAAAAATATTTAAGTATTTATTTAAAATTAAAAATTACAATTTAAAATTAATTATTCTAAAAGTGACTGTCCTAATCGAAGTTGGATTAAGAAGTGACAATATATCAAATGAAAAGTATGCTTCTGGGATTAAAAGAATGGGGACCTAAAAGAATATAAAAGTAAGAGATTCGGAGAAGTTGCTGGCCACCGCTGTGGGAAAGTTGCAGGAGCACGAAGTCAGCTGGTTTGATTCATTAGGGTTCCTTAATTCCTCCACCCCTAGAGAGGCAACTATTTGAGAATTTTGAGCGAAAATGTTGCCGGGATGCTTGTGCCTTCAGGGCTTTCCTTATTCTTGTCTTCTATTTCATATTCTTTATGCGGCTTCTCTGCTTTTCTAGTAGTCTTCATCTTGTACAGGTATAAAATGAGGATAAGTACACCTGTACTTAATAACAGCGTATATAATGGTATTGTAGTATGGTATATAGCTGTATTGTGTCCATGATCTATTCGTAGTGGCTGCTGCATTATAATATTTTCTTGAATACTATGAAGTCCTTGTAGATTGATTGATTTGATGTTCAAAGTGGTGTCGGGCTGGTGAGCGATGTTGTCTGCAATCTTCATCAATTTCAGGGGGTGTCCTTTAAGTTCGTTGTTCTCGTTGACTATTGTGAAATCTTCGGTTATAATTTTGCATTTGATTGAAATAGATAATAGGTCCTTTCAGCTTGGTGAACTCCTGGGTGCTGCATGAAATCTGTATCTTTTCTTCGTGTGGGAAAGATACAATATAGTGTACGTCGTCCAATTTTTCCATTGAGTCTCGTAGAAGGTTGATTGAAGTTAAGTGGCATGTTTCTTTCAGAACTTGGCTGGTGATGAGGTCGTGGATACAGTCAGGTTTCGTGCGAAGACGGTGATTGAAGTCCTTCTCACAGAGATACCAGTTATTATACTTCGGGCATTCAGCCTCTATGTACACGAATGACATCTCGTTAGTTGCAATGAAAGGAGAGGGCGGAATGAGAGCCTGAGCCTTCCTATTTGGTATCACTGCTAATCTATATAAAGTAAAACTATCCTTAGAAATAATAGGGAATCTAAATATAAAAACTACCTGTCTATTACTATAATAGGAACCAGGTTTTATAACATCGTAATAATTTCTTAATTCTAAATCTAAAATTTTATCTTCACCATAAATTGATTTCATTTTATTAACCATTAAACATAATACATCTATACTAATCATCGAATGATGCATGCTCGATGCATGAACAAACGCTAAACTATTTTCTATTCTCATTAACTCATTTAATAAATCATCTATATTCTCTGTTAAAATTACTACAAGCTGAGCAAACTTAGCATATTTAATTAAAGTGAAATCCTTATTCTTATTACTAGCTAAAATTAACGATAAAGTACTATTTATTTTACTCTGATTATCTACTAATTCGGATAAAACACTGCTATATTTCGTTATAAATTCCTTACTAATACTTAATTGATTGTTCATTTCATTACTTATTTTATCTTGATTTTCTTCTAAAACTTTAATTGTTTGATTATATTTTAAAGCATCTGTATAGTCTAAATTTCCTGTAATACTTTTAATAACTGATCCGAGACCATCTGTGATTCCTCTTTTAGCTCTTGAAGGTTCTAATGATTTTACTTGATCAAATATGTCATCTAATTTATTAAGCAAATATTTTATTTGAATTTCATAGACTGCATATGTATCATTATTCAACTGGTTTTCAAAGTCTTTCAATTGGTCCTGTAAAGTCGTCATTTTGTCTTCAATGTCGTCAAGTCTTATGTATTGAATAAATGTATGGTAGTGTGTAGTAATTTTCATATGTACAAGTCGGTATTTGCTAAACATATACTGATTTGTAAATTCTGTTCCATTGTCTGTAACTATAGTCAGAGGTACACCATGGTGGGAACAATATTGTAAAAGGGCCTGTAAAATACTAATTGCTGTTCCATCACGTAGATAATATGCTTGTCCGTACTTAGTAAAAACGTCAATGAATGTCACATATTTTACATTGTCTATAGTCAGTAAGTCCATATGAATAATTTCAAAGGGTTTTGTAGCTGGAGGGACAACATTAAATTGAGGTCTAACGGGGTTTCGATCATATTTCGCCTGTCCACATATTACACATTCTGAAATAAATTTAGTAATTTCAATTTTCATTTTTGGCCAATAGTAATTTCTAGATAAAGCTAAATAAGTTTCATTAATTCCGCGGTGATTGGTTTTTCCGTCATGGTAATGCTTAATTATTTCCTGCTGTCTAAGGTATTCTTTAACATTTTCTATTTCCTTCTTTACTAAAACTAGATTCAAGGAAGAACTTTTAAATTTATCCTGTAAAATCGGTATAATGGTATACATATCTGAAAGAGGGTTAACTAATATGGCTGTTTTAATTTTGGGACTAAAATATTCTTTAACGGCATTAATTAAATCTATTTCTGAGTTTGTTTTATCTAACTGAATACTAACTCTTGTATGATTTTCAAAGGGCTTAGTTACTATGGGTTTTCTTTTTACTCCATCTTCTAATGTAAAAATTATTTGTCTGTGAAATTTATTAAGGGGATCGTCAACTGTGGGTATGCTAAGGATAGAGTTTTCGTTACTGCTATGTGCTGTCATAGTTGAAGAATTAGATTTTTGGCTAGCTGTAATTGTTGAGGAATTTGATCTTTCAGGTGCAGTTATAGTTGATGAATTTGAAGGTCTGCGTATGGTATTAGATAGATTTCCTAATAATGAATTTAACTCGTCTATTTCTTGTATAAGGGAACTGGTTTCTTCTGCATGTATTTCTATTCTAGAATAGAAATACATGCAGAAGATTTAAAAGTTCTTCCATGAATCTAGTTTTAGTAAAGAAGGAAATAGAAAATGTTAAAGAATACCTTAGACAGCAGGAAATAATTAAGCATTACCATGACGGAAAAACCAATCACCGCGGAATTAATGAAACTTATTTAGCTTTATCTAGAAATTACTATTGGCCAAAAATGAAAATTGAAATTACTAAATTTATTTCAGAATGTGTAATATGTGGACAGGCGAAATATGATCGAAACCCCGTTAGACCTCAATTTAATGTTGTCCCTCCAGCTACAAAACCCTTTGAAATTGTTCATATGGACTTACTGACTATAGACAATGTAAAATATGTGACATTCATTGACGTTTTTACTAAGTACGGACAAGCATATTATCTACGTGATGGAACAGCAATTAGTATTTTACAGGCCCTTTTACAATATTGTTCCCACCATGGTGTACCTCTGACTATAGTTACAGACAATGGAACAGAATTTACAAATCAGTATATGTTTAGCAAATACCGACTTGGACATATGAAAATTACTACACACTACCATACATTTATTCAATACATAAGACTTGACGACATTGAAGACAAAATGACGACTTTACAGGACCAATTGAAAGATTTTGAAAACCAGTTGAATAATGATACATATGCAGTCTATGAAATTCAAATAAAATATTTGCTTAATAAATTAGATGACATATTTGATCAAGTAAAATCATTAGAACCTTCAAGAGCTAAAAGAGGAATCACAGATGGTCTCGGATCAGTTATTAAAAGTATTACAGGAAATTTAGACTATACAGATGCTTTAAAATATAATCAAACAATTAAAGTTTTAGAAGAAAATCAAGATAAAATAAGTAATGAAATGAACAATCAATTAAGTATTAGTAAGGAATTTATAACGAAATATAGCAGTGTTTTATCCGAATTAGTAGATAATCAGAGTAAAATAAATAGTACTTTATCGTTAATTTTAGCTAGTAATAAGAATAAGGATTTCACTTTAATTAAATATGCTAAGTTTGCTTAGCTTGTAGTAATTTTAACAGAGAATATAGATGATTTATTAAATGAGTTAATGAGAATAGAAAATAGTTTAGCGTTTGTTCATGCATCGAGCATGCATCATTCGATGATTAGTATAGATGTATTATGTTTAATGGTTAATAAAATGAAATCAATTTATGGTGAAGATAAAATTTTAGATTTAGAATTAAGAAATTATTACGATGTTATAAAACCTGGTTCCTATTATAGTAATAGACAGGTAGTTTTTATATTTAGATTCCCTATTATTTCTAAGGATAGTTTTACTTTATATAGATTAGCAGTGATACCAAATAGGAAGGCTCAGGCTCTCATTCCGCCCTCTCCTTTCATTGCAACTAACGAGATGTCATTCGTGTACATAGAGGCTGAATGCCCGAAGTATAATAACTGGTATCTCTGTGAGAAGGACTTCAATCACCGTCTTCGCACGAAACCTGACTGTATCCACGACCTCATCACCAGCCAAGTTCTGAAAGAAACATGCCACTTAACTTCAATCAACCTTCTACGAGACTCAATGGAAAAATTGGACGACGTACACTATATTGTATCTTTCCCACACGAAGAAAAGATACAGATTTCATGCAGCACCCAGGAGTTCACCAAGCTGAAAGGACCTATTATCTATTTCAATCAAATGCAAAATTATAACCGAAGATTTCACAATAGTCAACGAGAACAACGAACTTAAAGGACACCCCCTGAAATTGATGAAGATTGCAGACAACATCGCTCACCAGCCCGACACCACTTTGAACATCAAATCAATCAATCTACAAGGACTTCATAGTATTCAAGAAAATATTATAATGCAGCAGCCACTACGAATAGATCATGGACACAATACAGCTATATACCATACTACAATACCATTATATACGCTGTTATTAAGTACAGGTGTACTTATCCTCATTTTATACCTGTACAAGATGAAGACTACTAGAAAAGCAGAGAAGCCGCATAAAGAATATGAAATAGAAGACAAGAATAAGGAAAGCCCTGAAGGCACAAGCATCCCGGCAACATTTTCGCTCAAAATTCTCAAATAGTTGCCTCTCTAGGGGTGGAGGAATTAAGGAACCCTAATGAATCAAACCAGCTGACTTCGTGCTCCTGCAACTTTCCCACAGCGGTGGCCAGCAACTTCTCCGAATCTCTTACAATAGGCTATTCTTTTAGGTCCCCATTCTTTTAATCCCAGAAGCATACTTTTCATTTGATATATTGTCACTTCTTAATCCAACTTCGATTAGGACAGTCACTTTTAGAATAATTAATTTTAAATTGTAATTTTTAATTTTAAATAAATACTTAAATATTTTTTGTTTTTTTTTTTTAAGTCCTCAGACTGTCGCAAACGTAATTAGCTTAACAATTATCAAATTGTGATAATTTATTTTTGTTGGCAAATTATTGTTTATTGATATTATGTCTACTTGGTACTTAATTTTTTTTTATTCCATTAAATTAATATTTAATCAGTTAAAATATATTTTTCAATTCACGTTTCAGATTGCGACAATTCACGCGGAACCCAAACTACGCTTTTTTACCGTTACTTTCGCCGCTCAATTTAAGTTATAGGGATTGTTAATAAGGTTCCAGGATCTAGGACTTTTTTTGAAAATTTCCTGTTCTTTAAGGATCAATTTTCAAAATTTGATTATCTCAAATAGTTTTCGTAATATAAAAAAAACCGAACCCTTCTTTTTGTTTACTTAATTATTTATAACTTTTGCATTCTTGTCAGTCCCTCTCGGAATTTTGATAGAATGTTCTAAATCCTATTCCGAATCGAATGAGACCAAAATCATAATTTTCAGTGCATGAGATCAGGTTTTGATGAAAATGGCACTTGTTAACCAGAGTAGTAGGCACTTGACAATATATGACTGCAAAATACTCAATTATTTGTTCGTCTTAATTTATTCGTTCCAATAGGTTCAAAGTAATACAATTACGTCCTCCATCTTCTCTTATTTTATCCTCATGGGGGTTGAATTTACCAATATCTAGTCGTCTAAACTATAGTCTAAGAAAATGTTTAAAAACTTTCATCCCCTTAGGGATGGAATTTATTTATTTATTTATTTTATTTAATAATTTATGTAAACTTATCTAGTTAACAGAGAAAAACCTTAAAATAAGAGATACATTTTAGTACAAAGATACTACTTATTCCAATTGGAATCTCTTCCAGTAGACCTATTACAGGAAAAATTAAAAAAGAGGTAACAATAAGTAGTGCACACGACAATTTAACAATAACCTACATAATAACAAGTACCTATAACATAAAATATATATATATAAAATAATAATA
The DNA here is from genome assembly GCA_905333045.1 of Lysandra bellargus. Taxonomy (NCBI): domain Eukaryota; kingdom Metazoa; phylum Arthropoda; class Insecta; order Lepidoptera; family Lycaenidae; genus Lysandra; species Lysandra bellargus. The sequence goes on along the minus strand of HG995364.1, from coordinate 945,180 downwards.
ATAATATACGTACGTATATAATTAATAATACAGTATAATATTAGGGTTTATTGAAATAGGTAACGTGGTCAGGATAGGCGTAAATAGTGCTCGTGTAGTCTTTTTTTTTAAAGTGCAAGTGTTTTACAATCACGTATAGGACTTGGCAAGGAGTTCCAGAGTTTAGCAGCATAAACAGTGAAGGAATATGCAAAGAAGTCAGTACGATGAGGAGGGATATCTAAGAGGGTGCGTCTAAAGGATCTACAGGATAAATTTTGCAAGTTGGGAAAGGAGAAGCGTTCTTTCAAATAGGAAGGGGTTACAGGACTGAATAAAACATTAAAGAGGAAACAGAGTATTCGGTAATTTCTACGGAAGCGAATAGGGAGCCACCGTAACTGCTTTCTGTATTCGGACACGTGGTCGTATTTTTTTAGGCCAAAAATAAAACGTATGGACTGATTTTGAAGCCGTTCTAATTTGTTCAATATCTCTTCGTTAGCATCTAAGTAGCAAACGTCCGCATAGTCAATGATAGGTTGGATAAGGGTCTGCGCTGATAAAATTTTGGTAGGAGTAGAGAGAAACTTTTGGAGCAGTTTGAGGGAATGCAAGGTGTGGTATACTTTGCGACTAACATTGCTAACATTGGCATTCCACGACAGACGTTCGTCAAAAATAACTCTAGGTTCTTAGCCGTTTTTAGAGAAAGGTATTGTAGCGCCGTTTAATATGATTGGAGGAAGAGAGCCTTTGTCAAGTAAAGCTAGCATGCGTTTACTGCCTATTAACAACGCTTTAGTTTTAGAGGGATTGACAAGTAAACCAAAAGACTGCGCCCAATCACAAATACGTTTAAGGTCATCATTTAAGAGAGCTATGGCAGAAGCTGCATTGGGTATAGTGAAATGCTGGTATATTTGCAAATCATCTGCATAGAGATGGTACTTAGACACTAATATTTGAACAATGAAGTTAATAAAGATAGAAAAAAGAAGAGGGGAAAGTACACCGCCTTGTGGGACACCCGCATCGAGATCAGACCAGTCAGAGTAATCATTATTGATCATCACTCGCTGTAACCGTCCACGAAGATAGCAATTAAACCAAGACAAGACGGATGGGGACAAATTTAAAGACTGTAACATAGCTAGAAGAATATCAAAATCGATCGAATTGAAAGCACTACTAAAATCTAAAAGGATAAGGGCGGTAAGCGATTTGTTTTCCATGGCCCACCGAATGTCATCTGTGATATTTAATAGAGCAGAAACGGTGCTGTGTCCAGAACGGAATCCTGATTGCAGTGAGCTTATATGATTATTTTTTTATAGGAACGAAGAGAGCTGCTGGTGAACGATATTCTCCAAAACTTTAGATAGGAAAGGCAGTATGGAAATGGGACGAAAAGAAGATAGGGAAGTAGGACTAGGAACTTTTGGTAGAGGAATGACATTCGCCATTTTCCATTCCTGGGGGAAACAGCCGGGGAATAATGAAAAATTAAAAATATGAGTCAAAATAGGAAGCAAGGATGGGAGAATCATTTTAATCATCTTGGAAGATATTCTGTCACAGCCAGCAACCTCTGAAGTAATTGATAAAACTGCGAGTCTGACCTTTGATTCAGTACAAGGAGTAAAACTAAAAGCCGGAGAAGTGATGGGCAAATTGGATAGAGATTTTAAAGTATTCAGTTTTATGCCATTGCTTAAAGATATTGGAGGTTGAGAAAAATGTTTATTGAGGGCATTGAGATCGTAATCATTAGAGTCAAAAACAGGAGTCTTGCCAATACCAGCTGATCTAAGAAATTTCCAAGTGTCTGCTGTATTGCGGTTTTGTAAGGAGGAGTAAAAGTAGCGCCGTTTGGCATCGCGACATGTGTGATTGCAGCGATTACGCAACAGCTTAAACTTGGTATGGTTCACTTCGTTTGGACAAAGTTTAAATTTCCTTTTGGCCTTATCACGTGCCGCCATCAGCTCCTTGATAGAATCCGTGAGCCATGGTGCCGGATTGTGCCTTACTTTAACTTTCCTCTAAGGCGCATGTCGGTTATAAAGCTCCAATAAAATATTATTAAAATTAGCAATTTTGTCATCCAAGTTCGAGCTATTAAGTACAGATGCCCAATCTATTTATTAAATTCCTTTCTGAGGGGATGCCTACGTCGTAGTAACTTTGACGTAGGCATGTATGCATACACAGTCTCAGCCCGATCGGTTTAAAATTGACAAAGTTTCATGCAAAATTCCATCTCCTATTTTACCCCCTTAGATATGATTTTTTTTAAAATCCTTTCTTAGGAAACGCCTACGTTACAGTAGCTTTATGCATATGTGAGGTACGACCCGCTTTACTCAAAATATAGATGAATATAAATGACTATTATTTCAATAATAGCCATAAATAAAATGATATATAATGGTAACAATGGTTTTTGTCTTATTGTTTTGTTATTTAACTTGAAATTCTTATGAGAAGTACATATTTCAATTATAATTCATGTGAGTTGAACTAATTATTATTAATAATTAATTCAACTCACATGAATTATTTAAATATGTACTTCTCATAAGAATTTCAAGTTAAATAACAAAACAATAAGACAAAACCATTGTTACCATTATATATCATTTTATTTATGACTATTATTGAAATAATAGTCATTTATATTCATCTATATTTTGAGTAAAGCGGGTCGTACCTCACACATGCAAAGTTTCAGATCGATCGGTGTTTGCGCGTTTTTGGCTGGCTTGGTTTGGCCTTTTACTCGAGGAGTGAAGAAAACAGCTGGATCGACTTCTTGCGTATATTCAGCTAAAAACTTTTACAATATTTTGCGAATTTTTAGAGAAAACGTTAAGGGGTTACAATGCGTATTTTTAAAATGGAGAATGCAAAGTGAACCTAGGTGCGTATGAGGGGTGACACGACGGCGTATCACGTTATCGGCGGCCAATCGCTGCAATTATCGCGTGATGGGTGACCAATGGGCTGCTGCAGGCATGATACGTCATCGAGGAGCAGGATAGCAGATATATCCTATCTTGTGGGTGAACATACTCCCCGGCCTTGGAATCTGGAGCATCTGCAGGTTCCAACAGTTCAGGTATTAAGATTCTTGAGGAAGAAGTGGGCAAATCTTGGAGAAGGCTCGCCGTACAACGCCATCTGCCTTGCGAATATCGGCAACTCGCGAAACTCCGTCTCTGCCCGGGTAGGTTTTGAAGATGCGGCCTAAACTCCACTTCATCGGCGGCAAGTTGTCGTCCTTGATGAGGACCAGCATGTTCTCCTTGAGGTCTCCCTTGTTCTGCTGCCATTTGCTTCTCGTCTGAGGCTCGGACACGTACTCCTGGGACCATCGCTTCCAAAAGTGCTGTCGGATCTGCTCGAGACGCTGATATCGTGTGAGACGATGAGCAGGCACGTCGTGTACCTCGGCCGTTACAGGTGCAGTCAACGGACGGCCAACCAAAAAATGGGCAGGACAAAGGGGGAGAAAATCGTTGGGATCGGTGGAGAGAGGAGTTAAGGGACGGGAGTTTAGGATGGCTTCGATTTGAACGAGCACTGTGCTAAATTCCTCAAACGTCAAATGTGCATTGCCTACCACGCGTCGTAAGTGATGCTTACAGCTTTTTACTCCAGCCTCCCACAATCCCCCGAAATGACTAGCGTAAGACGGAATTATTTTAAAGTTAATATTTTGCGAAATTGCGTATTCTCGTATTTCATCAGAACAAGACTCCAAAAATTTCTTGAAATCATTCATCAAGCCGACAAAGTTTTTCCCGTTGTCCGAGAAAATGTCGCGCAGCTTGCCACGGCGACCAATAAATCGCTTCAAAGCTAAAAGGTACCCGTCTGATGAAAGGTCGCTCACTAGCTCTAAATGAACGGCTCAAGTAACTAAACAAATAAATAGGCATATAATATACGATTTTTTTAATTTAGCGCCCCTGCCTTTACGGTTCAACGTAAACACTGGACCAGCGTAATCAGCGCCACAGCACAAGAACGGAAACCCTGGATTTAAACGTAAACAGAAAAATCATGTTTTGTGGAGACAAAAATAGGAAATTTCTTATCAAAATTAAATTGAGGCGCTTTTTGAATACGTCCACCTACTCTAATTAAATTATTCGAATCTATAAATAAATTTAATTTTGAAAGTTGACTGCAACCTTTCAAAAGTTGCTTATTTTTAATGAAATTAAAAATATCGTTAAATGAATCCCGTTGACTTATCATTGCTAACGTCAACTCTGCACAATTTAATTCTTCGACAGAAAGCAAACCGGTCCGCTTATTATTTAAATTGCGTGCGTTATAGATAAGGCGTAACACATAAGCAGCGGCTCGTTTAAGTCTTATGTACTGCGAAAACCGAGAAAAATTAAATAAACTGATTTCATATTGATCGACGGCATGACAACATACATTAGATGATATTTTAGTTTCTGGTAAATCATTAAATACTAATTTGGATTGTTTTAAATTTGGAATTTCGAAGTTTAAATCTTTTAAAAATGTCGGGCCATTCCACCATAGAGACGAGGAAATAAGCGCGGGTAAGCTTTGGCCTCGTGAGACTAAGTCGGACGGATTGTCTTTGCCCGCTACGTGACGCCAGGCATGTTCCTTAGTCAACTCATGGATCTCTGCCGCCCTGTTTTGAACGTAAGATTTTAACAAATTAATAGGCATACCTAACCAACCTAAAACGACGGTAGAATCCGTCCAAAACACAACTTTATCAAAAGAAGAACGCAGCGATTCCTTTAATTTGCGATATAATCGCGCTCCTAGCAAAGCCCCGCACAACTCTAAGCGAGGTATAGTTGTGGGTTTATTAGGCGCGACCTTGCTCTTGGAACATAACATGCGCACAGTAGCATCAGCTGATCCACAGCTTATAGTCCGAACGTACGCGCAGGCACCGTATGCGATTTGCGACGCGTCTGAAAAAATGTGTGACTCCGTGCGCGTAGGTTCAATACACATTACATAACGCGGAATGCGTCAACAATCTAAATGAGATAACCCATCGATAAATTTATTCCATACTTGTGAAATATCATCGGGAACCGGTTCGTCCCATTCTAATTTTAATAACCAACACTTAAGTTTTAGCGACTGTAATGACCGGACTCAGTAATCCTAGCGGATCGTATATCTGAGCCGCGGATGATAATATAAGACGCTTAGTTATTAAATTATCGTTATCTTGACCGCTACGAACGAACCTGGGACAAATAATAAATTTCATCAGTGATACTATTCCAACCGACACCTAATGTTTTATTTTGAACGTTTTTATCCATTTGTATATTATGTATAGTATGTGATGTCAGAATTGGCCCCAGCTCAGCTATACGCAGCAGGCAAGCCCGCTGCACTGGTATTCTGCAGGGGCCAAAGAGTGACTTCACCACATAATAAACAGGGAAAACAACACGACTATACCAATAATACAACAATAAAACAAAAATAATACAACAATGTAGACAACAATAGACAAAAAACACAAAAAAAAGAAAACGAATACTAGTAATAAATGGTGTACAATTATAAGGTTTTTGCCTATATATAATATAGGCTATATTTTATCACGCTAAAACTAATAGGAGCGAAGAAATAGAGGACAGTGCGTTTTTCGCGTAACTTTCTGCCGCGCACTGTAAAACTCTGGAACGAACTGTCACCAGCAGTATTTCCGGACCTATACGACCTGCAAACCTTCAAGAAAAGAGCGTATTCCCTCCATCCACCTGCAGCTCTTCTGATGTTGCGAGTGTCCATGGGCGACGGTAGTTGCTTACCATCAGGTGACCCGTTTGCTCGTTTGCCCCCTTATTTAATTTTAAAAAAAAGGAAAATGTGGAAAAAACGGGGGGAAATTATTTGAAAGGGCTTATTTGAACTCGCTTATCTCAGGAACTGGTCTCATTTGAAAAATTCTTTCAGTGTTAGATAGTCCATTTATCGAGGAAGGCTATAGGTTATATTTTATCACGCTGACTAATAGGAGCTAAGAAATAGAGGAAAATGTGGAAAAAAACAGGGGAAATTATATGGAAGGGCTTATTTTAACGCGCTAATCTCAGGAACTACTGGTCCGATTTGAAAAATTCTTTCAGTGTTAGATAGCCCATTTATCGAGGAAGGCTATAGGCTATATTTTATCACGCTAAGACTAATAGGAGCGAAGAAATAGAGGAAAATGTGGAAAAAACGGGGGAAATTATAATATGAAATTGCTTATTCTCTTAAGAACTACTGGAGCAATTTTTATGTTATTTGGCAACATGAAGAATAGACCACGTGAAGGGGGGTATTTTTTGCGGAAAAATGTGCGGTTGCGTGAAATTCCTAAGTTACGCAAGCGAAGCCGCGCGGAACATCTTTATATAATAAAATCGTAGGAAAGTCAATTCTGTACATTGAATATTTTTGTACAATAAATAATACTTGGGATGCGATCTTCTATGCTAACGCGGACGAAGTCGCGGGCAACAGCTAGTCTACAATAAAAGACCAATTTATTACACAACATTTATTTGTCTTTTAATTGACAACATTGAATACCACAACCTTATAACTAACACCAATTTGTGTCTAAGACACACACACAAGCTCAACAAATAAAATATAGTTTACAAATACCGAAAGATTACAAATGGTAACGAAAATGTCCATCACAATTCTTTCAATAAGCCACGTCCATGGGGTTTACATTTTCACTTATGGGGAACGCACCGGAACTACTTTCTCATAATATTATTATTTATTATGTTATACAGGGCCCCCGCTTCCATATGCGCAATGCACACGGGCGCCATCCTCTAGGGGCGCCAAATCGCCATCTTTAGGGGCGCCAAAACCAAGGATACAAAAAATTGCCTAAAGGGGCGCCAAAATCCTTTTTTTTTCACACAGGCGCCAGTAGCTCCTACGGGGGCCCTGATGTTATATATGTCACCGTAAGATTGTAAACACCGCGAGATTGTAATATGGACAAGTGATGGATTGTAAAGAAACAGTTTTCCGGTGATTTTAAATTAATTATTTCGTATTTAAAATAACTTCAATGCCAAATGGTATGAGATGTATAACATAAAATAAAATTTAGATATATTTAAAGTGCTGTTTGAATGTTCGGTTATTAAAATTAACCTAATTTATAATTTGTTCAAACGGTGGGGCTTAGTCATTGTCTTAAAAATATTTAGAGGTAAAATAATACGTTGGTTTATCTTACAAAATTTATTATTGTTCAAAAGTAATTTTACTTCTTTTGTGACATAACATAATGCTAAACTCACGTTAAATTAAATTGCTATTGTGTTATAATGTCTCGTTCTTTCAATTTGAGTACATATTTGATACTACATAGCTTCATTTATAATCTCTTTAGGTTATTATCAATATTAGAATTAGTTTTTAACAAAAAAGTAGTTACTTAAAATTTCTAGTTTTTTTTTTTAATTCCATACTTACTCTGGCTTATATAACCCTAACAAGAGATCTTAGATAAAGACCTCGATAACTTTCGCCCCTGACAAATTATATCACCAAAGTAAGAAAATACATTTTTCAGTTTTAACTTAGAAGTTGCTTTGAGCAACATTTGAATTAAAGGAACAAGGCAACTTATTCAACTGTGTTTCTAGAGTAGGTGGCCACCACAAAAATTACAACACCAAAAATAGATTAAAAGCAAATTAGAACAGTAAATGACTTATGTCGACAAATTAAAGATAACTAACACCGACATATTATTATAATTTTCTACAACATTTAGCTCATACTATAATATTATGTTGAATGTAATATATGACACTGCCAATATTTTGGGCTAACAAGAATCTTTAAAGGTTTTTTTAACAGAAATTTAGGTACCATTCGTACAGAAAAAATCGAAACATATAGAACTCACTATTTTGTGCACAGAAATAGTCAATACACAAAATTGTATGAGCAATGAACATTTGTCAGAAATTGTTAGATGCAGTATTTTTCCTTAACACTTAATACTTATTTTTACTACGTTTATTTCTGGTCATAATTATTATAATGGACATCCAATTCTACTACATCAATTCAAGTTGATAATATTATAGAACTTTTAATATGTTTCTCGATGCTACATCAAATGTATATTAAATATACCAATAGTTTATTCTATTAGACATATTATTTTAATAATTCGACATCAATATAATCAATCGGAAAATACATTCATATATTATTTTGTAGTAGTATTTTAAAAGCATATAGGCGGTTTACATCCCACAATATATTTCTTACATATAAGTGTCAGAGTAGACAGAACTAAGGAGTACCTCGACTTCAAACAAACGGGCGAATATACGTGAGTTGGGCACGACTGTCACTTTCAACATGTTTCAGACACGGACGTAAAAAAAATATTTTTTTTACGTCCGTGGTTTCGCAATGCTTAGTAACGCATTAGTACGGCGCGCGCCGGCCGATAAGATATACTATGTCAAACGTATCGAGATCTCTTTTGAATCGGCCTACTCGTTAGTTGTTTACTCTGTAAGTATGTAAGTATGATAAATATAATATATATAATACAAGATTGTCACACCAACTACTATAAAACCAGCCTAAACCAGTTTCCACCAAACTTTACCGCAATATGCTACATAAAACAGGCCTTCGTCGTAACTAGACTGGTTGAAACCGGTATTCGTCATTACTAGAGTAATTGAAACCGGATTTAGCCGCAACCAGAGTGGTTGAAACCGGTTTTACTGTTACTAAAATTATTTAAAGTGGTTTTAAAACCACTAATAAACTGACCTATACCGGTTTTTACTACAAGGGTTATTTACATTTAATGCGTTGGCAATCTCATACAAAGATTTCTGCCTTTTTAATTTTTTTGGATATGTGCTCGTATTATTCATATCAGTAACATTATAATAGAATCTTATTCTAATAAAAAAAAAACCACAAGCGTTTACAAAGCAGAGCATATTATACTCTCTGCACAGAAATTTTATACAAGTTTAATTTTTAGCACAAATTGGATTTCAAAACATTTCCTTAAATCTATGTAACATTATCAAGCAAATATTTGCTTTCAAAATTCTTACACTAAATCTTAAACTTATAAAATTATTTACATAAACATAATAAGGTATATAACAAAAATTGTGTAGACCTAACAATAGTTCGAAAAGTTTAAAGTCTTTAAGAAAAATTCCCTGTAATAATTTTTAAACTAATAATAACTTATTGTACAGACTGTAGGATATTTGAATATAATTTATAACATTGTATAATATGACGTAACAAAATTTGTCTTTTTTGTAAAAAAATATAGGGGCTAGCTTAAACTTTAAAATTTCAAAAGGTTAGGTTACTTTTGTATAGTGATAGAAAAATACACGTCATAATATAGTACTGTTATAGGAGTATAGAATTTTGATAGAAACAATATTTCTTATGAATAAATAGTTAAGTTATGGGGTCATCGTATGAAAGTTTTTATTGAAATTTGAAGTCCAAAAGGTCACTCAAAAATTTCGTCGCAAACCGAAAACTATGTCAAATTAATTATGTACGATGTAAAATATTATAAATTATTCTTATTTGTAATATTTTAATACAGTTTGAGCGATATTTTGTACTACAAGAAGGGTACATTCAAAGAATTTTAAAATATTTTAGCATAATTATACAACAACTACAAGTAAATCTATAAAACATTACTATTAACATCTTTTATAAAATACACGGACGCAAGAGAGTTTGGCAAACGAAAGATTAAGCCTTATAAATTGCTGCAAAATTTTATTTGTGTGGCAACATTCTGATTCTAAAAAAAATTAACCTTACTGTTAAAGTAAAATGTCAATTAAATTTTTGAAATCCCGCGCCTTCTTTATATTGTTCATGGTAATTATTAATCTATGATCATAACTTGTAACTTATCTATGAATCTATGACTTTACTCTATGACCATTTTCTGCGTGTTCCCACCAAAATTGTCTCTCTGTGTCCGCCATACTTTTTGTCAAGATCGCTAGACGCTAAAGTATACTATAAAAGTTATATAAATCTCTTCATGTTTTTTTTTGTCCACATGTTAACATGGTAGCAGAGCGTGGTTAGTAAAAGTGGACAAAAATAAGAGCCGCCCCGACCTGCCGTATAAAGTTTCAAGAAAAATTAAAAGTGGCGAGTATAACCTCACTTTCGGTTACCGCGCTCGCAAGTGAGTTTTCTTTTCATTTTAAGCTATTGAATGTTAATGAAATACAAATATGGCTGGAAATAATTAAATGATGTCGATCGAGAAGTTAACTGGCCGTGACAATTGGTCAAGTTGGAGTTTAGCGGTCAAAGCATACTTGCAACACGAGGACTTGTATAGTTGCATCATAAAAGAACCAGACGCTGCAGATCCTAATTCAGTTAAACAAGACGTCAGAGCCAAAAGTAAGTTAATATTATTGGTAGACCCAATTTTATATGTGCACATTCAAGAAGCCGAGAATGCAAAACAGGTATGGGAAAATTTAGCAAAAGCATTTGAGGACAGCGGTCTGACCCGAAAAGTGGGTTTATTAAAAGAACTTATTAACACCAATTTAGAGAATAGTATGTCTGTCGAAGACTATGTTAATAAGATAATGTCAGCCGCACACAAATTAAGGAATATAAAATTTCATGTAGATGACGAATGGTTGGGTACTTTAATGCTGGCAGGTTTGCCTGACATATACAGGCCGATGATAATGGGCTTAGAAAGTTCTGGTATGAAGATTAGTGCTGATTTAGTAAAAAACAAATTGCTACAGGAAGTAAAGACATCAGACACTACCGCACTTTATACAAACTCAAAAATGTATCAGCCTAAAACGTCCAAAAGTAATAAGAAAGGTCCAAGATGTTTTCAGTGCAACAAATATGAACATTTGAGTAAAAATTGTTGGCATAAAAAGTCAAATGAGAATAATAAAAATACTGATACTAAAAATACAAGCTATATTGCAGCTTTTTCAGCTTCTACAACAAACAACAGCTATCAGTCATGGTATGTAGACTCCGGTGCTTCCATGCACATGGTAAATTGTCAAAATATGCTTCAAAATGAAAGGACAACTTCTACGAAGACAATAAAGGTAGCGAATGACAAGTTATTATCAGTACAGAGTGCAGGACAGTTGGTTTTGGAAGTTTGCAATGGCAAAGGTCAGTATAATAAAATTATGTTTCAAGATGTATTATATGTGCCTGAGCTGGCAACAAATTTAATATCTGTTAGTCAGATCATTAAGAATGGAGGACAAGTCAAATTTAACAATAAAGGCTGTATTATTTTGAATAAAATTAATGTGATTGTTGCCACCGCAAGCTTAATCAACAATATGTACAAATTAAATGTGAAATGTGAACAGGCATATATTTCAGATGTTGATGAGCAGGATATTTATACATGGCATCAACGCATGGGCCATTTAAATTTCCAAGATTTGACTAAAGTAGTTGAAAACACTGAAGGTGTAAAAATAACTAAGAAAGATAATAAATTAACCTGTATTACTTGTTTAGAAGGGAAACAGAAACGCTTGCCGTTCAAACAAAGTGTTTCTAAAACTACAAAACTATTAGAATTGGTGCACTCCGATATTTGTGGCCCGATGGAAACAAGGTCCCTAGGAGGTGCAAGATATTTTATGACATTTATCGACGATTACTCTAAAAAGGTATTCATATACTTTTTACATAATAAATCAGATGCTTTAGAGAAGTTTAAAGAATTCAAAAGTCAAGTAGAGAAACAACTAGAATGTCATATAAAATGCCTTCGCTCTGATAATGGCCTTGAATATGTCAACTCCAGCTTCTCTGAGTTTCTTAAAAGTGAAGGAATAATACATCAAACGACCAATCCATACACTCCCCAACAAAACGGAGTGTCTGAACGGATGAATCAAACATTAGTACAGAAAGCAAAGTGTTTGTTAATTAATGCAAACTTACCAAAGATGTATTGGGCGGAGTCCATTCACACTGCTACTTATCTGATCAACAGGACATCAACAAGGTCACTGAACTACAAGACTCCACAAGAAATTTGGTCAGGAAAGAAACCAAATTTACAACACCTAAAGGTGTTTGGCTGCGAAGCCATGATACATCTTCCCAAAGAGAAAAGAAAAAAGTGGGATCCCATGGCACAAAAAGCTATATTTATTGGATACTGTGAGTATACAAAAGGTTACAGATTTTTATTACAAGGATCCAGAAAAGTAATAAAAAGTAAAGATGCTGTTTTTCTAGAATCAACAATTAAAAGAAATTATGTTCCGGTGGATTTGACAATAGACAGTTCTACATGTGATTCATCATCTGAAACAAATGACGGGCAATCACCTGAAGTCTCTGAAGCTATTGATTCGCCACAATCCACAAACACTGATCGTTTCACTGAAACAAATGATTCTACGAGTGATTACTCACCAAATGAAAAGTTTAAAACACCATCTCCGACAAATATTACTTTCAGACCTAGAAACAAAATTTTATTTCAAAACTTGATTATGGGCAGAGCTACTTGTGTTCCAATGAAGATGTTACTGTTCCGTTCAATTATAACGAAGCAATTGCTTCCCCAGATTCTGAAAAATTGAAAATATCAATTGTAAAAGAACTTCAAGCTCACCATCATAATGGAACTTGGACAATGGTAGAAAAGCCCCCGAATGCCAAGCTGATTGGATGCAAATGGGTTTTCCGCATAAAAGATGACCCTACAGGTCCTATATACAAAGCTCGTCTGTGTGCAAAGGGCTATGTATAACAGGAAGGAATTGATTATGAGGAGACATTTTCGCCGACAGTAAGATACGATTCCATTCGATTATTAATATCTATTGCAGCTCAAGAAAAATTAGAAATTATCCAATTTGATGTCACCACTGCCTTCTTGTATGGACAACTGAATGAATATATACTGATGGAGCCACCTGAGGGACTGGACTGCGAGCCAAACAAGGTATGTAAACTTATTAAATCCTTGTACGGGCTAAAGCAATCGCCCAGGTGTTGGAATCAGAAATTTGATTCAGCCCTTAAGAAATTTGGATTCGAGAAAAGTAATGCAGATCAATGTGTGTATATTGCACAAATAAAAGGACTCACTTGTTATCTATGTCTGTATGTCGATGACGGACTATTAATCTGTAGAGATAAATCAGTGATAATGGAAGTGATTAATGAACTTAAATCTAATTTTGATCTAAAAGTAAGTCCTAATTTAAGAAATTTCATTGGTATGCAAATTGAGAGACATGAAAAAGGAATTTTTATTCATCAAACAAACTATATTAACAGTTTATTAAAGAAATTTAATATGCAAAATGCTAATTCCAATAGTATTCCTGCTGATCCGCATGTAAAACTCCAGAAGGCGGATGGACAGACTTAAAAAGGATTATCCGTATCGAGAGGCAGTTGGATCTCTGATACATGCAGCAACAGTAAGCCGACCCGATCTCATGTTTGCAGTGAGTCAGGTAAGCAGATACTTACACTCATATGATGACTCGCACTGGAATGCTGTAATGAAAATATTCAAATATCTTAAAGACACAAAGGATTATGGATTAAATTATAAATCTGATGCAGAGTATACAGAATTAATTGGATATAGCGATGCTGATTTTGCTAATGATATAGAAACAAGGAGATCCATAACCGGTTATGTCTTTATGAAAAATGAAGCAGCTGTCACTTGGTCAACGCAACGGCAACAAACTGTGGCATTGTCGACTACCGAATCAGAATTTATGGCCTTGTGTGCAGCGACTAAAGAGGCTATTTGGCTAAGACAGTTACTTAGTGACATTTCAGAATTTAAACAAAACTCTGTGTGTATCAATATTGACAATCAGAGTGCTATTAGTGTGGTTAAAAATAGTGAATTTCATAAAAGGTGCAAACATATTGACATTAAGTACAATTTTGTTAAAGAAAAGTACCATAACAAAATAATAAGTTTATACTATGTACACAGTTCAAATCAATATGCTGATATTTTTACCAAAGCTTTGCCTAAAGATAAATTTAAATATATGAGACATAAAATTGGTATGTTAAAGTTGGTAACTTAAGAAAAACTTAAGATAAAGTTTATTTTTGTTTTTAGTAAGTCTGTTGTAACTTGTAACTGTCTTGAAATTGTTAATTAAATAGAAGGCTCGAATTTGGGAAGAGTGTTAAAGTAAAATGTCAATTAAATTTTTGAAATCCCGCGCCTTCTTTATATTGTTCATGGTAATTATTAATCTATGATCATAACTTGTAACTTATCTATGAATCTATGACTTTACTCTATGATCATTTTCTGCGTGTTCCCACCAAAATTGTCTCTCTGTGTCCGCCATACTTTTTGTCAAGATCGCTAGACGCTAAAGTATACTATAAAAGTTATATAAATCTCTTCATGTTTTTTTTGTCCACATGTTAACACTTACCTTAACCTTAATTAAGACTGTATAATAAATAAATTTTATCGTTGTTAATTTTTATACATGACTTTGACGATAAAATATTCTTATTTATGGCGGATAACGAGTAGAAAGTTGCCATGATAAAAATTTTGAAAAAATGCAGGCTTTTCTTTCGAGTTCGTTAGATTATTTACAAAATATAATCCAAAGAGATATTTTATATAACAAATAATTTCGTGTTTTCGATTCAATACTACTAACATTTTAAAAAGTTATTTTTCTCAAAAATAAAAGCCCAATAGACGACCTTAACCAAAAAGTTGACATTGATAACTGCATTATATCTCTTTCTATATCATCTATCTCGCTCCACCCTTTTCACACATAGTAGGTATAACACGTGAATAAAAGTTATCAGGTAAATTGACTTCATTATGAAGACATACTCCCTGTCACTTTTACCCTGCTGTCCTTAAATTCCAAATATTATCATGCGTTTTTCTTAAATCTAAAGACTGTTTTTATCATCATAATCAGCCCATGTCAAATAAAACGTCGTCACAAAAGCAGAATGTTTACTACAGTAACAAAGACGACGATGGACTGATAATAATGATATGAACTAGAACAACATTGTAAAATAAACTCAAAACGAGATCGTTTTTAATTCTAAATACATTCATAGATTTGTATAACAATATAATTTCAATTTTTAAAACTAACTTATCCTTAGTTTTAGCGTACAACAAAAAAATACCAGATTGGTAAATATCATCATGTTTTACATTGGCAATTTTCTTATTATTGAAAAAAAGAGCGTATTTTATCATTTTACACGACTTTACGAAACGAAAATTACAATCAGTGTTAATCTTAATATAAAATTTGGTATGGAGCTCCATATACACCAAAAGTTACATTAAATTTAACTTAACGATTATATTTTTGTTGATACTACGCTGGGAGTTATTTGGACGATGATTTAGCCCGTATGTTGTAACCCATTCAACATATTTTATTATTATAGGACACATATTATATACTAACTAGAACATTATTATCGGGCCAAATTGGCCAGCAGTTATTCATATTATATAACATTTAACAAACAGATTGCTTCTACTACAAGTTACAACACATTTCGGATTACACATAATATTATGTATTTTATAATAACAGCGTATGTACTAAGCTAAGCGATACGTCTGAGCGTACGCAATTTAAAACGTATACGTATTTTGTACCGCATACGAACCCTCGAGCGTATACATAGCGTGCGAACCATAAAACGTATACGCACTCCTAAGCGTATACGTATTCTCGAGCGTATACGTACCGTTGAGCGTATACGTACTCTTAGGCGTATACGTACCCTCGAGCGTATACGAAATATGCGACCCATGAAACGTACAGGTACTAATAAGCGGTACTAATAAAAATACCTTTCAGCGTGTACGTAGTGCGTGTATGTACGCCGCAAAATATGCTTTAATTACGATACCTCTGCCTTCCAAACCTATTTTGCTGCAAACGCTTATCCGGTAATATGTATGTGTAGGAGGCCGGGACCGCATATACAACTGTACCCGCGACCGACTCTCGACCGTATACGTTCAAGCGTTCCACTCGAATCATCACACCGTACCTCGTGAACGTAGAGTTAGCTGCCGGTACCAATATTGGTATAATATTACTAACGAAATGTGCATGAGTTGTACCAAGATAACTCTCAGTATACGGCTGCGGCACGAAACGACGTCGAAGCGGAGACTGAGGTATATCATTAAAAGAACTAGGTTCATAATTTGGTTCACCAGGTGGATATCCAGCGGGGACCAAGTGGTAACCAACAGGTCGATATCCCACCCCGATCCACTGGTACCCGTCGACCCAGGGCTGGCGCTCGTCACAAAAAAGTTGATAGTGATCGCCCTCAAAGTTGCAATCACCCATAGATACGCTTTTATCATCCATAGATACGTCATCACCTAATGGCTGACCATGGCCCGACAGCGGGCGGTGACCGAATCAACCCAACTCATTGGCGAGGAGACTCGTAGCGCTGACCTTGGCCGAAAGTAGACCAGGGTTGGTCTCGCTGTAACTGAAAAATATATCTTATTAATATTCTTATTACATAAACACTTATCCAACTCTATTAAAAAAAGACGGGTTGCACTCCGGGAGTGCCGACAGAAGTGAAAACTTGATTATTAACGTTGTGTATTATTTTTTATAACCCATTTTTTATGAAAATCGATTTAAAAAAAATCGATTTTTTTAAATTACAGTAGGGAATTATTGGGCATTCTGTCCCACCTCCGTTCGCTCGCGAACTGCGCTCCGCGCCTCGCTCACTTCGGTGGGACAGAATACCCAATAATTCCTTTTCGTTAATGCTCCGCGAGCGAACGGAGGTGGGACAGAATGCTCAATAGCTCCTGCTCGTTTATGCATCAACTGATGCACCTCCGTTCGCTCGCGAACTGCGCTCCGCGCCTCGCTCACTTCGGTGGGACAGAACGTTTATGCACCGCGAGCGAACGGAGGTGGGACAGCATGCCCAATAACTCCTGTTCGTTTATGCATCAACTGATGGTAAATGAAATGAAATGCTCATGACATGCACCTCTGTTCGCTCGCGCCCTCGCTCACTTCGGTGTGTCAGTGTGCCACTTACCAAAAAACATACCTCGGCTTAAATATACTAACACACTATGATGTTTAGTATGTTTAAGCTTACATTTCAGGGGATAGGAATTTAGGATCTTATCAATAAATAAACACCAGTTTTTATGCATTTATACAAATAAACACAATAATGTCTTCGTTTGTGTCATGCAGATTTCTTCGTCATTGATCATCCGATCTGAAAAAGAAAACCGAATGTTATGTACATCCACACTTACATAATAATCACCATTTAGAGTCACGAGTACTTTAAAACTACGATGACGATTAAGGATATTTGAGTAATGCTTCATCTAAAAATTATGGATTAATTATGTTTCTAGTAATAACTTCGACTTATTGGCATTCAAATAATCTCGAAAATATTAACGTTATATTATGCAATAACAGTTTTACAGGAAATATATTATGAATTTTTATATTTAAATTTGTTATTATTAAAATAACTATTGGTTATTAATTATTATTCTGATTAAATAATTACCTCTAATATGTATCTACTACATAAACCTCATTCAATAAACTAGATACATTTAGATTCAAATTTACTTACAATTAAATAATGCCTGGTCTAATCCTTTTTCTGCGTTCCGCTGTGATTTTTGATGAACTTCTCTAATTTTCATGCATCTGAAAAAAATAAATATATTTTTTCCATCAAACAACACACGTAAAAGTATAATAGTGTTTTATGAATAAGGTAATTATTCATATTATATTACATTATTCAATTAAATTTATGACTCATCCCTACCATACCATGGTACCTACGCATGGTCTAATTGCATTAACTTTTCTTTGTAAATCATGAAGCTAATATAGAAAAATACTATTCAATAAGAGTACCACATTAGATTTAAATATTTGATGGGTAACGAATAAATATATTGGTAATTATTTAATTTTAAAATGTAACAATGTACTTAATAAATAATGAATCGTTTTCAAAAACTAAAATATTATCAATTTAAATCAAAACCTAAATAATTGTGTAACGAATTAAATCTATAATGAATACTGGTAAGTAATTTATTATTAATTATTATTCTGATTAAATAATTACCTCTAATATGTATCTACTACATAAACCTCATTCAATAAACTAGATACATTTAGATTCAAATTTACTTACAATTAAATAATGCCTGGTCTAATCCTTTTTGATGAACTTCTCTAATTTTCAAGCATCTGAAAAAAATAAATATATTTTTTCCATCAAACAACACACGTAAAAGTATAATAGTGTTTTATGAATAAGGTAATTATTCATATTATATTACATTATTCAATTAAATTTATAACTCATCCCTACCATACCATGGTACCTACGCATGGTCTAATTGCATTAACTTTTCTTTGTAAATCATGTAGCTAATATAGGAAAATACTATTCAATAAGAGTACCACATTAGATTTAAATATTTGATGGGTAACGAATAAATATATTGGTAATTATTTAATTTTAAAATGTAACAATGTACTTAATAAATAATGAATCGTTTTCAAAAACTAAAATATTATCAATTTAAATCAAAACCTAAATAATTGTGTAACGAATTAAATCTATAATGAATACAATAACTACTACACTTACTTTTAACTATTCCTTTATCTTCCCATTCACTTTTGATGTAGGTCTAAACCACGATGATACTCACCGCGCACCACGTTGCATATTAACGAGCCAAGACGGGAAATCATAAGAACAGAACGATTGAGTCGCTAGGGTTGTCAAACCTACTATATATTATAGTATCCTACTATTTTAAGGGATCAAATATTATATTTCAAAAAAAATAGTATGCGAAACTACTATATTTTGCGTAAAGCAGAACGCAACCAAGCTAAAATGAATCTTATTCCAATAACGTTGTATTGTGTTGTGTGCGTGCAAATTAAACCATGCGTCAAATTCATAGCTAAGTAAAATAATAAATTATTAACATCAATAGACCGTGCTTGTAAATAATTTTTGAATTTTTTTGGAATTGGTAGATGCGTGATGTTTATGTAAGAACTAGGAAGAGCGTTTGTGATTTTAGGCAAAATATAGCAATCTATATTTGCCTTGAAGTCACCTAAACAAGACTCAAAAACTAATTCACATACCTGAGTGGCATTTGTTATGTTATTGTTTACTGTAGAAATAGCGGAGTCAGTGCAATGCCTCACCAAACCCAGTCTATGACATAGTTCCTCGGTGATGAAGTTGCAAGTACTTCCGTTATCCAGCAACATTCTTGCTTTATGAAATTGGCCATCTTTGTCTTTTACACGCACTAAAGCTGTGGATAGTAGAACACAAGATGCATTAGAAGACAATGAAGTGCTTGATGTAAGAGCTATATTAGAAGTAGAAGCAGAAGATGATGATGATGAATTTTTGTTGACCTTATCTTTATGTAAAAGTGTGTTATGTTTAAAATTACAATATTTGCAATTAGATAATCTGCACCGGTTTTGATGATGACCTGGGCGCAGACAATTGATGCAAACTCTACTTTCATTCACCTTTTTTATTCGTGAATCAACATCAAGTTTGATAAATGATGGACAAGAAAACAAAAAATGATTTTGTGAACACATAGGACATGAAATGTTACTTTTAGAATTGTTATTATGTTCACTGTTAAAATTAGGTTTGTCTTTTTTAAAAAATGAATTTTTGTCACTATTCAATGAGTTTGAATGACTTTTATTAATGTAATTTAAACGTTGTGAGTCAAAATTCAAAGTTTCCAATAAATCGCACCTATTATTTAAAAATTTTTTGAATTGTTCAAGACTTGGTGAATTACAATTTAAACTGCCTTTATATTCCTCCCATCTTCGAGCAGTGGCAAGGTCTAACTTTTTGGATAAAAGAAATATCACAACTGAGTCCCAGTGGTCGACTGGCTCACCGAGTGCAGAAAGCGCTCGGAGGTTCTTATTCATAACATCAATCAAATTCCTAATTTCCGCACTTGATTCAGTTGTTATATTTTTTGCATTAAATAAAGCTTGTAGATGATTATTAATTAAAAGTCGTGTATTGTCAAACCTGTCAGTTAATAATTGCCATGCAATGGGGTAGTTGTTCGCTGTTATGTCTAAACTTTGAATAATGATAGCGGCACTGCCTTTTAAGGCAGCCCGTAAATAATGAAATTTGTGTACCTGTGATATGTTGTTGTTGTTATGGATAATAGAAAGATACGTATCTCGAAATTCCAACCATTCCTGGTAGTCTCCACTAAATTGAGGTACACTGATAACCGGTAAATTGAACTTGGGAGCACAGTTAACATCTTGATCGACAGCCATTGATACATCTCGAGAAGCTGGTGGTGACATGACAGTATTCAACAAAAGGCGTGCCGAAGAAACTAGACTGTAATATTGTTCCTCGTATTGCTCACGAACTAAATATTCGTCTTCCACTTTTTCCGACAATGATTCAATTTCCGTCTGTAATGCATCGAATTGATCGAATGTAGTGTTTATTCTATTTATTCGACATTCTAGTTCGCATTTTTGTCTTTCGGCGAGTGTTTCATGACCACTAATAAGCTCTAAAAAACTTCCGAATGACGTTAATTTAGCTTTTAGACTTCCACGTTTCTTAATTAAATCTTTAATAGAAGCCATTTTATGTTAAAACAAGATTTCGAACGATAATATGCCCCTTAAAAAACGTCAATGTTTAATAAAAACCCGGTTTAAGTAATAAGAAATAAACAAAGGAAACTTATTGTGATAAACACGCGGAGCCTGAAATGGCGCCGGCGCCTGCGCTGACTTGATTACCAAAACAAACAATCAATTGAAATCGTAGTAGAAACAACACTTATTACACAAATATCGTAAAAATATTGTGAGAAACACGAAGCTATAATGATTTACAAGTATATTTTTTGCTATTTTAATGTAATTGCATTTATAATTACGTACTAATATTGTGTCAGATGATGCAATATTGAAAAAAAAATACGAAATGCAACTCGAGGGAAATGATTGTAATTTGTAAGGAAAAGGAAAATTGGAACGAACTCACTCGATTGTTTCTTCTTGTCCCCAGTTAATTCCTTGATTATGGGCTGCACAGTTATAATGTGGCCATTGGGTTCGAAAGTGCCGAAAAAATTTCTTTGTTCTGATTCCAATATGGCGTGGGCAGGCGATGTCTCCCTTCCTGAATTTTGCAGTTTGGTCGCTTGTTTCATATTTGAAGGACCATTTTGTATGTGTTATTTACTTAAACTTGTGGACTGTTAGATGTAATTGTAAAAATAAGATATAATTATTACGTTTGTAGAAGAATGGATGATGCGTTCCCTGGCCAGGGATCGGATGTAAAGTGAAGTCGTCTGTGAAGTGAAGATATATCCGGTATTGCCAGTGCTTCTGTGTTGCCAGTTGACACAGCCGGAAGACGTCTTGATACCTTTGTGTTTTGCCCGTAAAAAAAGTGATAACCGTTTATGGTTACTCTAAATGCGATGATCGCGTACATATACCATTCATATTTTCCGCATAAACTAAATAATTTGTAAAGACGTGATTTTATAGTTCTTATTACTCGTTCGACGATAGAAGCTTTTTTTACAGAACATGTGGAATAATGATTTATGTTATAAGTTTTCATTAAATGCTTAAAAGAGTCGTTATAAAACTCTTTACCTAGATCTGTTTATAAGTTTTTAGGTTTTCGTGTGGATTCTGATAATATACTGCACATAGCACTTGATACAAATTTTTTAGATTTTGATTTTAACGGTCTAACCCACACGTATTTTGATAAAACATCAATCACTATGAGAACATATTTAAATCCTTTATTAATCAACGAATATTTTTGTAAGTCCACTAGGTCAGCTTGCCATAAATCATCCAGACCTTTAATTACCGTATGCCGACGAACGAAGTTTCGTCTCGCTCCTCTGTGTAGTTCATTCACTATATCTTGTTTACTCATTCTGAACAGATTTTGCTGCAATCATGTTATCGATTTCTTGTTTTGTGTAGTACATTTTACTAAAATTTGTAGTAGTAATTTTTTCTAAACTATGGAGATAGTTTCTGACATTACTTTGGATTTTCATCATTTCATTTTTAATGGCTTGGACACTTTTATCTACGTATTCTTTTTTCACAGCCTCGTCGTCTTTCTCCGGAATTTGCACCCCTTTTAATTTCGATGACTTTAAATCGAATTCCCCTGTATCGGACCTTACCAATGTATCGCTAAGAATTTCAGAAAATTCAGATAATCGTAAACGCTTATGAACGTGATGACCAAATTTGTCTATATTCATTGCCGTCTTGCTAGGTTCTGTAGTGTAATAGTACTGCTAAATTTTCCTGATGGCAGCCTTATATATTTCATTTTTTTAATGATACCAGCTTCTTTCATTTCTTCAAGTATGGCATTAACTTCATCATCTAATCCCGTATTACCAGCTGCCCGATATGCACATAATATTTTCAGTCTCTCAACTAACTCATTAGGATCATCCCAGTAAACTAAATCAGTGTCTTTCTTAACTTCTTTCAAAATGTCGATTCCTCCACCTCGCTGAAGACTTTCTACGCTACTGGTATTATTTCTAGCGAATTTAAATAGTGGCTTTATCACATGAGTATATTTGAACCCTTTATTACCATTTATTTGGTTCGATCGTTTCCAGTTACGTTTATGTGCATTAGTGTCGATGAGTAGCAATTTATAATTTTGTAAGTCTTCCTCTGTAATAATATCTAAATTAGGTTTTTTTTTGTACAACAATTCTGCCAGACCAGAAGTTTTTTTTAAAGAGCGGCTTCTAATTTTCAGAACTTTTCCATCATCGTATAAACGGGTTTTGCCTAGCCAAAGTTTTCCTCGTTCACTTCTTGCTCCATATGGTATATCTTCTTTCAGCGCTTCAGACGATACAGACCAAGACAAAGAATCGTTTGCGATACTCGGTGATGATTGAATAGATTTAAATGAGTTCTCATGGATATCATAATCCTCAGAAGGTGATGTAGTAAGCGTTTTGTCAGGTGTTTTAGAATGAAAGTCGTCATTATCTGAATTTTCTTCATCATCAAGATCCGTCTCAGATTCTTTAAATTTTTCATGTGAACCATTTGAGGATTCTTCTTCGTCTTCTTCATGACGTTTTTTTTTCAGTTTTGCTTGCTAATAATTTTAGCGGACTGACGATCGGTTGAAATATCGTCTCCAGTGCCATGTCATTTGTGTGTTTAGTATTTTTTATCATTTCTACCTTTCTTTTCACTGCAGACGCTGATTTCACAATTTGTTCCTTAAGATTCCGCTCCATGTTAAGAATTCTACTCTGATTGATGTCTCAAGTTATACTACTAGGTAGTGGGGTATGTATATGCTTTATAGAATAAATTAATCCATTATTATAAATGTATCAAATTTCATTCTGTAACAACCATTATTTCGTTCACAATCCTTATTGATTACCACATAACTGTACGGTTTACTCCACACAGTTGAACACATTTCACAGAATTGACAACATTTCATTTAATTAATCATCAAAAATAAAAAATACCATTTCTTTGTTTATATTTCCGAAGTCCTAAAAAAAAATTACAGATATTTTTAATCATTAATTTCCGAGAAAAAAAATTAAAACGAAAAATCCACTTGTGACGTCATTGGTACGGCAGAATACGATACACACCTTTGCATACAGGATATAACCTAAAAAACGTTTATCGCGTCACTTTAATGTCGTTGTCAAAAAATTGACATATAACCTCTATTTAGAATCTTTGTTGTTGTTGAGGTTGTTGCATGCATAATACAGTATATATACTGAGGACGCCACGCAATTTTGATTTAATATCTTTTGCTTAAAATGAATCCCAATGAATATTTTTTAGGGCACGTGCCCTATAAAGACCATAAAAATTGTTTTGTACCAAATTGCAAAAACAATTCTGTTAAAGATGCACACAAAACCTTCTTTGCGGTACCACGGTCAGCAAAGCAAGAGTGGTGTAATGCCGTGGGTGTTGGATGCCCGAAACGTCTTATATTTATATGTGAAGATCATCTTAATGTAAGTAAATGTAATTAAATTAGATTATTACAAAATATTGTAATACTTACCTACTTATATAAAATTATGAAAGCCAGTTCACTGCATTATCATGTTTGCGTTGTCTAGCAAATACTCTGAACCATGCTAAGTAAATGATATAAATAAATACATACTTTTTGCAGCTTAAAGTATCAAGGTTTGTTTAAGACTTTTTTTTGTTCTAGCTTGAAGAAGATGTTGACAACTACCATTATTGGCGTATTATGAATGGAAAACCTAAGCTAAAGAATCGAGTACCAGTTTCATTAATTCATAGGCCTAGTAATTTAGACATAACTCAGCCAAGCACATCTTTACAGTCATCTGTGACTGTTGACAGGGGTACAAATTATGAACCAACTAGCGGATGTAATAAAGCTGTGCAAGTAAAGGCAAAAACTGCAGACCGGGCAACTTACTGTTCACTACACATACATAAAAAAACAGAAAAAGAAAATGTAGATCTGTTTGATGTAGAAAGCATAGAGGCAATACCATCTACACAGGGCAGTACTACCTCTGCTGACTTTTCAGAAGTCACGTCTGAAATTTATGAAGAGAAAAAACTCAATGGCAAAAGCTTTATGCTCAGATTAATTGAAAAAAAACCACATATTTATATAGGTGTACCAGAAAATTATTATTGGTTGATAATGTTTTTTGAATCACAACTTAAAGTAAAGTCTTTAGATACCATTATAACCTTGTATAAAATTAAAAATAACATACCTTTTTATCAAATAGCCGATATGTTTCAGGTATCGTTATCAACAATATGGAGAATATTTTTTAAAACATTGTGTATTTTATCACAGTTTTTTCAACAATTTATTTTTTCTCCACAGATACAGGACATTAAAAGACATTTACCGTCATCTTTTACAACTAGTAAAGAATATTCAAATGTGTTTTGCATTATAGATTGTTTCGAGATAGAACTAGAAAAACCATCAAATCCAATACAACAGTCCCTTACATGGTCTCAATACAAGAATGCAAACACTCTAAAGTACTTAATAGCCACAACACCAGATGGGTTTATTAACTTTGTATCTATTGGATTTGGTGGTCGTATTTCAGATGCAAAAATAGTAGAGAAGAGCGGTTTTTTGGAAGTCCTACCTGAAAACTGTACACTTTTGGCTGACAGGGGGTTTAAACATATAGAAACTTTGTTGAGCAGAAAGCACATTGCACTTCTTCGCCCACCTAGTGTGTCAAAAGGTACCAAAATGACCAAACAGGAAGCAATAAAAAGTAAGGCAGTAGCCAGCCTGCGTATTCATGTTGAGAGGGTAATAAGGAGAGTAAGGCTATTTAAACTTTTAAAACCACACTCGGTGGTTAATAATAAATTTATTCAGCATATGGATGAAGCTGTTATTGTGGCATGTGGATTAATTAATTTGCAAAGTTCAATAATAAAAAATGAATAAATAATTTCAAAACGATATATTTTTTTATTTTGCACTGTTTAACATAATCTTAAAAATAAATTGTTCCCAGAACTTTTCAGCATTATTTAATAAACATTGCATGTAATCGCTATCATAGTCCACCCAGTACTTATGAATAATTTTAGATTGTTCAAAACTAGGATCAGCTACACAAAACAATCCTCTCAGCTTTCTGGTGGCATGCATTTGCAGCATTATCTGAGCTTTAAATTTGTCCTTTAACTCGGAATTTTTTACATAGTTCAGCATAGTTTTGTTGCTGATGGGACATTTAATTTCTATCACAAAGTCTTTACAAACTCCATCAGGAGAAACACCAATTATTGGTGTTATAAGTATAAGTCCACTATTTTTAATAACACCAAACTCAGTTTCTAGTTCTTTAAGGACTAATTTTTCTAAAGCCTTTCCCCTTTTAATCGCTTTGGTCTCTGGTACTTTATAACCTCCTAATATAGTTTGTACTAAAGCACCATTTTCTGTTTTACAATGAACAGCTTCATAGATTTTGGATCCTGTTACTCTCCCTTGACGTAAGGAGTGCCAAAGTTTTGAGTCAGCTTGGTCTTTTGTAGCTTCAGTTATATTATTTATAACCTCTGCTGTCAATTTATTACCACAAAATGTTTTAAATTTTTCATAGGTGTGGTTATCATCCACCTCACGAAGAAACTGCAACATCAAATTAAAAATCCTGAAGTTAGTCAATGAATGCTGACAGTTTGTCGTGTACTTATGAATCAATCCTGTGTCTACGTTTCTTTTTTTACATTCTTCTAAGAACAGAGACAGAGATACACTCGCATTCACATTCTCTGGCGATTTTTTTTTTCTGCCAATATCTTTTGCTGTGATGAAGTTCTGTTCACCTACAGCACAAGAGAGTTTTGGTTTCTTCCAATAGCAGGTTGTCGACGTAACTGATGGTTCATCCGATCTTTTTATGAGCCACATTGCAAAGCAAATAACATGTTTGCACCCTCCTGCGGAAGCTGCACAGTCATTACACTCAACTTGAATAATTTTTTCAGCCATTTCATCAATAGTAGCAGTAACCATATATAGCTTTCCCTTCACTTTGTGTTCGGGAGTTACTCTGCATTTGACAACGCATAGGTGACCTTCTCTTTTTACTTCTACATATCCTACAGCCGTGTCCACATAAGCCTCCCGCGAAGCCAACAAAGACTTGGCACTACGTGTTTCCGCAGCATTGTAGCATTCGTTTTCTTGCATGTATTGCAGCAACATTATGTAGTCTATTTTAGGCAAGTTCCTGCTGTCAGCGACGTGAAATCCCTCGGATACTTTCATTGTAAAAAGAATCAAATCAAATCAACGTTAAGAATTATCGAAATTTGCGAAAAGAGCTCGAAAATAATGCAGATCACAGATATGTAGTATAATATTGTAGATGCAGATCTAAACACAATAACAAATTCAATAACCTCAAAATATCACAAAGTCAGTGACAGTACTGATAGTTTTTTTTTTAAGAAATCAGATATGACGTGCAAAGGTATTTTGTTGTTCAACCGTACCAATGACGTCATTTGGCGCTTAAGTCATTTTAGAATGATCAGAATTAAAAACCAAGTTTTATAAATGAAAATGACCACATTTTCAAAAATAAAAAAATATGGGTCCCCTAATTTAACCCCTGCTTTTATATTTCGTCATAAAACAAGTACAAAAAATATTTGAAATGTTGTCAATTGCGACCACGTCATATCAGACCCTACATGTTCATCGTAGATGTGTCTTAGATTAATCTCGTCTTGTTTAAACAATATGATGAGATTGGCATTATCTCTTACTAGTTATTTGGGTATTTTAGTATAAGTTTGGTTAAGATAAAAGCAATCAATATTTTTGTGACGACCCATAGCAAAATAATCACGTATATTATTTTGATTTTCGCATGCAACATCGTCAAATATGATGATAGAATTAGGTAAGGCTTCTTGTGGACTTAAAATTTCACTGTTATGATTATACTTGTGATACGATGTATCCACAACTTTTTCCAATACTTTTTCTAAAAAGACGTATTTAGGTTGATACAAAGACTTTGAATACACATAAAGGTTTCTGAATCGTGGACCATTCGGGTGTAGTAACAAACTGATTACTAAGTTTGTTTTCCCACAGTTTGAGGGACCACAAACAATACTGCGAATGGTATTTGGTAGTAAATTTCCATGCCGCTTAACTTCATTTTTAACTGCAGGACAGACACATTCTAATTGAAGTGATTCTTTTTGTTTCAGAAATTTCATAGCTGTTTAATCCAATCGACCACTGTGATTAGTGGATTATGACAAAATGATAATCATGCAGTGTGTTGACTCATATAAACAGATAACTTCAAACATACGAAATTCATTGTTTCTATAATAGCTCGCTAGATATTTCAACCATCCAATCATCGATGAGAAGCGATTTTTGATCACTTGATGCATGAACGAACAGGAGTTATTGGGCATTCTGACACACCGAAGAGAGCGAGGGCGCGAGCGAACAGAGGTACATGTCATGAGCATGTCATTTCATTTACCATCAGTTGATGCATAAACGAACAGGAGTTATTGGGCATCCTGTCCCACCGAAGTGAGCGAGGCGCGGAGCGCAGTTCGCGAGCGAACGGAGGTGCATCAGTTGATGCATAAACGAACAGGAGCTATTGGGCATTCTGTCCCACCTCCGTTCGCTCGCAGAGCATTAACGAAAAGGAATTATTGGGTATTCTGTCCCACCGAAGTGAGCGAGGCGCGGAGCGCAGTTCGCGAGCGAACGGAGGTGGGACAGAATGCCCAATAATTCCCTACTAATTACTTAATCGAAACCCTTACAATCGATTAAATTTTTAACCCATTTTTATGAAAATCGATTTTTAAAAAATCGATTCTTTTAATTTTAAATTAAAACCCTCACAATTTTTTTAACCCATTTTTTTATGAAAATCGATTTTTAAAAAATCGATTTTTTAATTATTCGAAACCCTTACAATTTTTTAACCCATTTTTTATGAAAATCGATTTAAAAAAAAAAGATTTTTTTAATTAATCGAAACCCTTACAATCGATAAAAAATATGGACAATCGAAAAAAAAACAATCGATTCGATTAATCGATTTCGATGTTACAACACTACTCTCCAACCGTCTTACGGTTTTTCGATCAGCACGAGAATCTGACGCGAGTTTCACAGTTTCACCCATCCCACAAAAGTGCTCAACGCCGCTAAAGAAGTTTTCACTTCAAAAAAAAAACGACGAAACACTTCGAGAAAAGGTAGGTAGTGCCCTTGCGCTTCGCTTGGCTCGTCTCGGCGGATTACTATTATTTATTAAAACTTTGGTCCATGGTTTAAATTGATGGAGTTTTCCTACCTTTAATGATGTAGGATGTTAATGAAGTAGGCAATATTTTGATTTTAGTTCTTTAGAAAACTGGTGATGTCGCTTAGTGCGCGCACTAAGCGACATCACGCTGCAGCGAAGCGACGCGACGCGTCACGGCCAAATATTATTTGTATGAAATCGTATGAGGTAAGCAGCATAACGCGATCTGGTAAAAATTGACGGAAAACTGATCGTCTAACCCACGGATTGATGGACTGGTACTTTTTATAACCATCAGTACTCCGTCAATCAGATTGATGAAAAACTGATCGTGTATGACGTACATAAGGGTGAATGTATGGATCTATCAATCAGCTAGCATTTGTCTTTTGTATGTAGAAAATAAATACTTACCGTAAGCCACGTTCTCGCAACCGTTTCTTCACAGCCGGCTTAATCTTAGGCCTGCCATTGCTGTGCAATCCACGGCCAGTTATAAAGAACAACTTCTGGTATCTTGGGCCGTTTTTGTTTCGCAGAATTTGGATGTGCTCATCAAGAAATAGATCCAAAGATTCTTTAGCTTCATTCACGTGCAAGAAGTGAAGATCTACAGTGTCACCTTCATTACCACTGTGTGCGTGAAGCTGGAATTTAAAAAGTTTTCACATCAATTACTAAGGACTTTATAAGTAAAAGGAGCGTCCGTGGCCTAGTGAGTAGACCTTTTGTTCGCACTTGTAAAGGGTGCAGGTTCGATCCCGGGTGGAGGCGTGCACCAATGAGACATTTTCTGATCTCATGTACATAATACGGACACTCATACGGTGAAGGAAAACATCGTGAGGAAACCCGCACATAGTTGGTCCCAGACGTATTGACTAGTTCTTTCCTCTGGGCTAGGCTATGTTGCGAGAATGCCGTATGTGCTTGGGCAACCATACGGACATGTAAAAATCTTGTCCCAGGCACTACAGTATTTGAGGAGTGGTTACTTCGCTCTGAAAATACTGTATAAATCATCCTCAACGGATGTAAAGACCTAGTTTTATAAGTAAAAGATAAAGTAGGCAAAGTAAACCATAAAAAGATACGATAGACTAAGATAAAATAAGAAAAAATGTTACTCAAATTAAAAATAATAATGGCAAAGGTAACAGGTTGTAACAGCTGTTACTGCACTTATTTCATTTATAATATTTTAAGCAATCATTAAAATATATGAATAATACATTATAATTTACATTATAATCTAAAGTAATATATTGTGAGAACAAATGATAAGAAGAAAACATGGGCGCGCAGGGAAGCAGGGGCGAGGAAGGAACGAGCGAGAAGCAGGGATGTGGGGAAGTGGGAAGCTGGGAAAGTGCAAGCGGGGAGGCGGAAAGCGAGGAGTGCGGAAAGCGGGGAGGGGAAAGCGGGAAGTGCGGTAGAAAATGCAGTGATTGCGGAGGCGATGTAAAAAGGATGCGCGCAGACCGCACCCAAAACCCCACCCAAACTGACCCGGTTTTTATGCGCCTGTGCGTTACACGCCCAGCAACAAGTTACATCATATTTTAATGCTATAGTCAAAACCATGAGACATTGACAGACAAAAGAAGAGGCATATCGTACCCACTACCCACCACTGTAACACCTTGATCCTTGACACAGATTATATCAAATGAAGTATTTTTCAATAAAACGTCGATGTATGAATTATTTAAAATATTAAAATTATATTATAAAAATTCATCGCTTCGCAGTACTGGGAATAAAATTTATTTATTACCTCTTTAGAATACCTTATACCTACTCCAAAGACGCGTTATCGCGTGTCGTTATGTCAAGTTATTTTAAGAATTATTCATAACAAATCTTAATCACATAACACATTAGCCAATGCAATTAAAAATAATACTTTTGTGTTAACAAAAGGCTTGCTACTAATTGTGGCCACTTTGTTTGCCATCAACTTATTGGCCTGCGTCACGAAACATAATAATAGCTCCCACACCGGTTTCGGTGACGGTGGCCGGTTTCATTGAAACCAGGCCAGGAGTAATTTTATAGTGCCCAAGTGTGTGCGCAGTACACAAAAGCACTCTCTATTCCTTTACTCTCATAACCCAGTGGGACGGACGACCGACACGACTGACGAGAGATCAGATCACCTTACTTGTCAGACAAACAGGTGATCAGCCTGCATTGTCCTAACCAAACTTGGAAATAACATGTTTCCAACGCGGGAATCGAACCCAAAACCTCCGAGTCAAGAGCCGCGCTCTATACCACTAGACCACGGAGGCGATTTGAAACATAATTGTAGTGTGCGGCTCACCTCCCTGCTATTAGCTATATAAGAATATAATGTAATTAGTTTTTTAGTCAGTTATTAAGGTGCAGTGGTTGTTGCAACTACGTAAAATGGGTTTTTTAAATAATGTTTTTTGTAAAGTAAATGTCATTATTTAAGTATAAAAAAGTACAGCTTTAAAATTGAGAAAATTTCCTATACGCAAAGGTATATCAGTACACAATTTGAAAAATTCTGCTCGATAGAAAAAAATCTCAAAGATGACTCTTATAACGCTGTTTTTCATAATTAAATCATTTTATGGCTAAACTACACACTTTCTAGAAAAAACAAAAGATGTAGCACATTTGTCATGACCTAACCTAAACGATTTGATATATTTGATTTGTGTAATACTAAAAACAAAAGGTTTTTTCTCCTATTTTCTATTATCAAGGCACGCGGCGAGCGCGTAAACGCCACTGCACAAGGCGCGCTGATATGAATGTTATTTTAATGTGCTTTACGTCGATATTCGTACTGACAGACATCGACCTGCTAATTTTAGGGACTACTGGGCCTTAAACATTATTTCAACTAAACACATCTTTCAATAAGTCTCCCGTAAGCCACACATTGCATGGCGACCCTGCCAGTGCTGCCTTGCGGCAGCGCTGCGCAGCGGATACAGGGACTGTAGAAGTGAATAAAAAACATGAAACTAAAATAAGACTATCTTTAATATGTTAAAAGTGAAATTTATAGTGACTGAAAATGTGGACAATAATTATAGTGGTAAATGTGGACAAAAATATTATGAACTGAACGGCCGTTAGTGATTAAAAAAAAATGTAGGTTTAAAAATAAGTAAATAGTGTAGAGACTAAAAAAAGATAAATACAAATCTGTCAGAAGTGGAAATATAAATATAATAATAGTTAAAAAAAGACTCAGTGGAAAATAATAAATTAAAAATAAATGTATCAAAAAGTTTCAAGAAGAATAATTGATGAGAATAATTAATTAAGTATATGAAAACGTTGCTGAAAAAAAAACCGTTGGAAGAAAATCAAAATTTTGGTGTGGAGATGCAAAGCTGGCAGCCGGGAGTTGATGGTGTCAGATGAGTGGAATATGCAGGCAGCCGGGAGATGTTGGAGTCGGATGAGAGGAATGTAGAGCAGGCGGCCGGGAGATGTTCGTGTCGGAAGTGGATGCAGCCGGGAGAAGAACAGAGGATAGAAAAATGCGATTTTAGCAGTACTTGTTTTATGTCAAAATTTTAAAA
This sequence comes from Lysandra bellargus, assembly GCA_905333045.1. Taxonomy (NCBI): domain Eukaryota; kingdom Metazoa; phylum Arthropoda; class Insecta; order Lepidoptera; family Lycaenidae; genus Lysandra; species Lysandra bellargus. Next base: position 912,546 of record HG995364.1, on the reverse strand, counting down.
TAAAATAAAATAATATGTCATTCAATTTGTAACTACAGCGGTATGTAATGGAAGAGTATAATTAATTATGTTTCAAATTTTTCTAAACTTAAATTTTATGTTCCGTTTGAAAAATATAATTAGAAATATAACATACAGTAAGTACATAATAAAAATAATAGTAGTAGAATTTCACTTAACATTTAACAATATATTCAATTTTATGTCTAATATTTCGATTTAACATAGTTTTGAGTAAAATAAATTAAATTTTTGGAATAAAGATTTCGGTAAAAATAAGTAAAGTGAAAAATTAACAGTTAATTAATTAGTAGAAAGTCAGATTGCTTTATGAAATAAATTAGTTTTTGCGAAATTTTTAATGTTGGTAATATTTTGATAATATGTTTTATAATAGGTAACTGTCTTATTGGAATTTTCAAATAGTTGCAGTAATTAATATATTTAAGACATTTACCCCAGGTACTACTATTTTTTTTGTGTGCATATTAATTTTGCTTAAAGCATAATAATCATTATCAAATTATTCAGAATCATTTTTGGATAAGGTTTTTAGCGATACAACCCAATAAAAGTCTTTTTGAATACCTTTACATGTTTAGTGTTTTGAGAGTAAAATAATTTTAAATAATGGTATTATTCTGCAACTTGCAAAAATTTTGTATTCTTTTTTTTTGGAAAATAACGATTTAATATTACATTTGAATGAGGTTAAATTAAAAGAAAACAATGTTAATTGAACAAGTATTCGGAAATAATTATTTTAATTTAGAATGTGGATTTATTAAGTAATAGTTACTGTACTGTTGTATAGCAAAAGTTAAAAATTTTATACAGAATGTTGACGATGAATTTTCATATAAAGTAAGTTTTGATATGAGTAGCACAAATATATTTTGGTTTAACCGTATTTTTACAGTGTAATAAGAAAGAAATATGTGTGGTATTATCAAAGTATTTTAAAAATAGGAAATTGTATCTAAGAACAAAGGTAATTTTACAGAGTTGAAGGGTTATTAATTTTGTTATTGGTATAACTATACTATAGAGGAATACATAGCAACTCATAACTAATCGAATATTATGCGCAGTTGGTTAAAGCAGGTAGGTTAAAACACCTCAGCTAAGTTTCCACGGTATGCAACGCCTTTGTGGGAAAAGCGTCAAATGTCCGCGGTGCCAACTCAGCATTCGCGCAACGAAACGTAAGTAGACTATTCTAACCGACTTTATAAAAAGGATGATGCTCTTTGTTCGGCTAAATATATTTTATTCATAGGGTTGTACCAAGTATAATTTTTGTTTAAAGAATTTTAATCAACATACATTTCTTAAGTGCTTAAAAGGTATAAATTTTTTTTGCGATAGTGGTTCTTTAATTTAAAACTTTATGATTTTTTTTTCCACAATACTCTAAAGTGTCGTTGCACTTAATTAGTTAAATTATAATATTCTCTTCAAATTTAATAGCACTAATAGATTCATTCTTTATTTTATGTGTATTATCATTTTTTTACATAAACTTTCAAATGGGTCACGAGTGAAAATTAAAATGTTAATATTTTGTTGTCATTAATAATTGTGAAAATACTTTTTTTTTGTTTTGTGTCACAGTTGCCAAAAATCTAATTAATATTTACAGTACAGTACAATATAGGTGGTCCAAAAGAGATCATCATATTTTGGTTTCGCATAACAATATCAAAACATTTTGTGCATCATATTTGGTACAAAGTTAAACATAAAAAATGTGATGCAATGAGTTTATGCATCCAAATATGTCATGTAAGCGCAGTCCATATTTATATTGAATATGATTCCAGTAATTTATTACCAGTAATTTGTTGCCAAACTTACAATCGTAATCAGCATGCATTCCAGGGCATGAATTTTATTAAATTTTTGGAACTAATTATTGTTTAACAAGTATGTTTTTAAATAAGATATAAATAAAATTCGTACTTAATAGAATAAATTAACTTTCTGCTACTACCACAGAATATATATTAGTAGACTACTAACTAAAGATACAACATTTAATTTGCTAAAATATTTTTTTTGGTCGCTCTAAAAATTAAATACTACATTACGCAGTTGATAAATTTACAATTAGGCAATTAAAATTTTATTTTTTAAAATTTTACAAAATAAATTATAAACATATTGTTACGTGCTAGGGTTCGAGGATTCGGAGAGAAAGACCTGGTGACTCTCTTGAACACTTTATTCACAAACACTAGCTCACACAAATCACTAAGTCCAAACACTAAGCACTAGATCCAAATCACTGAGCACTATCACTGTCCTAGGTCGTAGCCGAGTCGTTAGTTCACTATCACAATCACTCACTATTGATCACTTGTATCACTATTGAAGTCGCCTTGATGATCGTTCGGATCGAACTGAGTTGACTGCCGGCTTGTTTACCTTTTATATGGCCCGCGTCGAATTCTGGAGCGTTCTATTTTGGGTTGTTTACGTAAACACGCGATTCACATAAACAAGGGTCGGGCTTTTCTAGAAGGTACGCGCAACTGTCGCGCGCAGGTAAACAACTGCCCGTATCCGTAACACTACTCCCCTCTTAGAGATGCTCGTCCCGAGCATCGTTGTTACTGCCATGATAGCGCGCCAAACGGTCTATGTGTACCACTTTGAATGTGCCTCTTGGTGGCTTTTGAATCCTGTAAGTCACATCATTCAATCGGGTAACCACTTTATATGGGCCGTCCCACTTGGTCTGCAACTTTGGAGATTTCCCTTTTCGGCGAGTTGGGTTATGCAGCCATACCAGTGACCCTTCTTCGAAGCCGCTCGTGTTCGATCTCCGGTCGTATCTGGTCTTCATGTTCTCACTTGACTGTAACCCATTTTCCCGAACCATGGCGTGTATGTAGTGCATCTTTTCCCTTAAATCGCAGACATAGTCTTGTACGGTCTTTGGTTCCCCCGGTGACGCTCCTGTCAAGAGGTCTATTGGTATTCGTAGTTCTCTACCGTAATTGACAAAAGCCGGGGTAGCTTTTATGCTCTCGTGCTCGGCGGTACGGTACGAGAGAAGGAAGAAGATATACTTGTCCCAATCCTTTTGTCTGTCATCTACCAATTTCGCCAAATGCCTCTCTAGAGTCTGGTTAAATTCCATCAGACTGTGGATGGTACGCGGTGGTCCTCGTCTTATGCATTCCCAAAATTCTGCACACTTCCTGGAAGACCTGCGATTCGAAGTTCCTGCCCTGATCGGAATGGATTTCGAGAGGCACACCAAAGCGAGATATTACTTCTTCGACTAGCTTAGAAGCAATCGTTGTAGCTTCTTGGTTTGGTATGGCGAACACTTCGGGCCATTTGGTGAAATAGTCCATGACGACCATAAAGTACTTGTTTCCCGATTCCGTCACGGGAAATGGCCCAGCTACGTCAACTGCAATTCGTTCCCACGGTGCGCCAACGTTATACAAGCGCAGGTTTCCACGGCTCCTTGTCTGTGGTCCCTTGACTGCAGCGCAAGTAGTACATTTGCGGCACCACTCCTGCACATCATCTCGACAATGCAACCAGTAGAATCGTTCTCGCACTTTTGTTAACGTCCTCTTAACACCTAGATGACCTCCTGATACGCCATCGTGTATTTCACGGAGAACATCCGGTACTCTCGTTCTTGGGACAACTATCTGAAGATGGAACTCTCTGCCGTTAGTCTTCTCCCATTTTCGGTAAAGTATTCCATTTTGAAGTATCAGACTGTCCCATTGCGCCCAGTACGCCTTAGTGGCAGCGCCAGTAGGTGCAACCTCACTCCAGATTGGTTTTTCGTCACCTCGTTTCTTCCATGTGATGATGTGCCGTAGGTCGTCATCTGTTTCTTGAGCCTCCCTCATAGCATCATTCTCCCATGGACCCAAAGGACTTGTTTTCGTTAACTTTAATATTACTTCATTAGATTCCTGCTTAACACAGTGTTTGCAGTCCTCTGAACACGGCCTTCGTGAAAGTGCGTCGGCATTCCCATGCGCCTTTCCGCTGCGGTGTTCCGTCTTGAAGTCATACTCCTGGAGTTGTTCAATCCATCGAGCTACTTGGCCTTCTGGGTTCTTGAATTGCAGTAGCCACTTCAACGCTGCGTGATCAGTTCGCAGTAGAAACTGTCTGCCAATGAGATATTTGCTGAAATGTTGTAGCGTCTTTACAACAGCCAAGAGTTCTCTTCTTGTCACACAGTAGTTTCTCTCTGGCTTAGATAAAGATTTGCTGAAATATGCAATTACAACTTCTCTTTCGCCCTGCTTTTGAGATAACACCCCTCCAATGGCCGTGTTGCTTGCGTCAGTGTCGACTATAAACTGGCCTTCAGGTTGTGGATACCCCAGGATTGGTGTTTCACACAGATGTTTCTTCAGTTTCTGAAAAGAATCTTCAGAAGTCTCGTCCCACATAAACTGTCGTTTATCTTCCGTCAGCCGATGTAATGGCTTGGCTATCTCTGAGAATCCCTTGACAAAACGCCTGTAGTAGGAGCATAGGCCGAGAAATGCCCGCACTTCGGTTTTGTTCTTAGGGGTTGGCCAATTTTGAACTGCTTCCAGTTTCTCCGGGTCCGTCTGGATTCCATCACTGGAGATGACATGGCCGAGATAGTTGACCTTACTCCTGAATAAACGACACTTTTTCGGATTCAACTTTAACTTGGCCCCCTCTATTTTAGCGAAAACTCGTTCTAGGTTTCGCAAATGGTCCTCGAAGTCGCGGCCAACAATGATGACGTCGTCCAAGTAGACTAAGCAAGCCTCTCCAACTAAGCCTGCCAGTACACACTCCATGAGTCGCTCAAATGTGGCAGGTGCGTTGCACAATCCAAAGGGCATGACGTTAAACTGCCACAAACCTTTACCGGTGGAGAAAGCTGTCTTCTCCTTGTCTTTTGGATGAATTTCGACCTGCCAGTATCCAGATTTCAGGTCTAGGGTCGAGAACCATTTCATGCCACTCAAGGTATCCAGAGTGTCGTCGATTCGAGGTAATGGATAGCTGTCCTTCTTAGTGACATCATTGAGACGCCTGTAGTCCACACAGAATCTTGTGCTGCCATCTTTCTTCTTCACTAATACAACAGGTGAGCACCACGGACTTGCAGACGGTTCAATAATCTTATGCCTTCTCATGTCCTCCAAAAGGCCTTCAACTTCTTTTTCCTTTGCAATGGGTATCCGTCTTGCTCGTTGACGAATTGGGTTCTCGTTTCCGGTATCTATCCTGTGCTGAACCATCGACGTTCTTCCAAGGTCACATTCCTGACTGGAGAAGATATTCGCGTGGCGTTGTAAAAACTTCTTAGCTTTCATGCTCTGCGAATAAGTCAGATTACTCTTGCAGTCATCGAGTAGCTCAGTCACTATTCCATAGTTGCTGCCGTTGGCTGAGTCTGAGCCTGTGATCGAACTACACTTTCTCATCCAGACAACTTCCTCGCACTTTCCAATGACGTCACCTTTGTTCAAGCAGATCTCGTGATCACCCAGATTCAAAACCCTGACCACAGCGTTACTGCTTCCTCTAACAAGGGTTCTCGCCGTCATCAGTTTCCGCGCTGATGTCTTGGTAGGTATGTCTTCGATCAACACGCATCTGTTTGACTTCTTCTTTCCAGCTGGCGGTAGTTTTACGAGCACTCTAGCTTCTGCTCGTCCAGGTATAATGACTTCCTTTACACATGCGACTTTCCCGCAGGCGCCTCCAAGGATGAAAATTTCTTCTTCGCCACACTTGAAAACTCCGTCAGCGACATTAATTCTGCAGTTGTGCTTCTTCATGAAATCCAAACCCAAGATGCAATCATCCATAATATCAGCCACAATAACGTCATGAAGGTATGAGGACCCCCCTACATTAATCGTAACTGACATTTCTCCCAGGACGGGTATTGGCTGACCGGAGGCAGTAAGGAGCCGACAGTTAATTCTCCTCTTGTGTCTTCTTGCAGCTTTTACCAGATTTGGGTTCACTATCGTTCTAGAGGCTCCTGTGTCTAGAGTCATTTTGCAATCCGTCCTGTTAAGAGTCCCCTGAATCACAAGACTATTCCCGCTGCATGCTTGGGAGATAACAGTTATCGGGGCTTCTTCCGCGTCAGCCAGTACTCGCCCCTCAGTCCTGGCTTTTATTCGTTTCCCTGATCCCGGGCAGGGGATGAAGCTCCTTTCTTCAGCTCCTCTATTTGTTTCATGCGTTCCTCGAGACTTTTCATCCTTGCCAGATGGGTCTCCTTCTGCGGGCAGTTAAGCTGAAGATGGCCCCTCTCACCGCACTTATAGCACATGGCTCCATAATTTCTCTTCGTAGGAGCCTTAACCTCCCTGACTTCCTCGGGGACCTCGCGGATCTTATAGGTCTGCCGTATGTCACGCCGAACAGCCTCGACCTCTAAAGCATGCGCCAACGCTTCCTTTAGCGAGGTGTGGTGACGTAGCCTTACTGCAGCTCTGACTTCCAGGTCCCTGATTCCGTCGACAAAGGCTTGAATAGTGTTCGAGTCGACCATCTTGGAGTCTGCTCCTGGATGTGCCTTCTTGACCAGTTTTTCAATTTCCAACGCCCATTGTTGTAGTCCCTCTCCTGAGCGTTGGACTCTGTCACGAAGTTGAGCACGGAACACGTGCTCCAGGTGTCGCTCCCCGTATCTGGATTCAAGGGCCTCCATCAGGTCTTGGAACCCATTTCCTGTATGTGCTTCTAGGACCGACAAAGCTTGCCCTCTGAGCGCAACAGTGAGGGCGGTCAGGCATTGTTCGTCAGTCCATCCGTTGGCAGAAGCAACCGTTTGGAATTGCTGACGATAAGCGTTCCAAGAAGTAGTACCGTCGTATGGTGGCACTTTAACTCTTGGTCCATGTGCCACCCCGGGAGTTCCACTACACGTCGCGACTCCTGTGGTTTCCAGGCGTACTACTTTCTTCTGTAGTTCAGTGAGGCCGCTTTTCACATTTTCCACATCAACTCCTAACCCGGTAACTCGTTCGTCGATTACGTCGACATCTTTACGAAGCTTTGTCACTGTGTTACTGACGTCCTTTATAGCCAGAAGCGCCTTTTCTTGAAGGTCCTTTTGTTGTTCTTGTGACTCTTGCAAAGCGCCGAGTTTGCGGTCTTGTGACTCCCTCATTGCCTGAATTTCAGCCCTTTGAGAATCTTGCATAGCGCCGAGCTTGCGGTCTTGTGCCTCCATCATTGCCTGAATTAACTCAATTATGCTTTCCAATTGAGGAGCCATTTGAGGGGCCGTAGAAACTACGGGCGTGGCAGGGTAGATGTAGCTAGTCGACGGGGCCTGAGTGGGCGTGGCCTGGTGGGCGGAGACAGTGGGCGTGGCCATGTCCAGAGTGGGCGGGGCCTGAGGGGCGTGGTCAGTGGGCGGGCCCCGGTGGGCGGAGCCAGTGGGCGTGGCTTCACCCGAAGTGGGTGGAGCCTGTAGGGCGTGGTCAGTGGGCGGAGCCTGGTGGGCGGGGCCAGCGGGTGGGGCCTGCCCCGCAGTGGGCGGAGCTTGGTCCCCAGTGGGTGTGGCCTCCGCAGCTCCACCTCCAACTCCTCTCTCGGAGTCAATGGCAGCAGCTCGCTGCGCCCTTGTCCTGATACTCCCTTTGAAGTCCTCTCTCGGAGTCAATGGCATCTCCAAATCTCACTTCCGACACCAGTTGTTACGTGCTAGGGTTCGAGGATTCGGAGAGAAAGACCTGGTGACTCTCTTGAACACTTTATTCACAAACACTAGCTCACACAAATCACTAAGTCCAAACACTAAGCACTAGATCCAAATCACTGAGCACTATCACTGTCCTAGGTCGTAGCCGAGTCGTTAGTTCACTATCACAATCACTCACTATTGATCACTTGTATCACTATTGAAGTCGCCTTGATGATCGTTCGGATCGAACTGAGTTGACTGCCGGCTTGTTTACCTTTTATATGGCCCGCGTCGAATTCTGGAGCGTTCTATTTTGGGTTGTTTACGTAAACACGCGATTCACATAAACAAGGGTCGGGCTTTTCTAGAAGGTACGCGCAACTGTCGCGCGCAGGTAAACAACTGCCCGTATCCGTAACAATATTTTAAATAGTTTGATTTTTCAAAATTAATTAGGAAGTATGAATTCCTTTTGAAATCTATTTTCCATAATTATTAATAATAATTTTACATTGGTTTATTTTTAGTTGTCAATTTATGACTATTTCAAATTAAGTAACTGAAAATGCGCAATAACTTAATTACTTACATAACAAATAAAAAACATTTCGTGTTAAAAAAAAATGAAGTATAATAAATATAATATTTTAAAATCTAAAGGATAGGATGCGTATTTAAAATATGTAATAGGTGCATTTTTTATCGTACTTACATAAAAATTAATTTTAAAAATAATTATGTTGCTATGCAGTATGTATATCAATTCAATTTAATTTGAACTTAGAAGTTATTAATGAATAATTTTGTGAGAAAAATAATAATAATAAAGAATAATAAACAATAACGACTTAAATATTTTATTTAAAGACAAAAGAGGCATTTTTTTAAAGAAATAGTACTAAAATAAATTAAGTGGGGATTAGGATGTTATGATTTTTATAGAATGTTATGTTGCTATGTATTCCAACCCAATTAATATCAATAAGAAGATAGAAATTTAGAGGTATATTGATAATTTTGAGATTGTTTTGGTTCCATGGTTACTTTGTATATATCTATATCTTACAGCAAAATGTTTTAGAAAAAGAAGAGTGAGAAAAATAAAGAAAATAATATACTTAATAATTATTACGTCAGAAGCATATTGTTATAAAAGGAAGTTGAGTATATTTTAATATAAACAAATTAAAAATATGTTTTAAGTGAGTTAGAAATAGAGAAAAGGAGAAACAATTCTTGGCAATGTATTAAATTCTTTTCAACTACTTTAAGTAAGTTGATTAGAAGAAATTCCACTGGATATGACTTACACGGATTTACTTAAAAAATTTATTACGTTCGTACGAGATATGACGTAATATTATTGTGAGAAAAGATTAGGAATGTGATATTTGGTTTGCAAAATAGCTGAAAGCTATTATTTAGGTATAGAAATGGTTATTTTGAAGTTAGGAATAAGGGTTTTAGTGTTTTAGTAGGTATTTGATTGAAAAAGGATTGTTTTTAGGTCGATAGTGTTGCATCAATGTTTAAAATGTCTAGTAGCTGTTGGCCTGATCACCCAATAGTTAAGGATATTTTAAATATTGATTGCATAAAATTATGGAATGGGTCTTTTGTTAGGCATAGGTAAAGAATAGGTTTAAAAATGCCATAGAGCATTATAAAATACTAGCTTAAATGCTACGTATCGTTGAGTAATAAATAAAATGCCGAGAGCATTAAAAAAATACGCAAGGGAATCCTTCATTCGATCATGGTGTAAACGAGTTTTCTCTGTGAGAATAGTTGGAGGTCAAGTAGCCTTAAAAGAACCTTGATATTAAATATGGTACAAAATGGTACAAAAGTAAATGGTACTTAGAGCATGCTCGGCGGGAACAATCCTTCATTTAAGTAAAATGGTTGGAGATTTTTTTTTGTGGGTTAGTCTTAAAAAAGGTCCCGTTTAATGTTGTATAAATAAAATGTATTGTACCAAATAAAAGTGCGCACAAAGTATATAAAATAATAAAAGTACCATAAAATAAATAAAAGAGTCGACTATAAATAAAAATAAAATGTACGAGTAATGTTATGAAAGTAATATAAATAAATGAAAGGCATGCATGCATGAAAAATGACAAAAAGAGTTAAGAGCTAATGAATTAAGGTATACCTAATATGAAACGACGATTTAAAATGTAAGTGACTGGCCAGTCCACTAATCAAGGGGATTAGTAAAATATTGATAAGTTAATCAATGACTAATAATGAGTATGAAACAGTAACTAGTAATAAGGTAAAAAAAATGAATTTATCAATAATAAAAGAAAATATTGTATTTTGTGTAATAATATCAATAGAGGTTTATAGAAGTTTATAAGACATTAAATAAAGGAGATACATAGAGTTTATATTTTAAAGGGCGTAAAAAATCTAAAAGGCAAAGTAACCATGTGATTTTTTTTTTTAATTCTGAGAAAATGTTAAATTTTTATTATTTTTGTGTAGGTACTTATTTAAAATTACATCGTCAACCACCCATCACTGAAATTTAAATAAAAATGTATGTAATTTTAATTAAAAATGTTTCCTTTAATAAACAGATTATATAGAGTACCTATACAGATTTGTATTTATTGTAATAATTTAGATTTAAAGAAAAGTTAGAAGTAAGGAAAAAAAAACTACATAGTTTAAGTTTTTGATACAATTATTATGAAATGATTCGTATATAATAATAGAGTAAATAATAGTAATAAATAACAGAGTTAAAAGTGTAATAGTATTTAGTAAAAAAAAAAAATTGTTGATTTTTTTTTTTCAAAAAAAAAACGGGGGAGGTGTAGTGTGCGGCTCACCTCCCTGCTATTAGCTATATAAGAATATAATGTAATTAGTTTTTTAGTCAGTTATTAAACATTATTTCAACTAAACACATCTTTCAATAAGTCTCCCGTAAGCCACACATTGCAATAATAAGCTAAACGCCTGAGACAATAGCGCCATCTATCCTTTGTTATTCATTTGGTTTAGAATCCGTTGCTTTGTTTGCATTTATTATAATTTCTTAACTTATAAAGAGCTTCGAAGATTTTTTCGTAGAATATAAATAGAAATTATCTTAATCACATTATCAATAAAATTGCGCAGTTATCACAAGTAGTATATAAATGGAACCAAGTAAAGAAAGTTATAGAATAGACGAAACGAGGCGTTAGTTCTAGTCAAAATAGAGTTCTAGTCGAGATAAAGATTTAAAATTGACTATTATTTCATAGATATAAGAAGATTCAAAATTTTAACTACACAGAGTGGCGCCGCTATTGCAATGGATTAAGTATCTCATTAATATAATATTAATATTTGTGCAGTAAGGAAAGCTAAAATTTCAATAAAATAAAATATCGCTTACATGTATGAGAGACGCCGCAGCGTAGCTGTTCGACTGCTCGTATTTCATCTTATGGTAGGCAGCTATTTCGCTGTAAAACGTCGCAGCCGGGGTCAAACCCCGCCGCATCAACTCCTGAGCCTTCTGGTGCGACCTACAACCAATCGTTTCTGTCAAAATCCATCCAATCCAAAATGAAATGGTCGTCGTTGAAAAGCCTCCTCTTTATCACTTCCATTCTCGCACATGTAAACAGACGTAGAGGTAGGACTGTAATGACGTGTACACAAACACAACAAACACTAGGTCCCGACTCCCGGGACGCTAATCGATACCCGGGTCTAGATTGATCGGACGCCTAGGGCATTCGCTATTGATTCAGCTATCTATATGCACTTGCACAGATGCACTCATAACGCATGCGTTCGCTAGACGCTGGATAGCATCCGGATATTATTGATTCATTTAAATTAGGTCAGGACATCCAGGGTATACACGAGAGCAAAGCAAATGCGTAGTAGGCAACAAAGGAAAGAATATTCTAGAACATTTTAGGCAAAGTAACATGGCCTACCTACGCGTCATTTGTTTGCAACTTAAACATGTAACAAAACAATTTCTGGACTCAATAGGAGACGAAATAAGAATGAGAACCAATGTGAGATACTTAACGCCAGCCATTTTAATTAATTTTTAATTAAATTAAATATATCTCAAATTATGTCTTCCTAATTTGTAACCCCCATACTAATAAAAATATTTATAAAGAATCTACATCTTTGTTTGACCTGTTGGAAAAGTAACTTGACAGACTAGAACAGGATCTTGAACAGTTATGTGCTGCGTAAATACTAAATAACTTTATTATTAGGAGGGTTGATGTATGATTATAAAAATATAGATATTAGATAACATCGCAAAGAGTATCAACAAATCTACGCAATAAATGCAATACATAGGAATCATCACAGATAAAGATATCTGAAGTATCAGATAATTACATAAATATCTAAAGATGCATGGCAATTCATTGGCGACACCTGGAATCATCTTTATATAATATTATCTAGAGTAGCCTAAAAATACATTCAAAGGCGATACTTACATATTCCTGAATTTGAGATGTTTTTTAGCCTCTTCGCGGTATTTCCTGACAAGATCCATATTAATTTCTTCATTTTCTGGCAATGGAGGCCACTTAATCTCCGATAAAGTCTGCAAAAAAAAAACAATAAATTTTATTTCATGCGTGTTCGTAAACTTGCACGTAAAATACGTACGTGCCCGCAAAATGCGTATACATAATACATTTAATACATTAAAAATATTACCGTTTCTTCTTTATTAAGCAGCTTTTCTCTTTGTTCATTTTCGTTGTCCATTATGAATTTCGATACACCATTATGTGTGAGCATTATGTCTGATTTTCCTGTAGATAGCAACAGGGCCTGCAAATAGTCTTAATATGTCAATTTCTTTTATAATCCCACATTTTTATAAGACATTATTTTTAACAAAATTTTCACATAATAATTGTAATTTAGTTTTTCTACCTCCACAGTTATTTTAAAGTTGTTGGTGCGCCATTAAGATTTCTGATAATGAATCTTCTGAGAGGTCGGGAAATAGTTTTTTAAGTTTATCTCTAGACAGTTTAGCCGCAAGATCGCTGGGTTCGTTATTACGCCATTGCGCAACATCTTTATGATACAAAGAAAGTGCATAATCCATATCCATGATTTCTTTGAAATCCGGTATACCGGGCTCATCGGCAGTCCTAAGTAGTTCTGCTTCCTTTTGAACCATTTGTCTGTAAAATTCGCATAGTAAAGGTAATTATAATTTTGGTTTTATCATTTAATGCATGCTATGCAAGTACTAAGCTATAGTGACAAGATGACAAAATGAGTGAAAACACTTTTAATGTGAATAAATTATGTAATTGATTTCTACATTAACCTACAAAAAATAAAGAAAGCCATTAACCATTTGAAAGCAAAACCCATTCCTTTTAATTTACCTTGCGAATTCTTCGTCTTGTTTTACCATTATCTCTAGCTGTTTGCTATTTTCCTCTATCTGAAACAACAGAGACTCAATACATATAGCATTAAGTTCGTTTAGTATCGAAATCGGTACATTAATTTTCGTAGATATATTACTACTGTACACCATTTCTTTCCATCCAAAGTGTTCATCGAGCTGTGACATCAAATCTTTAGTTACATCAATACTTATTGTTTTCTCAACTTCATCAACTTAGTTTCATCATCACTTTCATCAGTATTATTCGATGTGCTGTGTATAGCTTGATCATTTATACCGTCATCTGGTATGTTAGATGTGCTTGGCAAGTTTTCTTTATTGGTATTGGCTTCAGTTTCATCTTTACAGGTTTTAACCACTTCTTCTGAAACATCATTTTCGCCGCGAAGATATTTTCTGATTTTCAAGCTATGTAATAATCATCAGATATGACTATGTTTTGCTCTATTTTTTGCTTTATTTGAGCAAAAGCATCAGAATTATTGTTGTCTTTTTTAAATTTTTCTCTTTACTGGTAAAGAAGATGACATTTTTGCTTCAGGCGACTCTGGTTTTATTTCTTCTGCTGTATTGTGATCTGGTATCACATTGTACGCAGCGACACAATCACATTCAATGTTTTCACAATTCTCGTCATCATT